>OY740792.1:66389357-66944357 GCA_963514005.1 Raja brachyura
CCTCATCTACTGCATCCGTTGCTCCAGATGCCAGCTGATCTACATCGGTGAGACCAAGCAGAGGCTGGGCGATCGTTTCGCCGAACACGTCCGCTCGGTCCGCAATAACCAACCCGACCTCCTGTTGGCTCAGCACTTCAACTCCCCCTCCCATTCCGTATCCGACCTCTCGGTCCTGGGCCTCCTCCACGGCCAGAGTGAACAACACCGCAAGTTGGAGGAACAGCACCTCATATTCCGCTTGGGGAGTCTGCATCCTCTGGGCTTAAACATTGAATTTTCTCAATTCTGTTAACCCTGGCTGTCTCCTCCCCCTCCCACCTCTCCCTCAGCCCTCGGGCCCTGGCATTCCCTCTCTCTCTATCTCTCCCCCACCCAAGTCGCACTAGCTTCTCATTTTCACACTACAAACAGCTTACAATGGCCTGTTTCCTTTATCATCGATACTTTTTTGCATATCTTTCATTCATTGTTCTTTATCTCTCCACATCACTGTTTATATCTCTTGTTTCCCTGATCCCTGACCAGTCTGAAGAAGGGTCTAGACCCGAAACGTCGCCTATCTCCTTCGCTCTTTAGATGCTGCTGCACCCGCTGAGTTTCTCCAGCTTTTTGTGTAACCCTCCACAAATATACAGGTTAATTGTCTTCTGTAAATTGTGTCTTGTGTGTGAGATACAACTAGTGGACGTGATCACTGGTTGGCACGGAATCTCCCTCTCCTCCCTCCCTCACCTCCATCTCCCTCATCTCTGTCCATCCCTCCACTCCTCTGCTCCATCTCCCTCATCATCATCATCATCCACCTCATCTCCCCCCCCCTCCCCTCATCATCATCCGCCTCATCTCCCCTCATCATCATCCGCCTCATCTCCCCCCCTCCCCTCATCATCATCCACCTCATCTCCCCCCCTCCCCTCATCATCATCCGCCTCATCTCCCCCCCTCCCCTCATCATCATCCACCTCATCTCCCCCCCTCCCCTCATCATCATCCACCTCATCTCCCCTCATCATCATCCGCCTCATCTCCCCCCCCTCATCATCATCCGCCTCATCTCCCCCCCTCCCCTCATCATCATCCACCTCATCTCCCCTCATCATCATCCGCCTCATCTCCCCTCATCATCATCCGCCTCATCTCCCCCCCCCTCATCATCATCCGCCTCATCTCCCCCCCCCTCATCATCATCCGCCTCATCTCCCCCCCCCTCATCATCATCCACCTCATCTCCCCCCCTCCCCTCATCATCATCCGCCTCATCTCCCCTCATCATCATCCACCTCATCTCCCCCCCTCCCCTCATCATCATCCACCTCATCTCCCCCCCTCCCCTCATCATCATCCACCTCATCTCCCCCCCTCCCCTCATCATCATCCACCTCATCTCCCCCCCCCTCATCATCATCCACCTCATCTCCCCCCCTCCCCTCATCATCATCCACCTCATCTCCCCTCATCATCATCCACCTCATCTCCCCCCCCTCCCCTCATCATCATCCACCTCATCTCCCCCCCCTCCCCTCATCATCATCCACCTCATCTCCCCCCCCTCCCCTCATCATCATCCACCTCATCTCCCCCCCCCTCATCATCATCCACCTCATCTCCCCCCCTCCCCTCATCATCATCCACCTCATCTCCCCTCATCATCATCCACCTCATCTCCCCCCCCTCCCCTCATCATCATCCACCTCATCTCCCCCCCTCCCCTCATCATCATCCCCCCCCTCCACCATCGACCCGCTCCCGCTCCACTGCTCGGGTCTGGGCGTCGGCAGGAAGTGACTCGTCGGGGGCGGGGCGGCGGCGGCTGCCGGGGTCACAGGTCGATGTCGGAGAGACCGGTAACGGGGTGAGGAGGGGGTGGGGGAGGGGGGGATGGAGGAGGGGTGGAGGAGGATGGAGAGAGCCCACCGTCCCTCCCCTGGCGGGGGCGGGAGTTGAGGCTGGGGGTCCGCCGGGTGGGTGTCTCGCCCCCTCCCCAGGCCCCGGCCCCCCTGCTGCCACCATCACTCACTCACTCACTCATGCCCGTGTCCCACACATGGGGCAGGAGCAGCAGCAGCAGCAGCACAGGGAGAGGCCGCAATGTCTGTACCCGGCACAGACCTCTCTCTCTCTCTCTCTCTCTCTCTCGCTGCCTGCCTGCCTGCCTGCACATCCTCCATGCCCCTGCAGTCCCTGCACACCCGTCTCAAACTTGCCTCTTAAACACTCACTCACTCACTCACTGGCCTCTGGCAGGCAGCGCATTCCAGGCATCCACCACCCCCTCTGTGTACAAACACACACACACATCTCCTGTTAACGTTGCCCCTCTCATCTCTCTACTCATCTCATACTCTCTAGAATTTAGGAGATTGAGAGGGGATCTTATAGAAACTTACAAGATTCTTAAGGGGTTGGACAGGCTAGATGCAGGAAGATTGTTCCCGATGTTGGGGAGGTCCAGGACAAGGGGTCACAGCTTAAGGATAAGGGGGAAATCCTTTAGGACCGAGATGAGAAGGACTTTTTTCACACAGAGAGTGGTGGGTCTCTGGAACTCTCTGCCACAGAGGGTAGTTGAGGCCAGTTCATTGGCTATATTTAAGAGGGAGTTAGATGTGGCCCTTGTGGCTAAAGGGATCAGAGGCTATGGAGAGAAGGCAGGTACGGGATACTGAGTTGGATGATCAGCCATGATCATATTGAATGGCGGTGCAGGCTCGAAGGGCCGAATGGCCTACTCCTGCACCTAATTTCTATGTTTTTATGTTTCTATCATGTTGGAGAACATGAATGGGGGATGTTTCGGGTCAGGACCCTTCTTACGCATGATTCTATGTTAAAGCTACACCCTCTCGTCTTTAACATTTCTACCCTTGGAAAAACGTTACATTATCTATGCCTCTCAGATAAGCCTAACCCTAATACAAGTATCTAGACTTCTATTAGGTCTCCCCTCAACCACCCCAAGTCTGTCCACCCACTCCCTGTAGCTAATACCATCTAATGCAGGCATCATTCTGGTAAACCTCCTCTGCACCTTTTCCAAACCCTCCATATCCTGGGTGACCAGAATTACACGTAATGCTCCAAATACAATTGCCACAAAGATGCTTTTGATGGTGGGGTGACCAGAACTGCACACAATACTCCAAAAGCAGCCAAACAAGAATCTGATGAAACAGCATCATGACTTCCTGACTCTTAGACTCGGTGCCCTACTAGATGACGGCATGCATACTTGTGGGTCTTGCAGTGGCTGACAAAGGCGAATGCTGGAGCCACAGACTATTTAGCAGCGTGGGCATGGATGAGTGGGGTGTGGTCAGGCCTGCTGGTGGTGAGTCTCTCATATTTCTGCTGGGGCTTATGCTTTGCAGCTCGTCAAAGGCCTTCTCCATGGAGTACGGCTCCTTTGTGAAGGACACGCGATCGTTGTGACACCCACCGGCATCTAGAGTGATCAGCTGGTCGGCCGGGGTCCGAGAACAGAGCTGGAAAGAAGGACCGTGCGGGTCGACTGTGAGCTGAAGAGTTGACCCATCTCTCAGTGGAAGGATCATGGATCCTCTGGGAGCTCGATCTCCAATAGTGGACATTCAGGCCCTCCCCTGCTGGGGCTATAGTCCAGCTAAACCTGACACGGCATTCGATGGATTTAATAACGAAATGCACGCAGACTGTTCCATCTCCTCCCCTTTTCCGTATCGTGAAGATGTTAACAACAAAGTCATTCTTTGGTAAGTATTAATGGTTTGATTTCCCTGCATGTTTAATTGAGTATTAGTTCATTATTATTGTCAAGTGTACAGTGAAGAGCTATTTAGTTGCATGCTATCCAGTCAGTGAAAAGGCGATACATGAGTATACATGATGCACATCCAGCGGAGTTACTCCAGCTCTTTGTGTCTATCTTCAGTTTAAACCAGCATCTGCAGTTCCTTCCGACACGATCAAGCTATCCACAGTGTACAGATACTGGGTAAAGGGTATAATGTTTAGTGCAAGATAGGTTTAGTTTAGAGATGCAGCATGGAGACAGGCTCTTCAGCCCACTGAGTCAGCATTGACCAGTGACCCTAACACTATCTTAGGGACAATGTAACATTTTTACCGAAGCCAATTAACCTACAAACCTGTATGTCTGTGTAGCGTGGGAGGAAACCGGAGATAATCCACGGGAAGAACGTACAAACTCCATACAGACAGCACCCGTAGTCAGGATCAAAGCCGGGTGCCTGGCACTGTAAGGCAGCAACTCTACCGCTGCTCCACCATGCCGCCCCAAAATCAAATTTGAAGATAATTCAAAGGTGTCCAATGAGGTAGATGGGAGGTCAGGTCCGCTCTATCGTTGGTGAGGTGACGGTCAGATACCTGAGGAAGAAACTGGGAAGAAACTGTTCCTTATCTGGAGGCATGCTTTTCAAACTTAGATATTCAAATCTGAAAACAAATGCTGCTATTTTTTATTATTTACAATATTATTTACAACTCTTGCAAGTTGAGCAACAATTAATCACACGTCTGAAGAAGGGTCTCGACCCGAAACGTCGCCTATCTCCTTCACTCCTTAGATGCTGCTGCACCCGCTGAGTTTCTCCAGCTTTTTGTGTACCCTCGATTCTCCAGCATCTGCAGTTCCTTCTTTAACAATTAATCACACTTGTAGTTTTCTCTCAATCTTAATTTGTGTGACATTTAGAGTTGGAGCCACAGCATGCAAGCGTTTTGCACTGCCACAATAATAAATGAAAAGATTTGAGTTTATTATTGTCACGAGCACTGCAGCACGCTATCTAATCATATAAGATAATGCTACTCAGAAATACAATCAGGACAAACACCAGTACAATAGGTAGAGCAAAGGGGAAGATACAGAGTGTAGAATATAGTTCTCAGCATTGTAGCGCACCAGTTCCCGAGACAAAGTCCGATGTCTGCCCAGGGGTAGGGGTGAATCGGATAGAAGCCTAGGCCCGTTCAGAAGCCTGACAACAGAGGGGAAGAAGCTGTTCCTGAGTCTGGTGGTGTGAGCTTTCAACCTGTCCATACCATAGTAGAAGCAAAACCCAGGTAGTGAAGGTGTGAGTGACTGCTGGAGAGACCAGCAGCCAGCCATACAAGTATTCTATGAAAGATGGACATAAAGTACTGGAGTAACTCAGCGGGTCAGGCAACATCTCTGGAGAAAAAGATGGGTGATATTTTGGGTTAGGACTATCTCACTTTTTATCACATTTTCTCTTTTGAATATTTAGTTTTTAGCAATACAGTGGAAACGGGCCTTTTGACCCATTAAGCACACACTGACCCATTCACGCTAGTCCATGTAATCCCTCTTTTGCATCCACTCCATTCCCTGGGACCTTGTGGGTTTCCTTCGAGTGCTCAGGTTTCCTCCCACATCCCAAAGACGTGCTTGTTTGCCTCTGTAAATTGCCTTTAGTGAGCAGGGGTTGGTTGAGAAAGTGAGATATCATAGACCCAGTGTGAACGGGTGATCGATGGTCAGCATGTACTTAGTGGGCCGAAGGGCCTGTTTTCTGTGCTGTGTCTTTCCATCAATTAATCGAGTTTAGGATACTTAATGCAGAACCTCAAACTCAATATGTTCAGTATTATTCCCAGCACCACAGGAATGGGAAAACAAAGGTAGAGGAGATGACTGGATGGTGTCTGTGGAATGCATTGCCACAGGCAGTGGTGGAGGCCAAATCAATGGGTATTTGTAAAGCGGAGATTGATAGGTTCTTGATTAGTAAAACCTCTGTCGCACAGTACGAGTTCATTCCAAGAGCTCTCCCGAGTTTGCCCTGATTCGAACTCGGAGATTTATGGTAATGGCCACTCGTCGGTACTCAGGGCTCTCGTGGACATTTTTCATCATGTTGAAAAATCGTCATGAGTCTTCCCGTGCTTAGGTGCCAATAACGAGTCTTCCCCAGTACCTGCCGTTAGCGCTACGAACCGCTAAGAGACGTCCCCGAGCTCCGACGTACCCGCTACGTTCATTCTCCGTGCTTACCACGAGTTTGATTTTTTTTTAACTCGGGAGCGCTCTTGGAATGAACTCGTACCGTGGGACAGGGCTTTAAGGGTGTCAAATGTGACGGAGAGAAGGCAGAAGAATGGGCGAATGGTGGAGCAGACTCAATGGGCCGAATGGCTTACTTCTGCTCCCATGTCCTGTGGTGATGTGAATGTGGGGCTAGAGCACTGTAGATTGCTAATTATTTGCTAGCTGTGCGTCTGTGAGAGGTGACGGTGGGGTTTGATGATGCCCTGCTTGGGATGGGGAGCGGTGCAACTGGAAATGCAGCCACAGATGCACCAGTCCCCACTGCATGCAGGGCAACATCAAGGCCCCACCATCACCTCTCACCAAGATATACAGGACAAGCAACACCATGCGATAAAAAGGGGCATTACAGGGAACAGTTAAAATCAAAATGAAAAGCACGATGTGAATGCTTGCAGCGTTTGCACTAGTTTTAATTATTATTAAATCAAATAGAAGCAAGCAGGTGTCAACTGATTCTCATTTTGGGAATGTTGCCATGGGCAAACAAAGCTAGGAGTTGAATATTAAGACAAAATGCTGGAGTAACTCAGCTGGTCAGACAAATGCTGGAGTAACTCAGCTGGTCTAGAGAAAGGGTACAGGTGACCCCAGAAGGGTCTTGACCCGAAATGTCACCTATTCTTTTCCTCCAGAGATGCTGTCCGGCCCACTGAGTTACTCCAGCTTTTTGGGTTAATCTTTGGTTTAAACCAACTTCTGTGGTCTGAACAAGGGCCTCAACCCAAAATGTCACCCATTCCTTCTCTCCAGAGATGCTGCCTGTCCCACCGAGTTACACAAGTTCACAAGTTATAGTAGTAGAATTAGGCCCTTCAGCCCATCGAGTCTACTCTGCCATTAAATCATGGCTGATCTCTGCCTCCTAATCCCATTTTCCTGCCTTTTATAACCCTTAACACCCGTTCTAATCGAGAATTGGTCTATCTCTGCCTTAAAATATCCACTGACTTGGCCTCCACAGGCATCTGTGGCAACAAGTTCCACAGATTAACTACCCAAAACTAAAGATGTTCCTCCTCAGCTCCTTTGTAAAAGAGCACCCTTTAAATCGGAGGCTATGACCTCTAGTCCTGGACTCTCCCACCATTTTCTCACCCACGTGTATCTATCTCTAGTGTAAACCAGCCTCTGTCGTTCCTTCCTTCGCATTAGGCGCAGAGTATGTTGGTCATTTGAGGGAGGGCAGTGGTGTGACGCTATTAATAAAGGAGGAGGCCAGTCTAGCACTGCCAGATGAACTTAGCTCGACAGATCGTGATGGAGGACACAATCCATCTAGGCCAAGTCAAGAATAGCAAAGGTCAGAAATCATTGGTGGGAATTATTTCTACATCAACAACTATGAGTCATATTGACTTCCCCTGCAAACTAGTGTGACAGGAGTCATACAGCAATCATCTAATGTGTGGAGTGGACCATTTAAAATTGATGTATGTGAAGTGTGGGTAGGAACTGCAGATGCTGGTTTACACTGAAGATAGACATGAATGCTGGAGGAACTCAGTGGGTCGGGCAGCATCCCCCGAGAAAAGGAATAGATGAAATTTTGGGCCTGAAGAAGGGTTCCGACCCGAAACGTCACATCCATCTTCAGAGATGCTGTCTGATCCGCAGTTACTCCAGTGCTTTGTGTCTGCCTTTCTGATGTTACAGCAGTGTTTGGTTCATATTTGTTTTAATTGATGTAATAAGGTTGAAGATGGATTAATGGAATGTACAGTAAATGCTTTTCCAGGGGAGCTAACCAGGGAAAAGACTACTTTGTTGTGATATTGTAGGATGAGAAATGGTTAATTGATGACGCTATGGGGCCTTTGGGGAAGCATCACCTTAAGCTGCTGGAAGTTGAGCTTGCAGACAATCATGGGTGGAAATCCTGGGGGGGGGGGGGGGGGGGGACTGGGGCACGTCCCCCCGTGCTTTGAGAGGTGGGGAACAATAGCCCCCATGTTTTGTAATCCGGGCTTTATCAGACGCTTTCTAAGGGCTGAATCGGCAGGGCCTTTCAGCGCCCCGCGCGGCTTAAAATCAAACTACTGTGTTGAGGCGATCGAGGCTCCCGATGTTGAAGCCCCTGCCGGCCGATGAAAGCCCCCGTGAACGGGCCAATTCAAGCCCCACGATTCGGGGCGGACTAAGCTGCTGTTGCTGGAGTTCGTGTCGGTCACCGACCAGGTCAGCTCCCGATGTTACCGTCCACAGGGCCCAGGGCCGAAGCCTCGCGTGTGTGCGCATGCGAGCGAGTCTGTGTGTGTGTGCGCATGCGGCCGCCAAGATATTGTGTCCCCCCCGTGTTTTGATAGGGATTTCCGTGCCTGCTGCAGACAATGTAGGGTAGAAGACCTGTGTGTTAAAGGTGTGAGACAGTGGCACAGGGTCTCCAGCGTATCCAAGGGCCGAGCAGCCTTGCAGGGCCACACTGACTCTAGCTTCATCCTATATTCGTGCTTCTATACTGTAGGCATTGTATACTGAGCAGATTCACATTCGTTCTGATATCTGCTCCACTTTTGTAAATTTTGTAAACCGTATTTTAGTTTATTATGTCAACTATGAGTACTGTGTTTACAGGCATGTGGTGCTGCTACAAGTATGATTTTCATTCTTCTATTTTAAGTACATGGAACAATGAAACACTCCGGACTCTTGAGGATACAGAGTGCTGGAGTAACTCAGCGGGTCAGGCAGCATCTGTGGAGAACATGGATAGGTGACATTTCAGCTTGGGACCTTTCTTTAGACTCCTGTCTGTAGCCGGGTCCCTATCCGAATCATCACCTGATCATGTTCTCCGGTGATGCTGACTGACCCGTTGAGTTACTCCAGCACTTTGTGTCCTCTTTTTGCAAACCAGCATCTGCCGCTCCTCCTTGTTTCTACTCTCGACTCTTACATAGAATCATAGAAAATAGGTGCAGGAGGAGGCCATTTGGCCCTTCGAGCCAGCACCGCTATTCATTGTGATCATGGCTGATCGTTCCCAATCAATAACCCGTGCCTGCCTTCTCCCCATATCCCTTGACTCCACTAGCCCCTAGAGCTCTATCTAACTCTCTCTTAAATCCATCCAGTGATTTGGCCTCCACTGCCCTCTGTGGCAGGGAATTCCACAAATTCACAACTCACGGGGTGAAAAAGTTTTTTCCCACCTCAGTCTTAAATGGCCTCCCCTTTATTCTAAGGCTGTGGCCCCTGGTTCTGGACTCGCCCAACATTGGGAACATTGTTCCTGCATCTAGCTTGACCAGAAGCACCCAATGAAGTCCCTGGTAAGCGTGCTGAATGGTGGCAGCAGGGTGGGTGTAAGGCAGCCGCTCTGCCCAATGCTGACTGTGTCCAGCAATGACCCAGATGGTAAACCAGCGTCTGCAGTTCCCTGTTTCTACAGTGATGGAGCCTTGTGTGTGACACGACCCTGGATTGCCTCTGTTGTGGACCAGTTGATTATGGCTTGTATTGTCTCACAAGTTAGTTCATTAGTTATCGCAGAACAATGACCCTGAGCTCTGTGTACATGAACACAGGGCCCATTCCTCGGCACAGATAGGACATCCGGGCATCCCAAGGCATTTTAAGCTATTTAACATGGGAGCACACAGGAACAGGCCCTTTAGACCACAATGCCTGTGCCAAATATGAAACCAACTAATCCCTGCCTCCACGTGGTCCACATCCCTCTGTTCCCTGCCCATCCAAAAGCCTCTTAAACACCACTGCCAAACCTGCCTCCACCACCACCCCGGTAGTGCATTCCAGGCACCCACCACCCTCTGTGTGTGGGGGAAAAACTTGTTCTTTAAACTTTGCCCTTCTCACCTGAAATACTGATGAACTTGAAGCCTAGTCAGCCGAGAATGTCCCAGAATTTGTAGGAAGGCACTGCAGATGCTGGTTTACACAGAAGATAGACACAAATGCTGGAGTAGCTCAGCGGGACAAGCAGCATCTCTGGAGAGGAGGAATGAGCGCTGTTTTGGGTTGAGACCCTTCTTCAGACTCGGGGGAGAGGGAGACACAGAGATAAGGAAGTGTAAATTGTGAAAACGAGACATCAAAGGGGATGGGGATCAAGTGAAATGGAGAATAGATGATTGTTAGCTGGGAGAAGATGACAATGGGGCATACACAGATAAAACTTCATCAAGGGGATGGTCAGACTGATCGGGGAACTGGGAGGGGATGTAGAGAGAGGGTTACTTGAAGTTAGTGAAGTCAATGTTCATTCCGCTGGGGTGTGAGCTGCCCAAGTGAAATATGGGGTGCTGTTCCTCCAATTTGCTCTGGGCCTAGAATTTCATTTTATAGGTACTAGATTTCATCTTCCAGTTTATATTGCTCAGTGTTATAAGGCTCAGTGCTGGGACCCCAGCTATTTACAATATACATAAATGATCTGGATGAGGGAATTGAAGGCAATATCTCCAAGTTTGCGGATGACACTAAGCTGGGGGGCAGTGTTAGCTGTGAGGAGGATGCTAGGAGAATGCAAGGTGACTTGGATAGGCTGGGTGAGTGGGCAAATGTTTGGCAGATGCAGTATAATGTGGATAAATGTGAGGTTATCCACTTTGGTGGCAAAAATAGGAAAACCGACTACTATCTAAATGGAGGCCGATTAGGAAAAGGGGAGATGCAGCGCGACCTGGGTGTCATGGTACACCAGTCATTGAAAGTAGGCATGTAGGTACAGCAGGCAGTGAAGAAAGCCAATGGTATGTTAGCTTTCATAGCAAAAGGATTTGAGTATAGGAGCAGGGAGGTTCTACTTCAGTTGTATAGGGTCTTGGTGAGGCCACACCTGGAGTATTGCGTACAGTTCTGGTCTCCAAATCTGAGGAAGGACATTATTGCCATAGAGGGAGTGCAGCGAAGGTTCACCAGACTGATTCCTGGGATGTCAGGACTGTCTTATGAACAAAGACTGCATAGACTCGGTTTATACTCTCTAGAATTTAGAAGATTGAGAGGGGATCTTATAGAAACTTACAAGATTCTTAAGGGGTTGGACAGGCTAGATGCAGGAAGATTGTTCCCGATGTTTGGGAGGTCCAGAACAAGGGGTCACAGCTTAAGGATAAGGGGGAAATCCTTTAGGACCGAGATGAGAAGGAATTTTTTCACACAGAGAGTGGTGGGTCTATTCTTCCAGGCACGTCTATTGTTACAATGCTATGTTGAAAGTTGTGCTTTCTTGCTGTCTTGAAGAATCATTCTTTTATAGTGATGCTACAGGAATCCCAGATGGGGATGAGATGGACGCCATTATTTAGGCTTGAAACACTTTCTTCTCCCTAAGCCGCCCTTTCATCCTCGTGCAAATGTGGATTTTGAAATGATTGCCTGACTATTCCTGTTGTAGGTCACGAGCAATAAGAAACTGCAATTCTCACCACTTCCTTCTCGCTAATGTAACTGTTCCTCTTTCTCCTCTCCGTCTCCTGACTAATAGCCTAGTGCCATCCCGAACTTCAGCGTCCTGTACAATTGAAATTAGTGGTTGCCCGGTTGCCAATGGCAACCCACAGCCCCGCCGGGCAACTTAAAAGCCGAGCCATTTTGCCCGGCTTGGCAAGCACCCGGGACACCTATCGCTTAATTCTGAGCGGGCCTCCTCTCTATCTTTTTCACTCTCTCTCTCTCTCTCTCTCTCTCTCTCTCTCTCTCTCTCTCTCTCTCTCTCTCTCTCTCTCTCTCTCTCTCTCTCTCTCTCTCTCTCTCTCTCTCTCTCTCTCTCTCTCTCTCTCTGTGTCACTCTCCGTCTCCACCCGCTGTCCGTGTCCGTGTCTCGGGTCTCCGCCGGCATGGCGGGCCGCCTTACACATACGCATAACCACGGCCAGCACCAAAGATCCTATAGTGAGGATCTTTGGCCAGCACCTCATCAGCCGTGGTTGTGAGCATGAGCCGCCCTGCACACACGCACACTGCCACTGCAACTGGTCGACGTCGGCCACTTTCTCCTCCCTTTGCATGGTGGCAGATCTGGCCGCGACCGCTGAAAACCAATGCACAATCACTCGCTGGAGCTGGAGTAACTCCCTGGAGTAACTCTTGCTTCTTGGTTTCTTGGTCCTCCAAAAATATTCCAAATGGAATTTAAACACCACCACCAAACTGAAAAATAACAGCCTATTGCATGTTATCTGTTTATTTATTAGCAAATATATATGGTCTATGGACACAGTGAACTTTTATCTCCTGTTCTGTATTATGTTTACATAATTTGCTGTGCTGCAGCAAGCAAGAATGTCATTGTCCTATCTGGGACACAAGACAATGAAACTCTCTTGACTTGGACTTAAACAAAAAAGGGTTCTTGGGGGGAAAAAAAGAGCTACCTTAAATTGAATTGCTTTTGGTTGGGTAGCTATAGTAGGGTGAAGACTATTCCATGCTTTAATTGTGCGGGGGAACTCCATGCAGCGTCTCTGGATAGAGGAAATTGGGTGATGTTTCGGGTAGAGACCCTTCTTTAGATTTCCTCTGGTTTAGTGTTTTTAGTTTAATTTAAACATACAGCATGGAAACAGGCCCTTCGGCCCACCGAGTCCACACTGACCACCGATCAACCGTACACTAGTTCTATCCTACACATTAGCGGAGTAAGTCAAGAGTCTAGAGTGTTTTATTCTCTCACGTCCCAATGAAATCCTTACTTGCAGCAGCACAACAGAATATGTAAACATAGTACTCTGTAATGTTATATGTACAATGTTATAAACGAGAAAACAAAACAGTATATATATATATATATATATATATATATATATATATATATATATATATATATATATATATAACTGCACACACACACACAATTTCCCTCCTGGGATTAATAAAGTTCTATCGTATAGTATCGTGTGTGTAGGAAAGAACGGCAGATGCTGGTTTAAACTGAAGATAGACACAAAAAGCTGGAGTAATTCTACAGGTCAGACAGAATCTCTGGACAAAAGGAAAATATTACGTTTTGGGTTGGGTCTGAAAAAGATTCCTGCACACCTTTGGAATGTGGAAGGGAACATGAGCACCCGGAGAAAACCCATGCAATCAAAGGGGAAAGGAGCACTCCATACAGACAGCACCCATATTCAGGATCAATTCCGGGTCTCTGGCAATTTTAGGCAGCAACTTTATGGCCAATGTACTGCCCCATAGTCTTGAACTGAATGAAAACATACAGTAGCTGTAAAGGGGGACATAGCGTCACTTAGAGATTTAAGACTGAAAATGGATAGTTTCTTTTTTTTAGTAACCAAAGTTATCAATGTATAATTTTTTGTGTGTTGGAAAATAAAATATAGTGGCACAGCTGGTTCTTGCTGCCTCACACACCAGATATCTGTGTTCGATCCTGTTCTCGAGCACTGTCTGTGTTGAATTTGCACATTCTCCTTGCAAGCATGTGGGTTTCCTCCCACATGCCAAAGATGCATTGGCTCTGTAAAATTGCCCCTAATGTGTAGGGAGTGGGTGAGGAAAGTGGGATAACAGAACTTGTGTGAATGGGGAGACAAAAATGCTGGAGAAACTCAGCGGGCGAGGCAGCATCTATGGAGCAAAGAAAATAGGTGACGTTTTGGGTCGAGACCCTTCTTCAAACTGATGTGAGGGTGCGCGGGGTGGGAAGAAGAAAGGAAGAGGCGGAGACAGTGGGCTGAG
Organism: Raja brachyura; assembly: GCA_963514005.1. Next base: position 66,403,096 of record OY740792.1, read on the forward strand.
GGAGAGCTGGGAAGCAGAAGAGAAGCAGGGACTACCTGAAATTGGAGATCAATGTTCATACCGCTGGGGGGTAAACTACCCAAGCAAAATATGAGGTGCTGCTCCTCCAATATGACTGAAAAGTCAGATTCGGAATGGGAAGGGGAGTTGAAGTGCTGAGCCACTGGGCGATCAGGTTGGTTATTGCGAACCGAGCGGAGGTGTTGGGCGAAGCGATCGCCAAGCCTATGCTTAGTTTCACCGATGTAGAGCAGCTGACACCTAGAGCAGCAGATGCAATAGATGAGGTTGGAGGAGGTGCAGGTGAACCTCTGCCACACCTGGAAAGACTGCTTGGGTCCTTGGATGGAGTCAAGGGGGGAGGTAAAGCGACAAGTGTAGCATTTCCTGCGGTTGAAATGGAAAGTGCCAGGAGAGGGGGTGGTTTGGGTGGGAAGGGACGAATTGACCAGGGAGTTACGGAAGGAGCGGTCTATGCGGAAAGCCGACAGGGGAGGAGATGGGAAAATGTGGCCAGTGGTGGGATCCCGTTGGTAGACAAAGCTGGAGAAAAGCAGCGGATGAGGCGGCATCTATGGAGCGAAGGAATAAGTGACGTCTTGGGTCATCATTCAGACTGATGTCAGTGGGGCGGGTCGGGAAAAAGAAAGGAAGAGGTGGAGACAGTAGGCTGTGGGAGAGCTGGGAATGGGAGGGGAAGGAGGGAGAAAGCAAGGATGACCTGAAATTAGGAAAGCCAATGTTCATACCGCTGGGGTGTAAACAGCCCAAGCGAAATATGAGATGCTGCTCCTCCAATTTATGGTGGGCCTCACTCTGGCCATGGAGGAGGCCCAGGACAGAAAGGTTGGATTTGGAATGGGAGGGGGAGTTGAAGTGCTGAGCCACTGGGAGATCAGGTTGGTTATTGCGGACTGAGTGGAGGTGTTGTGCGAAGCGATCGCCAAGCCTACGCTTGGTCTCACTGAGGCTGAACATACGCTGAATAATCCAACCAGAATTATGTTTGGAAGTGGAAAGAAATAATAGAAATTGCATTCATTGCAATGTGTAAAAAGAGATGAGATACTGTATTGTAATTTTGCTGCAAGTCATTGTGGTGTATATCATGTCTTGATTGGTGAATACGTTTAGTTTGTGACTTTATTTGAAACAGAAATAATATGTGAATGCTTCATTGAGCATACTTCCGACTGGTAACTATGCACTTCATCCGAGCACATTATCGCACGTGTCATGCCAGCCGTCCTAAATGATCACCTAAACTGTCATTTGGCAACCTAAAAAGCTGCCTAGGTTGCCTGGCTGGCAACAGGGAAAAAAAGTTAAGCGAGAGCCCTGCTTGGTAGTTGAAGTTGAATTGAATGGAATACGTTTTTGTCACATGTGACAAGACACGGTGAAATTCTTTCCTTGCACACCCAAGGTATGCAAATAGTGGCCATGTAAAGGGCGCTTCGCCAAGTTCTCCTTTGTTGCTCCCACCCCCAGTGTCGGTGGTCTCCCCACGCCGGGTCCTCCAATGTTCCCAGCGACCTCCATCTCCGTTAGACACAAGGCAGGCACTCAATCATCCCAGGCACCGTTCACCGCAGGGCTCGCCGCCCTCCGATGGAGCCGAACGAGCTCCGGGCAGGGTGGGCGCCCACCGAGCCTTCGGGGCCTTCCACGACGACTCGGACGCATTCCTGGTCCGCAGCCACGGCTTGGTGCGAAGCCTTCTGTTTCGTGACTGGAGAGTGGATGTGGCCTTTGGTGTTGGGTTAAGGCCACGTTGTTTCCGGCACTTCAATGAAACTGCGTCTATAAATGGCACCAAATTCCGCAGATGAATCCACAGATTCTCTCCAACGTCTGCATATGTGTTATAGAAAGTATGCTAACAGGACGCATCTCGGACTGAGGAAGGATATGCTGGCGCTGGACAGGGTCCAGAGGAGGTTTACCAGAATGATCCCAGGAATGAGTGGGTTCACAAATGATGAGCATTTGACGGCACTGGGCCTGTACTCACTGGACCTCAATGAAACTTACTGAATAATGAAAGACCTGGATAGAGTGGATGTGGAGAGGATGTTTCCACTAGTGGGAGAGTCCAGCACTAGAGGTCATAGCCTCTGAATTAAAGGACGTTAATTTAGGAAGGAGACGAGGGGAAATTTCTTTGGTCAGAGGGTGGTGAATCTGTGGAATTCATTGCCACAGAAGGCTGTGGAGGTCTGGTCAATGGAGATTTCTAAGGCAGAGATAGATAGATTCTTGATTAGTACGGGTGTCAGAGAATTCCACAGATTTGCAACTCTCTGGGTGAAAAGGTTTTTCCTCATCTTAGTCATAAATGGCCTACCCCTTATTCTTAAATTGTGACCCCTGATTCTGGACTCTCCAACAAAACCGAGAACATTTTGCCTGCATCTAGGCTGTCCAATCTCTTAACAATTGTATATGTTTCTATAAGATCCCCTCTCATCCGTCTAAATTCCAGTGAATATAAGCCCAGTCAATCCATACTTTCATCATATGTCAGTCCCACCATCCCGTGAATTAACCTGGTGAACCTACTCAGCACTCCCGCAATAGCAATAATGTCCTTCCTCAAATTAGGAGACCGAAACTGCACACAATACTCCAGGTGCGGTCTCACCAGGGCCCTGTACAACTGCAGTAGGACCTCCTTGCTCCCATACTCTAATCCTCTCGCTATGAAGGCAAACATGCCATTTGCTTTCTTCACTGCCTGTTGTACCTGCATGCTTACTTTCAGTGATTGGTGCCCCCAGTACCTCCCCTTTTCCTAATCTGTCACCATTCAGATAATAATGTGACATATGTATTGTCATGTATTGTCATGTTTGCAATATCATCATGTGTGCTATTGTACAGTGAATTGTTGTTGTTGTTGCGTGCTATCCAGTCGGTGGAAAGACTTTTCATGATTACAATTAGGCCGTCAATTGTGTACAGAAACAGGATAAAGGGGATTATGTTTAGTGCAAGATGAAATCCAGTCAAGTCCGATTGAAGAACGTTCCAAGGTCTCTAATGAGGGAGACGATAGATCAACTTGTCCATGCCGACCAAGATGCCCCATCTGTGCTCTAAACCTTTCCTGTCCCAGTATCCTGGATAGAGTGTAAATGGAGGGCATTTTCCACTTGCGGGAGTCTAGGACTCAGAGGGCACAGCCTCAGAATAAAAGAACTTGCCTTTCGAATGGAGAGTGGTGAATCTGTGGAATTAATTGCAATAGACGGCAGTGGAGGCCGTCATTGGGTATTTTTAAAGCAAAGGTTGACAGGTTCTAGTTCTAGTATGGGGCTCAAAGGTCACAGGGAGAGGGCAGGAGAATGGGGTTGAAAGGAAAAGATAGATCAGCCATGATTGAATCACGGAGTAGCCTTGATAGGCCGAATGGCCTAATCCTGCCATTACAGGTGGATGAACTTATGTCTTCTTGCAATCTTGTGGTCTAAATTGATTACACCATGCTATATAACCATATAACAATTACAGCACGGAAACAGTCCCTTCTCGGCCCTTCCGGTCCGTGCCGACCATTTATTTTCCCCTAGTCCCATCTACCTGCACTCAGACCATACCCCTCCATTCCCTTCCCGTCCATATACCTATCCACTTTACTTTTAAATGTTAAAATCGATCCTGCCTCCACCACTTCTGCAGGAAGATCATTCCACACAGCCACCACTCTCTGAGTAAAGAAGTTCCCCCTCATGTTACCCCTAAACTTCTGTCCCTTAATTCTCATGTCATGCCCTCTTGTTTGATGCTGTGTTGCTGTGGTGTCTTCATTTGTTTGTCAAAGCCATAAAAGTTACGAAAGACACCCGAATTAATGGGACGGAGAGTTAAAGAAGGGATAAGAGGGTATGATGTTGTGGGAATTACAGAGACATGGCTGCAAGAGGATCAGAGCTGGCAACTGAACAGGGGTATGCGTCCTATCGAAAAGACAGACAGGTGGGCAGAGGTGGCTCTGTAGATAAGGAATGAAATGCAAGGGCAAGGAGTCAGAACACGTCGAGTCAGTATGGATAGAACTGAGAAATTGTCAGGGCAAAAATATCCTGATGGGAGTTATCTACAGGCCCCCAAACAGTAGCCTGGAGATAGGGTACAAGTTGCATCAGGAGTTAAAATTAGCATGTAACAAAGGTAATGCTACGGTGGTTATGGGAGATTTCAACATGCAGGTAGACTGGGAAAATCAGGTTGGTATTGGACCAAAGAAAGGGAGGTTGTGGAGTGCCTCGGAGGTAGATTCTTAGAACAGCTTGTATTGGAGCCGGCAATCCAAGGGAGCCGGCAATTTTGGATTGTCTTTGGGTAATTTTAGGGAAATGAAATAATTTCCGCATCCAGCCAGCAGGATGATTTTGGGGAAAGAAGTATATTTGTGACAACCCGCGCCTGCACAGTTGGGGGAGGCCTGTCAGCCGTGTCACAGTTGTAAATGGCGGCGGTGACCCGGTAGGGACGCAAAATGCCGGCGTCTCCCCGTGCATGCGCAGTGGGTGTGGGCTGGATCAGATCACCATGTTCACTACATGGCCTGGTGTCTGGGTCAGTGGGGCGGTGGAATACTGCGTTGGGGCAGGGGGAGTGGGACCCAACAAGTCCATGCTTGTTTTATATCAGGGGTGCCAAACTACCCGCCAAGGGGTCCAATCCGGCCCACAGGATGATTTGGGGGGGGAATGGAGTGCCCACTGCTCCGTGCCCGGGGTTGCGGTGTCTGCCCGCCCGGTCCATCGCGTCCATCCGCGGCCATGGAGCCTCACCGCCGGTCAGCCTGGTGCCAAGGGAGCTGGTCTGCTGCCGCCCGTCAGTCCAGAGAGACCCTTCTCCCGTCGCCTGGCTATGCAGTGGCCTCAACCCAACACCAGGCGCCGCTCCGGCCGGCCCCCGCCTCCCCCTGCCGCCCGCGGGCCCGCCAACACTGCGGGGGGGGGGGGGGGAGGGGAGGGGGATAGATGGGGGGGGAGAGAAGGGGGAGGCGGGGGAGAACGGGATAGAAGGGGGAGGGGGAGGGAGGGGGGGAGGAGAGAAGAGATGGAGGGAGGGGGAAGGAGAGAGGGAGACAATTCTAGGCACACACTGCACTGAACACACAATATGCATATCATGCAGGCTTGGTTACAGCATATATGTGCACAGTGCATAATGCCTTGCATAACACTGTCCAAGGGAGTAACAGAAGCAGGCAGATGCGGTGTAGATACACAGATCTGTTTTGCCTTGTTCTTTGTGTTGTCAACGTGCGCCTGTGAAAGAAAAACAACAACAAATAGCACGCAGGAAGCATTTTTGAAAATTTCAGGAAATACCATCAAAATTCCTGGAAATTTGGGATTCAATTTCATGAAAAAAAGGGTTTTGAGGCGTGGAATCACTGATTAGGAGGTAGTGACCATAATATAACGAGTTTTAATCTGCAATTTGAGAGAGAAGGTAAAATCGGAAGTGTCAGCCTTACAGTTGAACAAAGGGGACTATGGAGGCATGAGGGAGGAGCTGGCCAAAGTTGACTGGAAAGAGACCCTAGCAGGGATGACGATGGAACAGCAATGGCAGGTATTTCTGGGAATAATCCAGAATTTCATTTCATTCCAAAGAGGAAGAAAGATTCTAAGGGGAGCTGGAGGTGACCGTGGCTGACAAGGGAAGTCAAGGACAGTATAAAAATAAAAGAGAAGTATGACATAGCAAAGATGAACGGGAAGCCAGAGGATTGGGAAACTTGTCAAGAACAACAGAAGGTAACTAAAAAGGCAATACGGGGAGAAAAGATGAAGTACGAAGGTAAGCTAGCCAATAATATAAAGGAGGATACATCAGCCATGATTGCAATGAATGGCGGTGCTGGCTCGAAGGGCCAAGTGGCCTCCTCCTGCACCTATTTTCTATTTCTATTTTCGGATAGTGAAAGCTTTTTTAGGTATGTGAAGAGGAAAAAATTAGTTAAGACAAATGTGGGTCCCTTGAATACAGAAGCAGGTGAATTTATTATGGGGAACAAGGAAATGGCAGACAGGTTGAACAGATACTTTGGTTCTGTCTTCACTAAGGAAGGCACAAACAATCTCCTAGATGTATTAGTGGCCAGAGGACCTAGGGTGATGGAGGAACTGAAGGAAATTCACATTCAGCAGGAAATAGTTGTGTAGATTGATGGGACTGAAGGCTGATAAATCCCCAGGGCGTGATGGTCTACATCCAAGGGTACTCAAGGAGGTGACTCTGGATCAGTTCCTATGGATTGGAGGGGAGCTAATGCTATCCCACTTATCAAGAAATGAGGGAGAGAGAAAGCAGGGAATTATAGACCAGTTAGCCTGACATCAGTGGTGGGGAAGATGCTGGAGTCGATTATCAAAGATGTAATGGCGGCAAATTTGGATAGCAGTAACAGTAGCAGTATCGGTCCCCCCTCCTCTCTCTCCCCCCCTCTGTCCTCCCTCCACCTCACTCCTCCCCCCACTCCCCTCCCACTCTCCCCTCCCCCCTACCTCTCCACCTCCCTCCCCCTCTCACACCCAACAGGTCCCCCTTGGTCTAGTGTATCTATGTAACTGTGAAGCTCTTTGTTGTTATCATCTTATTCAACGTTTAACATTGGCGGCTTCTTGCAGGAAAGGGGACGTGGTGTTGCTGAGATGTACGGCTATTGTGAACACGACGAACGAGGCACTATTTGACAAGAACCTCATCAGTGAGAGCATCCACCTCCACGCAGGGCCCGAACTCAGGGACGAGCTGCAGAAATTGAAAGGTGAGATCCATAAAGCACGCGGCAAATCAAAATGGTTCAGGTAGGAAACTTAACAGTGGATGAATTTGGCGAGCAAAGAAACTTTTCTCAGCTTAAGGGTGGCGCAGTGGCGTAGCGGTAGAGGCAAGTTGCTGCCTTGCAGTGCCGGCCACCCGGGTTTGGTCCTGACCTCGGGTGCTGTCTGTACGGAGTTTGTGTGTTCAACCTGTAACTGCGCGGGTTTCCTCCCTCATTCCAAAGACGTGCAGGTTTGTAGGTTAACAGAACGTATAGAAGAAATGGGTGCGAGTCCAGATGGGGAACTGGGGAAAGGGAAGGGTGGGTTGGTAGAGGTTAACTAAAATTGGCAAATTCCACGTTCACACCGTTGGGTGTAAGCTGCCATATGAGGTGCTGTTCCTCCAGTTTGCGTCTGGCTTCACTCTGGCAATGGAAGAGGTGCAGGACAGGCACTTCTATGCTATGGGATGTCTACAACCTGACGTAGTGGCCTCTCAATGTAGGGAGTGATTGAGAAAGTGAGATAGCATAGAAGTAGTGAGTGAATGAATGGGTGTTTGAAGGACGGCGGGGCCAAAGAACTTGCTTCCACGCTGTATCTCTGATTTGTTTTGAAGGATGCCGCACAGGAGAGGCGAAGATGACCAAAGGGTTTAACTTGGCTGCAAGGTTTATTATCCATACTGTCGGGCCACGATACAATGCCAAGTATAGGACGGCTGCTGAGAGTTCCTTGTACAGTTGCTATAGAAGTGCGCTTCTATTAGCCAGGTAAGCCGTCTGTAATCATGCTTTACTTCACACCTACGTAAGCAGAGAAGATGTGATTTGAGTCTCATTAAACTGTACTCTAGAGATACAGCGCAGAAACAGGCCCTCTGGCCCATCGAGTCCATGCAAGCCCAGCAATCACCCCGTGCATTAGTCCTATCCTACACGCTTGGGACAATTTACCTTTTTTCCCCCCAAAGGCAACTAACCTACAAACCTGTACGTCGAGTGAGGAAACCGGAGCACCCGGAGAAAACCCACGCGGTCACAGGGAGAATGTAGAAACTCCGTACAGATAGCACCTGTAGTCAGGATGGAACCCGGGTCTCTGGCGCTGTGAGGTAGCAACTCTGCCACTGAGTATTCCCTGGATTCTGAATAGTTGGATTCCCATGTGTAATCTTGCTTTCCATCCTCTGTGTTAATGGACAACACATGCGAATGGGATGAATTATACTTTTTATTTTAGAAATTTTGCCCAGCCTTTCCCTTTTACAGGAAACATTTTTGCCTGAAATAGCTACTGGCATGGATCCAGCTGATCTTCCAGAGCAGTGTTTTTGCATTTCATTGTTTTGGTTAAGATTTCAACGTGACCTTTCTATTGTTTCGAGAATGTACGTTTTTAGGGGCGACACAGTGGCGCAGCGGTAGAGTTGCTGCCTCACAGCGCCAGAGACCCAGGTTCAATCCTGCCTACGGGTGCTGTCTGTACGAAGTTTGTACGTTCTCCCTGTGACCACGTTTTTTCTGTGCTCCTCTCACACTCCTTAGACGTGCAGGTTAATTGGCTTGTGTAAAATTGTAAATTGTCCCTAGTGTGTCGGATAGTGCTGGTGTACAGGGTGATCACTGGTTGTTGTGGGCTGAAGGGCCTCGTTCCACACTGTCTCTAAAAGTAAAAGTCCAAAAGTACTGGCTGTGCCCCATGTATTGTCTCAACTGAGGAGGAGGCTTGTCGGAAACAAGCCATTGTGAGCTGTGGGCTAGGTGAAAACGAGTTACAGACAATATCATTTCACCTCGCCCATGGATAATAACGGCCTGATTCCTTTACCGTCATTACTTGTTTGGATATCTTTCGTTAATTTGTTCTATCGATATCACCGTCTATGTCTCTCGTTTCCCTCTCCCCTGACTCTCAGTCTGAAGATGGGTCTCGACTGGAAACGTCACCTATTCCTTTTCTCCACAGATTGTGTTGACCAGCTGAGTTACTGCAGCTTTTTGTGTCTATCTCCAGTTGAAGCCAGCATTTGCAGGTTCCTTCCTCAGCATATCATTTTGATTTGTTCGGATGAATGGAATCATGATTTAGCAAGGGCAGGGTTTGACTATTAAACAAAATATTTGCTTTAACCTGCCAAATGAAGTCAAGACAATGGTATGAAGATTGAATTCCCCCAGGTTTAGGCTACATCCCCCCCCACCCTCACCCTTTTCTCCCCCCATTTGCTCCTCCAATGGTTTGTTATCTCAAGACCCGGACTGGGTTTTAATGCAGGTTTGTACAGCATCTAATAACAGCGTTATTTCCCCTTAAACTCTATTGCAAGCCAAGACATTGGCATGGTGCTCCCTCAAGACGTGACAGAGTTACTGCCTTGCAGCGCCAGAGATCCCGGTTCCATCCTGACCTCGGGTGCTGACTGTGTGTGGAGTTTGACAATAGGTGCAGGAGTAGGCCATTCGGCCCTTCGAGCCAGCCTGTGATCGCGTGGGTTTCTCCGGGTGCTCCGGTTCCCTCCCACATCCCAATAGCGGGCATTTGTAGGTAAATTGGTCTGGAATTAATGAGAAAGTGGGATAACATAGAACTGGTGTGAATGGGTGATCGCTGGTCGGCGTGGGCTGAAGGGCCTGTTTCCACGCTGCATCTCTAAAATCTGAAAAATAAACATCATCATTGTGTTGGTTATTTTATGTGATATAGGACCTGTTGTAGTCCATAGTTAGTTGAAGTGTGCACTCCAGATGTATGTTTGACTCTTCCCATTGTGTGAGCTACACCATCCTGATCTCTTTCTTCTGCCTTCTTGCAGGGAGCACTCAATGTCTTCACTGGGACTGTGCGTCATCAATACACCAAAGAGGGGCTATCCTTTGGAGGATGCGACCAACATTGCTCTGAGTATGTGTTGGACCAATTCACAGAGAATAGAGAGAGGTTACCTTTGGTTTAGGAATGGTTGGTTTAGTTGTAGTTGAGTTTAGTTTCTTGTCACGTGCATCAAGGTACAGTGAATATCTTTTGTCGTGTGCTGACCAGTCATCGGAAAGACCATACATGATTACCATCGAGCCATCCACTGTGTACAGATACATGAGAAAGGACATTGTGTGAATAACGTTTGGTGCAAGATAAAGTCCAATCACATATAGTCCAAGGGTCTCCAATGAGGTAGATAGGAGCTCAGGACTGCTCTCTAGTTGTTGATCAATTTTGGCCTTCTAACCACAATTTAAAGTGTAACACAGGAAGTTGAATGCAGGAGAGCTTTACTCAGAACTGGCAAATCTCTTCGACAAATTCACTGTGCCATTTGTGTATGTGTTATGGTTAGGTTTTACATTTTAGGCCCTTGGTGTGGTCTCAGTATTCTGGATCACAGGAGTTATGTTGTATGGGAAAGAACTGCAGGTGCTGGTTTAAATCGAAGGTAGACTCAAAATGCTGGAGGAACTCAGCGGGACAGGCAGCACCTCTGGAGAGAAGGAATGGGCGACGTTTCAGTTCGAGAGACTTTTTCAGACTGATGTCAGGGGAGTGGGTGGGACAGAGATAGAATGTAGTCAGAGACAGTAAGACTGGTGGGAGAACTGGGAAGGGGATGGGGATGGAGAGAGAGAGGGAAAGCAAGGGTTATTTGAACTTAAATGTCAATGTTCATACCGCTGCGGTGTGAGCTGCCCAATTGAAATATGAGGTGCTGTTCTGCCAATTTGCGCTGGGCCTCACTCTGACAATGGAGGAAGCCCAGGACAGAAAGGTCAGATTGGGAATGGGAGGGGAATTAAAATGCTGAGCCACCGGTTAACATAACATGGTTTGTGGTCATGTTATCGACCACTTTCAAACACACGTCAAACTTTATTAGTTTATTTGTGATATCCTTACAAATTAATCAACTTCAGTGTTTGGCCTCAGCATGGTTTTTCATGGCCATTCATTGTAAAATTCCCCCCTCTCCCTCCCAATTTTCCGTTCACCATTCCCAACTGCTTCTGAGAAAAATTGCGGAACGCAGACTTGAGAACAGTTCCCATAAATAGAGGAGTGGTCGAACAACATGTGTCTCTACTTACACAGAGACATGAACAAAGTGTACACAATCATGAGGGTCCGAGACAAGGTGAATACACTGTCAGAATAGGACAATCAAGGACCAGATGACACATGCAGATTAACCCTTGCCAAATTAACCCAAAGGAGACTCGCTGTGTCCTTTGGAGGCGTGGGTTCGTATCCCACTTCTGACACCATGTTTGTAAATGATCCACTACAACATGCATGGTGAAATGTAGGTCTTTATTCTGTTCAGAAGTACAGAGCATTTAAACTGCACAGCCGTGCTCACCAAGCTCAGCTTGCCTTCTGGCTGTCCTCGTTAGTGCAGTACCGTAATACCATGCAATGGGTGGCATGCATATATGTGTAGTGGAGATTATAAATGGCATGGATTAATAAGGATTAATCTATAACATAGGGGTAAGGTGAGGGGGGCGGAAAGATTTAATGGGAACCTGAGGACAACTTTTTCAAACAGGGAGGTAGATGGAACAAGCTGCCAGAGGCAGGCACCATAGCTCAGTTTATTGTCATCTGTATTGGAGAATACTGGATTCATAACAAGAGGATTTCAGTATAGAAGCAAAGAGGTTCTTCTGCAGTTGTATAGGGCTCTGGTGAGACCACATCTGGAATATTATGTACAGTATTGCTCTCCTAATTTGGGAAGGACATCCTTGTGATTGAGGCAGTGCAGCGTAGGTTCACGAGATTGATCCCTGGGATGGCGGAACTGTCATATGAAGAAAGATTGAAAAGACTAGGCTTGTATTCACTGGAGTTTATTTAGAAGGATGAGGGGGGATCTTATAGAAACATATAAAATTATAAAAAGACTGGACAAGCTAGATGCAGGAAAAATGTTCCCAGTGTTGGGTGAGTCCAGAACCAGGGGTCACAGTCTTAGAATAAAGGGGAGGTCATTTAAGACTGAGGTGAGAAAAAACTTTTTTACCCAGAGAGTTGTGAATCAGTGGAATTCCCTGCCACAGAGGGCAGTGGAGGCCAAATCACTGGATGGATTTAAGAGAGAGTTGGATAGAGCTCTACGGGCTAGTGGAGTCAAGGGAGAAGGCAGGCACGGGTTATTGATAGCGGACGATCAGCCATGATCACAATGAATGACAGTGCTGGCTCGAAGGGCCGAATGGCCGCCTCCTGCACCTATTTTCTATGTTTCTAGAACAGTGAAAAGCTTTTTTATGGCGTGCTATGCAGTCAGTGAAAAGACTATACATGATTCCAATCGAGCCATCGCAGTGTACAGATACAGGTTAAAGGAAATAACATTTCATGCAAGATAAGTCCAGTAAAGTCCGATTAAATATAGTCCGTGTGTCTCCAATGAGGTAGATGGAAGGTGAGGACCGCTCTCTAGTTAGTGATAGGATGGTTCCGTTGCCTGGTGGCGCCAGTAATGGCTGCCTCGCCAACAGTCTGTTTCTCCCTTCCTTCTTTGTTGTTTGTTTGTATCTGCCAAATGTGTGTTTTTAGTATTCTATATCGTGTTTTATGTTTGGGGGGGGGGGGGGGGGGGGTTCGGGGAAACTTTTTCTAAACTCTTCTCTCGACGGAGATGCGATATTTTTCCTGCATCACTCCATCCGCACAGCGGCCTAACATGGAGGAGTTGGCGGCCTTTGCTGGAGGCCGACTTTGAGATCTCCCCCGCGGGAGTCTGTGGGACTACCGTCACCGAGCTTGCAATCCCTGTCGGGGAACACGGGAGGTCCAATCACCCCGATGAGGGAGAATAAAAGAGGAAGAAGATTGGAGTTTATTGTCGTCCATCACAGTGAGGCATGTGAGGAATCCGCTGTTAACATATTTATGTTAACTTTTATATAGTTGGGTGTCTTGGTGCTTTTTTTTAGTATGGTAATTCACATATCATTGTACCTTATGGCTACATGTGACAATAAACTGACCTTTGCAACCTTGACAGATACATGGATTGGGAGGGTTGAGAGGGATATAGGGAAAACGTGGGCAGGTGAGACTAGTGTTGAATCGGCATCTTGCTCGGCATGGGCAAGTTGGGCTGAAGGGCCTGTTTCCGTGCTGTATGACTGACTCTTTGATGTTTCAGTCTATTATAATTTATAGGTTAAGATATGTTTATAAATACAACTGAACATTTTAATATATACTAGACTAAGTGGGACCTGTTGGGTCCCGTCTCCTCAACGCCCGGTTGCGACACACACACACACACACACACTCTCTCTCTCTATCTCGCTTTCTCATAGAGATATATAGTTTACATAATTGCCTACATAAACAAAATCTCCTTGCATTCAGTTCTTTGACCATCCAGAGTGTGAAAGAGCAAGTCATAATGAACACCTTTGGTCTCTGTGTGAAAAAGAGGGAGTGGGGTGTCCATTAATAATTTAATGGAAGATGGAGACAAAATGGTGGAGTCACTCAGCAGGACAGGCAGCATCTCTGGAGAGAAGGAAAGTCTGAAGAAGCGGTTGCGACCCAAAACATAACCGCTGAGTTACTCCACCATTTTGTGTCCATCGTCGGTGTAAACCAGCATCTGCAGTTCCTTTCTAAACATAATTTATAATGTTTCGTTCTTCTCTTGTCTTCCACTTTTAGGAACAGTCAGGCGATTTTTGGAGAAGCATGGAGACACCATTGAGAAAGTTGTCTTTGCTGTTACAGATGTAGAAGAGGTAAGTAATCCATTATTGTGCCTGAGCGTTCAACCTTCAAACATGAAGTTTAAATTGTTTGAATATCACGACTCAGCACTTTTTGCTGCAGTTCAATGAGATGATGTTTACTTTAAGTGAAACTTATTATTTACTCGTGTTAATCTGTAGAGAGAAGGTTTTAATGGCCATCTGCTGTTGTTGTCAAAGCAACAAAGTGCAGGACTAATTGGCTTTGCCTGTAAAGGTGATCCGTGCCTCGTGCAGTTTGAGGCATAGAAACATAGAAACATAGAAAATAGGTGCAGGAGTAGGCCATTCGGCCCTTCGAGCCTGCACCGCCATTCAATGTGATCATGGCTGATCATCCAACTCAGTATCCCGTACCTGCCTTCTCTCCATACCCCCTGATCCCTTTAGCCACAAGTGCCACATCTAACGCCCTCTTAAATATAGCCAATGAACTGGCCTCAACTACCTTCTGTGGCAGAGAATTCCAGATAGAAACATTCCAGATAGAGGCAGGTTTGTCTTGTCATCATTCATGGTTTATTCCAGCCCCCTGCGCTCCACTAGTGCCCTTTAATTTTAGCTGGCCTGTTTGAATTGTTCCTAGCTATGAATTATTCCCACCTAAGACCGGCACGGGGGCGCATCAGTAGTGCTGCTGCCTCATCGTGCCAGAGACACAGGTTCGATCCTGACCTCGGGTGTTGTCAGTGCGATGTCTGCTCGTTCTCCCTGTGACCACATGGGTTATCTCAGGGCGCTCCGGTTTCCTCCCCACATTCCAAAGACGTGCAGGTTTGTAGATTAATTGGCATCTGTAAAATTGTAAGTTATCCCAAGTGTGTAGGATAGTGCTAGTTTACGGGGTCGTCGTTGGTTGGCATGGACTCGGTGGGCCGAAGGGTCTGTTTCCATGCTGTATCTATGAATAAATGTCTAAATGTCTAAAGAATGGACCTTTAAACGTGCACAGCTCTGCAGTGTATCGGTGTAAAAACTGACGGCCCTCTCACCCTAATGGGGGGAAAGAGACCACAGGTATCAGGGCACAAGTGGGTCTTTGTTTGTGATGCAGGATCCTACATTTAGCAAATCTTTTGTAAGCAAAGTGAGTTTGCTTATACCGTGGAAATGATTTCATATACAGTAGAATCGCTGTCGAAGACTTTGGCTGCATTTGCAGTGTTGTGTGCGATTCTGATCACCCCATTACAGGAAGAATGTGCAGGCTTTGGAGAGGGTGCAGAAGAGGGTTACCAGGATGCTGCCTGGATTAGAGGGCATCAGCTAGCAGGAGAGGGTACACAAAAGGCTGGGGAGACTCAGCGGGTGCAGCAGCATCTAAGGAGCGAAGGAGATAGGCAACGTTTCGGGCCGAAACCCTTCTTCAGGAGAGGTTGGACAGACACACTTGGATTGTTTGCTCTGGAGCGTCAGGCTGAAAGGAGTCCTGATAAACAAATATAAAACTATGAGAGGCACAGAAATACTAGATGGCCACGATCACAATGAATGACAGTGCTGGCTTGAAGGGCTGAATGGCCTCCTCCTGCACCTATTTTCTATGTTTCTATGGCCAGAATCCTTTCCCCAGGATTGTAATTGTAAACATTAGCGGGCATTTAAGGTAGAAGGGGCAAAGTTGGTGGGAGATGTGTGGGACAAGTTTTTGACACCAGGTGGTGGGTGCCTGGAACGTGCTGCCACGGGTGGGGGTGGAAACGGCTACCAGTAGTGGCGTTTAAGAAACTTCATTAGCCACATAGATATGCAGGGAGTTGAGGGATGGGGATCACATGCAGTTTGAAGGGTTGAGTTTAATTTGGCGTCACATTTGATGCATATATCGTGGGCAGATAGATATCAGCCCGTCCCACTCATGATATGAATGAATGAATACGTTTACATGAGAACATGATAGTTCCATGTTATCCCACATTCTCATTCACTCCCTACAAACCGCACGTCTTGGGGAGATGGGAGGAAACTGCAGCAGCCGGAGGAAACTATTGACCCATTGAAACCCATACGGTCACTGGGTGGATGTGCAAACTCCACACAGACAGTAACCGAGCTCAGGATCAATCCTGGGTCTCTGGTGCGGTGAGGCAGTGACTCTTCCAGCACTACTGTACAATTGATGGGAGGGGAGGGGTGGGGGAGAATATCAGATATAAATGCTTGGGCAAGCATAGTGGTGCCACCCTTGTTGAAAGAAAAACTACAGCAACTGTAAATGCGGATACAATTATGACTTTGAAAATATATGTTTGGGCAGCTAGAGAAACAACGAACTGCAGACGCTGGTTTACAAAAAAAGTGAAAGTGCTGGAATAAATCAGAGGGACAGGCAGGATCTCTAGAGAACGGTTATAGGTTGGGACTTTTCTTCAGAATGATTTGAAAAGTTACCTACCCATGTTCTCCACAGATGCTGCCTGACCCGCTGAGTTACTCCAGCACTCTGTGAAATGTCACCTATCCATGTTCTCCACAGATGCTGCCTGACCCGCTGAGTTACTCCAGCACTCTGTGAAATGTCACCTATCCATGTTCTCCACAGATGCTGCCTGACCCGCTGAGTTACTCCAGCACTCTGTGAAACGTCGCCTATCCATGTTCTCCACAGATGCTGCCTGACCCACTGAGTTACTCCAGCACTCTGTGAAATGTCACCTATCCATGTTCTCCACAGATGCTGCCTGACCCGCTGAGTTACTCCAGCACTCTGTGAAATGTCACCTATCCATGTTCTCCACAGATGCTCCCTGACCCGCTGAGTTACTCCAGCACTCTGTGAAATGTCACCTATCCATGTTCTCCACAGATGCTGCCTGACCCGCTGAGTTACTCCAGCACTTCATGTCTTCATTGGGATGGATAAATGGTAGAAAGGCTTTAGAGGGCCATGGGCCCTATGCAGGCAAATGCGGTGAGCCCAGCGTGCCAACTTGCAACAAATGGGCCGCAGGGCCTGTTTCCATGCTGTACATCTCTGTGACTCTAACATTTACAATCTTTTCTCACAGATTACCTATTTGAAACTGATGCCTCTTTATTTTCCACGGTCGGTGGAGGAGGAGAGGAGGTGTTTGCCGATTCTGCCTGCTGATGTAGGGAATGCCGAGGGGGAGCCGGTCATAGCTGAACGCCAGATTCGGATATTGGACAAGCCGGGGATACTGCATTGTGAGTGTCGGCAGATCGCAAATTTTATCTTGATTAGAAAAGGCGTATTTCTAGTAAAATCAGTATCTTAGCTTTGAGTACTGAGTACAAGATGGCGTCAGGGCCAGGCAACGCTTTGCATGCATGCCGGCCGGTCCCAGAAGAGGATACTCCATCCTACATTACATTTGCTCCACTCTTTTACACCTGTATTCACCAGCAGCATTGATCTTGCACTCTGCACACTGTGCAAGGCTTGAGTGTACTCATGTACAGTATTTTTCTTTGACTGGATTGCACGCAACCAAAACTTGTCACTGTACACGGGACAATAATAAGCAAAACCTCAATTTATCAAACCCTGGTTTTAAGATGTAATTTCTCATGTTAGTCTAGCTAAACATTTATTGGTCTCCATGGGAGATTCCTCTGGGTGCACCGGTTTCCTCCCACATCCCAAAGATCCGACAGGTTTGTAGGTAAATTACCCCCAGTGTGTAGGGAGTGGACGAGAAAGTGGGATAACATGGAACTTGTGTGAACGGGTGATAGATGGTCAGCATGGACCTGATGGGCTGAAGGGCCTGGTAAAGACATTTTACATTCCCTTGTACTCTGCAGTTCCTTGTTTTGTTTCATTCCGTTCCCCCGCCAAGGAACATAGTGTTTTGTTGTGTCTTCAGTCTCGTTGCATGGGTTGTAGCCTGTTGGCTTTATTTTTGTATTTATGCTTGACTAGGTCAATAATTCAAGAGAGATTAACCCAGCAATTTCTAAAGTTATAAAAAAGATTGCCAAAATCATTTAGTTTAAAAAAAAGTCTCTGGAACTGGTCCTTAAATCTAGTTGGATATTGAAAGTTTTGCAAGTCCTATTTAAAGATTCTCCTCAAGCCGTCCATAGTAGAATTGAGAGGATTTAAAATGGTTAAGCATCCCCAGGTGTTTAACTGGAGTTTTATCAAAACTAAGAGGCTGGTACAATGTTGCAGCTCACAGTGCCAGAAACCCAGATTCGATTCTGACCTCGGGTGCTGTCCGTGTGGAGTTTGCATGTTCTCCAGGTGCTCCTGGTTCCTCCCACATCCCAAAGATGTGCGGGTTTGTATCTTGGTTGGCCTCTGTGAACTGCCCCAAATGTGTAGGGAGTGGATGAGAAAGTGGGATAACATTAATGCAAGACTGAATCCCTTTCAGCCCTCCACCCCTTTCCCTTCTGCCACAATTGTTTTAAGAACACTATTTTCTATAATTTTCCTGGGAACAGAACTATTGCATTATAGCAGAACCGCCTGTTTTGGTGGCCTCTTCTTCTCTGAGGAAATATTGCTTCATTTATCCATGTAGCTGACGATGAATCTGATGAGGAGCATCTCGAGCTGGAAGACATTGGGACACATGCATTTGCAAAGATGGAAGGAGATATAGATAAACAGAGACGGCAGATTATCCAGGGGCAGATGTCAGAAGCAGCTGTTCAAAAAGCTCATCAAAGAAAGTGAGTATGGATTATGGCATTTAATTCAATCCAATATTTAATCGATATATATATGTGTTTATGTATGTCTATATATAACATTATGTATGTGTGTGTATATATCATGTTATATACATATATACACACCATATATATACACATATAACAGTGTACAAAAACACACACACGATGTTTTATTGATACATACACACAATTCATTGTACTCATGAAGAGATGACAGAGTAATTCATGGCTCTTACATTGTTAAGTTGCCCCATTAAACGGAATTATCAAACAAGTTTCCATTGTTTTACAGCAGAGCTGCGCAGCAGGTAGAGCTGCCACCTCATAGCACCAGAGACCCGGGTTCGATTCAAACCTAGAGTGGGGTCTGTGTGGAGTTTGCACGTTCTCCCTGTGACCACGTGGGTTTCTTCCGGCTGCTCCAGTTTCCTCCCGCAATCCCAAAGAGGTTTGGGTCTGTAGGTTAATCGGCCTCTGTCAACTGTCCCTCGTGTACAGGGCAGTGTTCCTCAACCTTTTTACCCTTGCGGAACCCGTGAAATCATACTCGTGTCTCAAGGAACCCCTACATAAACATTATTATATATCTTTATTAATCTTTTTCTTTCCCTTTCATAAACTTAAAGTTCATAAGGCAACCAGAATATATTTTTCTGATAACTGGTTTAAGCAAAAAATAACATGTTTTTCTCGTTTATTGACGAAAGCAAAAAAAAACTGAAATAAAGGCAAACAGAAGAACTAACCTTGGAGGAGAGAGAGAGAGCGAGAAAGAGTGAGAGAAAACAACACACAATGTTTTCATAAACTAACAAAAACATATATCAATAAAGTTTTGATAAACTAACAAAAATAAACATAAAGTTACTTACATTTTTTAAATTAATTTAACATCCCTAAATGATGGGTAAAAATGACTAAATAACGTGGGTGAATGAGGGACTGTACCTGTACGCCAGGAAGCACAGACAGGACTGATGGAAACCGTGCATGCGTCTGTACTTGAATGAGTCACTTGATGATACACAAATCTGTCACGTACACCTCCTGTCCACTGACCACTAAAGGCCGTTTCACACTGGCGCCGTATAGATGTCACTAAATATATTCCCTATGATTATTATACTTTAAAATGACATAACAGGCTGACGACTTTATATGCCATACGTGTATAATAAAATTACGAATATGAAATTAAACACGAAATGACTCAAAAATGCATTTAAATATGATTAGCCTATTTATCACTCGGAACCCCAAGCGACCTCTCGCGGAACCCTGGTGTTCTGGGGACCCCGGTTGAGAAACGATGGTATAGGGAGTGGAGGAGAAAGTGGGGTACACACAACTAGTATGAATGGGTGGTCGGCGTGCACTTGGTGGGCCGAAGGGCCTGTTTCCATTCTTTTAAACTTTAAAAAAAAAAACTAAATTCAGATTTATGTTCTTAAAAATGTGCTATGTATAATGCTGCATATGAAAACATCCTAGTTTTGGTAACCAGCGTTAGTTAGTGTGTCCAATAATAAACGTGTGAGCTATCTTTTGGTGCTTCTTACGGCTGCTGTTTTATTCTCTGTTTGGAACCTTTTGTGGTGTGGAGAAAAATCAAGCATATTGGTTCCCCAGTTGAGTGCATAACTGTGATTTAGAGCTTCTCACAGCAAATTGAAAGGTTGAACCAACTCAACTGTTTAGTTTTCCACAATATATTTGTCTTTGTGATGCTATTTCTTTTCATGAATGAGTCATTAAACTTATTCTTAATGTATATTTGATGCCTTTAATCAGCAGCTACCTGAAATTCCTAAATCCACATTACAATATCATTGCATCACACGACACAGAAATGGGCCCTTTACCCAACTCGTCCATGCCAACCAAGGTGGATCATCTGTTAGTCTCATTCGCCCACAGTTGTTCTATGTCCCCCTAAACCTTTCCTAGCCATGTACCTGTCCAAATATATTTTAAATGCTGTTATAATATCTGCCATGACTACCTCCTCTGGCAGGTCGTTCCATATACCCACCACTCTCTGCATTAAAACGTTGCCCCTCAGGCACCTGAACTGTTTCCCCTCTCACCTTAAACCTGTGTCCTCTGGTTCTTGGTCTTCCCTACTCTCAGTAAAAAGATTTTGCTCATTCACCTTATCAATTCCCACCTTGATTTAATACATCTCTAAAATTACCTAATTAGGCTGGATATATTGTCTTTAATTATCCATTTTAATGGCATGAGAGAAAACTGGCAATTTGTCTTTATGCATTTTGTTTCACTAACTTCAGAGAAGCTACATATATGGAGATGAGTACAATGAGTATGGGCGGCATGTTGATGCAATACAATACAATACCGTTTATTGTCATTTGAACCTCATTGAGGTTCAAACAAAATTTAGTTTCTGCAGTCATACAAACAAGAAAAGAACCAAGACACAACACAATTTGCACAAACATCCATCACAGTGAATCTCCTCCTCACTGTGATGGAAGGCAAAGT
Source organism: Raja brachyura (assembly GCA_963514005.1). Next base: position 66,423,791 of record OY740792.1, read on the forward strand.
CTTATCTCTCCCCTGCACTCCCCATTCTCCTCCCGATGTCAGAGTCAAAGCCCCCGGCGGGCGATGGTATGTAAGTCCCGCAGCAGTTAAGGCCGCGCCGGGCGATGTAAGGCCTCACTCCGGGTGTTGATGTTTGGGCCCCCGGTGGGCCCTAGCATGTCCCGCGGCCATTAAAGCCGCGCCGGGCGATGTAAGGCCCCGCTCTGGGTCATTTTCAACCCTGCAACTCGGGCGGGAGAAGTTGCCGTTGTGGGAGCTCCGAAAAGCTGTCTCCCACCAGGGACCCGTGAGCTCCCGGTGTTACCGTCCACCGGCCTGCAGCTGGAGCCTCCGAATCTCCGGGATCGGGCAGCAGCAGCGTGCCACCACAGCTCCTAACTCGGCCAGCTCCACGATGGTGAGTAGTCCGCAGCTCCGCGACTGGAGCCCCAGGTCCGGTTGGAGGCCGCTCCACGGTACTAGGCCCCAACGACAACGGAGACCCGACAGAGAAAAGGTCGGCTCCTCCGTACAGGGAAAAGATTTAAAAGGTTTCCCCCACCCCGCCCCCCACCCCCCACACACACCCAGCTAAAAAAAAACACCACAACTACACTCAAAACGAAACAAAAAATAAAAAAAGACAGACGGACTGCAGAGGCCGCTGCGATGAGAGTCGCGCCGCCCACTAGTATGCAGCAATAGAGGTGCTGCCCAGATTCCATCCTGACTACAGGTGCTGTCTGTACGGAGATTGTACCTTCTCCGAGATCTTCGGTTTCTTCCCGAAGACATACAGGTTCGTAGGTTAATTGGCCTGGTAAAATTGTAAATTGTCCCGAGATTGTGTGGGATAGTGTTAGTGTGCAGGGATCGCTGGTTGGTGTGGACTTGTTGGGCCGAAGGGCCTGTTTCCACGCTGGATCTGAAACTAAACTGGTGCGTTTTGTTTAAACATGCAGTTAGAACTGGCAATAAAAGACAACATTCCGCACCTTAACGTCCTGCACTGGTTTACCTTGTTACATATTATTCATACAATGATTCTTTGTTGTCTCCTAGCTATAACCGCTGGCTGTGCAGAGCCAGAGCAGCTGATCTTTCTGATGTTGCTTCATTAAAAGCTTTATACCAGACTGGTGAGTTACTGACTTATGACTTTAAGCAAGTAAAAGCCATAATGTTTTCAAATTATTTCTTCCAACAAACCACCAGTGGTTCTCATGTGCCAGGATCTGTGCTTGGGATATTGTTCATAAGTTCTAGGAGCAGAATTAGGCCATTGGGCACATCTAGTCCATTTTGCCATTTGATCATAGCTGATCTATCTCTCCCTGTCAATCCCATTCTCCTGCCTTCTCCCGAAAACTCCTGACATCCGTATTAATCCACAATCTCCTCCTTAAAAATATCCATTGACGTCCTCCACAGCTGTCTGGCAATGAATTCCACAGAGTCACCACTGCCTGACTTAAGAAATTCCTTCTCATCTCCTTTCTAAAGGTACGCCCTTTTATTCTGAGGCTGTGGCACTAGTGAGAGTCATGAACCAGAGGCCACAGCCTCAGAATAAAATCAGCCACATCCTCTCCACATTCACTCTATCCAGGCCTGTTTTTTTCCCTCAAATATTATTAGCCCAGTTAAAACATAAACATAAAGGCAAATTCTTCCATCGAACGTGTCCAAAGACAGGCCGCTTGATTTGTTACTAACACCTATGACAGAGAAGCGAGTGTTACCAAACTTCTGAATTCTCTGGGGTGGAACCCTCTCCAAGACAGACGTGAAGCTCACCGTTTGACCTGTTTTTACAAAATGTTAAATGGCCAGCTAGACATAGATCACAAGACCTACACCAAACCCAAACTAATTAGGAGCGGACGAGGGCATTCGATCCAATTTGTGGTCCCAGCTACCAAGACAGATGTGTACAGCAATTTGTTCTTCCCCCGCACAATTAAAGCATGGAATAATCTCCACCCTACCATAGTTACCCAACTAGATGCAACTATATTTAAGGTAGCTCTTTCTTCACAAAAACCCTTTCTGGCTTAAGACCTCCCTCCACCACCTCCAGTGTAAATTCCATTTGGAATATTTTGGAAGACCAAGAAACCAAGACCAGCAATCACCCCTTTGCTGGTTCTATCCTACACTCTAGGGACAGTTTACAATTATACTGAAGCCAATTAACCTACAAGCCTGAACGTCTTTGGAGTGTGGGAGACAACCAGAGTTCCTGGAGAAAACCCACATGGTCATGGGGAGTACGTACAAACTCCGTACAGCCAGCACCCATAGTCAGGATCGAACCCGTGTCTCTGGCGTTTTAAGGCAGCAACTCTACCGCTGCACCACCTATTTGTTCTCGTTCAAATTTCTTCATCTCCAACTGAATGTTGGTTTGGTAATTATTTATTTATGTATAATTTTGAGATTAGCTGGTCACTTAACACTCTTGAGAAAAGAGGGGGGTGGGGGTGGGGTGGGGAGGCGGAAAGTATTTTCAATTTCCAAGTATTTTTGGCAAGGATCTATTTGGAAACAGTGCAGGAGAGATTCACCAGAATGTTACCTGGATTTGCAGGCTTGTCTTATGGGGAGAGGTTGGATAGGCTAAGATTTTTTCTTTTGAGCGTAGGAGGCTGAGGGTTGACCTTATTAAAGTGTACAAGATCATGAGAGGCATGTGTAAAATGAAACTCACATAAAAAAGAATTAAAAGACAAGAGTGGGAGAGGAGAGATTTTTTTCACTCAGAGGGTCTTCCATATCTGGAATGAACGGGCAGAGGACACTAGAGAAGCGGAAATAATTATGACATTTATGATTAATTTGGACAGATGGATAGAAGAATGATTTAGGGGGATATGTGCCAAATATACGCATATGGGACAGTCATGGACCAGGTGGGCCGAAGGGCCTGTTTCGGTGCTGTCCAGCTCTATGACTGATTATAAGTAGTTAAATTTTATGGTGCTTCCCATTTCAAATATTGTTGAAAATATATTCCAAACAAACCACATTTATAAAGTGGAACAGGCTAATTTTTAAGGTTTAGAATGCTTTGAGGAATGGTTTTCCACATAAGATATTAAAGTGTTTTCTAAACTTATTAAAGAATAATTTCTATTTCTTCACATTTTGCTGTTTAAAATTTGATTTCTGGAAGTTTTGTTCTACAAGTAGGATATCTGTAACCACCTTGGAGCTTGCTCTCCATTTAATATAATAGTGATGTGTGTTTGTTGCAGGATATGATCAAAGTGGCCATATAGTGGTGGTGATAGTGGGAAGGAACATTCCTGTACCACTAATAGACCCTGATAAGGTAAGGTCTGCATTAAACGCAATACTTTCTTTATTGCCATGTGTACCGGTTGCAGTGTAATGCATACAGCTCAGCAGGACTGTCCCCGTACATCAGCACAATCACCCTGGTTAGTAATATGCACAGAACAGCCCACTGAGTCCATGTGCAAGAGGTGCCATTTTGCTGCCATCGTACAGTCCCAGCTGGCCACAAAGGCCAATGCAGCCTCCATTTCGGTCATTCCATCCCCGCTCCGATTCCCTTCCCTCTCCTGCGGTTGGGTTACAGCTGCGGTTTGCTGCTGCGCGGCCTCCAGTGGCCCTGTGCACCAACGTGGCTCTGCGCTGCTACCTGCCGCTGGTCCGCTTACCGGCCTCGACCTGACTCCCTCCTCTCCAGTGCACCAGGTGAGCAGAGGCCGGGCTCGGCGGCAACCTCTCCAGGCGACCGCAGCAAGGAGCCAGGCCTATTGTCGGGCATGACCCCAGCCACAGCACATCAGGAGGTGACATTCTGCCGTTATTAGGGTCCCTGAATGTAGTGGAGGGGGGAGGTGATAAGGTCATGAGCATGTTGGCCGTCCTTCAGAATAGCAATGTTTCCAATATTAGGACATTTGCAGCTCTCTTACAATATTAGCACATAGATTTCAACACTAGTTCCTTTCTTTATTGTGTTCAATATCTCTGCAAAAAAGAATCTGAATGACTTAAAGGCTTTTTGTTCCAAAATGCGTCTTCTAGAGATGTACAAAATCATGAGAGGTATAGATCAGGTAAACACACACGGTCTGTTGCCCAGAGTAGGGGAAATTGAGAACCAGAGGACAAGGGTTTACAGTGAGGGGAGGGGGGGGGGAAAGATTTAATAGGAACCTGAGGGGTTACTTTTTTACACAAATAGTGGCGGGTTTATAGATCAAACTGCCATTGGAGGTAGTTGAGGCAGATACTATGGATACATTTAAGAAACATTTAGACGGGTAGATGGATAGGGTAGGTTTAGAGGGAAATGGGCCTAACATGGGCACTTGGTCCAAGTGCAGATGGGGCATGTTGGTCGGTGTGGGCAAGTTGGGCCGAAGGGCCTGTTTCCACGCTGTATGACTCAATTGACATTCCAGCTCTAAATGGGCATGCAGGAAGTTGCATATATGTTTAGAGTCACAGAGTGATACAGTGTGGAAACAGGCCCTACGGCCCAACTTGCCCACACCGGCCAACATGTCCCAGCTGCACCAGTCCCACCTGCTCACGCTTGGTCCATATCCCTCCAGACCTGTCCTATCCATGTACCTGTCTAACTGTTACATAAACATTGGGATAGTCCCAGCCTCAACTACCTCCTCTAGCAGCTCGTTCTATACACCCACCACCCTTTGTGTGAAAATGTTACCCCTCAGATTATTAGTGAATCTTTTCCCCTTCACCTTGAACCTATGTCCTCTGGTCCTCGATTCACCTACTCTGGGCAAGAGACTCTGTATCTACCCGATCATGGAATAGACACCCAGCCTGCTCAACCTCTCCCTATAGCTCACACCCTCTAGTCCTGGCAACATCCTCACAAATCTTCTCTAAAACCTTTCAAGCTTAACAATATCTTTCGTATATTCGTGCCCAGAACTGAACACAATACCAGGGTCTCACCAACGTCTTATACAACTGCAACATGACCTCCCAACCTCTATACTCAATACTCTGACTGATGAAGGCCACAGTGCCAAAAGCCTTGTTGACCACCTTATCTACCTGCGACTTGACCTTCAAGGAACCATGCACCTGTACTCCTAGATCCCTCTGCTCTACAACACTCCCCGGAGGCCTACCATTCACTGTGTAAGTCCTGCCAGCGTTAGACTTCCCAAGTGCAACACCTTACCTAAGTGAAGTCTACACCCAGTGGGAATTAAAGCTTAGACACGGGCAGGTGATGTTTCATGTTGGGACCCTTCCCCACATTTAGATACAGTGGAATGTCTTTGTTCCAGGTTGAGGGGTGACCTGACAGAAGGATATAAAAGGATGACTCTTGACTCTTTTGGGAAGTTTAGTTTAGAGATGCAGTGTGGAAACAGGCCCTCCGTGCCGACCAGCGATCCCCGCACATTAACACTACCCTACACACTCTAGGGACCATTTTTACATTTACACCAAGCCAATTAACCTACCAACCTGCACGTCTTTGGAGTGTGGGAGGAAACTGAAGATCTTGGGGAAAACCCACACAGGTCACGGGGAGAACGTACAAACTCTGTACAGGCAGCACCCATAGTTGGGATGGAACCCGGGCCTCCTGGCGCTGTATCCGCTGTAAGGCAGCAACTCTACCGCTGCGCCACCCTAAAGTTAGCTGGAATGAGAGGCAATGATGGAGCTGAGGAAAGAAACAAAGTGCTGGAGTAACTCTGCGCCTCAGGCAGCATCTGTGGAGGGAATGGACAGCCGGCGTTTCCGGTTGGGTCCCTTCTTCAGCAGAACGTTCCCTGCACAGATGCTGCCTGACCTACTCCAGCACTTTGTAGCTTGCTAGTTAAAACCTAATTAGCAGCAGAATCCTACAGGAAGCGGATAGAGTCCATTTGAGCTCTCAGAAAAGACACTTTAAAGGGAAAAGATTTGCAGGAAGAATTGAAAAAAACCATGTTAAGTGCGTGCCATTACAAATAAGACCAGAAGACACAGGAGCTGAATTAGGTCATTCAGCGCATCGAGTCTGCTCCACCATTCGTTCATGGCACCTTTGATGCCCTTTATAATCAAGAAACTATCGATCTCTGCCTTAAAAATACCCAATGACTTGGCCTCCATAGCCATGTATGGCAATGAATTCCACAGATTTACCACCCTCTGGCTAAAGAAATTCCTCCTCATCTCCAATCTAAAGGCCATTTTTAATCTGAGGCAGTGCCCTTTAGTCTTGGACTCTCCCATTACCACATCATCCCAATACATTCCCATGACTCTCGCAATCCTGCATATTATTTCCAGACTTGAGTTAGCTGACTCTTGGACCTTGTGTTGAAGGAGTTCTACATCTGGAAAATGTGTTGAAATATTAACTTAAAATACCTAGAGGGTCATTTTCCCTTTCAGAAGTGTGTCACCTCCAAGTGTGCTTTTTTACATACAAAAAAGTCAACTATTTTACAACAGAAGCAACTTACTTGTATGTCAGTGAATACAGATAATTGAAGAGTACAGAATTTAAAGACCTTAAATTCTTAAATTCTGGCGACTTCTCAATCCAGAGATCTCTTGTTTAGTTTTTTAGTTTAGTTTAAAGATACAATGTGGAAACAGGCCCTTCTGCCCACTGAGTCCGTTCTGACCAGCGATCACCCCGTACACGGACACTATCATTGGGGGTTCAGTATTGATGTGGATAGAGAACTGCCTGGCAAACAGGAAGCAAAGAGTAGGAGTAAACGGGTCGTTTTCACAGTGGCAGGCAGTGACTAGTGGGGTACCGCAAGGCTCAGTGCTGGGACCCCAGCTATTTACAATATATATTAATGATCTGGATGAGGGAATTGAAGCCAATAGCTCCAAGTTTGCGGATGACACTAAGCTGGGGGGCAGTGTTAGCTGTGGGTAGGATGCTAGGAGACTGCAAGGTGACTTGGATAGGCTGGGTGAGTGGGCAAATGTTTGGCAGATGCAGTATAATGTTGATAAATGTGAGGTTATCCACTTTGGTGGCAAAAATAGGAAAACAGACTATTATCTAAATGGAGGCCGATTAGGAAAAGGGGAGATGCAGCGCGACCTGGGTGTCATGGTACACCAGTCATTGAAAGTAGGCATGCAGGTACAGCAGGCAGTGAAGAAAGCGAATGGTATGTTAGCTTTCATAGCAAAAGGATTTGAGTATAGGAGCAGGGAGGCTCTACTTCAGTTGTATAGGGTCTTGGTGAGACCACACCTGTATTGCGTACAGTTCTGGTCTAGAAATCTGAGGAAGGACATTATTGCCATAGAGGGAGTGCAGAGAAGGTTCACCAGACTGATTCCTGGGATGTCAGGACTGTCTTATGAACAAAGACTGCATAGACTCGGTTTATACACTCTAGAATTTAGGAGATTGAGAGGGGATCTTATAGAAACTTACAAAATTCTTAAGGGGTTGGACAGGCTAGATGCAGGAAGATTGTTCCCGATGTTGGGGAGATCCAGGACAAGGGGTCACAGCTTAAGGATAAGAGGGAAATCCTTTAGGACCGAGATGAGAAGGACTTTCTTCACACAGAGAGTGGTGGGTCTCTGGAACTCTCTGCCACAGAGGGTAGTTGAGGCCAGTTCATTGGCTATATTTAAGAGGGAGTTAGATGTGGCCCTTGTGGCTAAGGGGATCAGAGGGTATGGAGAGAAGGCAGGTACGGGATACTGAGTTGGATGATCAGCCATGATCATATTGAATGGCGGTGCAGGCTCGAAGGGCCGAATGGCCTACTCCTGCACCTATTTTCTATGTTTCTATGTTTCTACTATCATACACACTTGGGACAATTTGCAATTTTACCAAAGCCAATTAACCTACAAACCTGAAGGCAGACAAAATTGCTGGAGAAACTCAGCGGGTGCGGCAGCATCTATGGAGCGAAGAAAATAGGCAACGTTTCGGGCCGAAACCCGGAAGGAAATAGGCAACGTTTCGGGCCGAAACCCTTCCGGGTTTCGGCCCGAAACGTTGCCTATTTCCTTCGCTCCATAGATGCTGCTGCACCCGCTGAGTTTCTCCAGCAATTTTGTCTGCCTTCAATTTCCCAGCATCTGCAGTTCCTTCTTGAACCTACAAACCTGTACGTCTTTGGAGTGCTGGTGGAAACTGGAGCACCCAGGGAATATCCACGTGGAGAACGTACAAACGCTGTACAGAAAGCACCCGTAGTCCGGATGGATCCTGGGTCCCTGCCGCTGTAAGGCAGCAATTCTACCACTGCGCCACGTTGCCGCACATCTACTGTATGCATAGTTTGAAAATATGTGTTATAGCACAGGCCTTAAAAATAATTCCTTGCCTATGTCACTGACTTCCTGGTCGAGCGGCTGACGTTAGTCATTGGTGAAATCATTAGGTGTGACTCCATTTTGTTTAACTGATTGATCGACACAGTGGCGCAGCCATAGAATTGCTGCCTTGCAGCATCAGTGACCCGGGTTCAATTATGACAACGGATGCTGTCTGTACGGAGCTTGTACATTCCCCCTGTGACCGCATATGTTTTCTCCGGCTGCTCCGGTTTCTTCCGTCATTCCAAAGATGTGTTGGTTTGTAGATGAATTGGCTTTTGTGAATTGTCCCTAGTGTGTAGGATAGAACTAGTGTAAGGGCAATCGCCGGTCGGCATAGGCCCAGAAGGCCCTGTTTCCACGATGTATCTCTAAACTAAACTAGACTAGACACAGCATGGATGCAGACCCACGGCCCGCCAAGTCCACGGTGACCATCGATCACCCGTTCACAGTAGTTCTATGTCATCCCACATTCTCATCCACTCCCTACACGCTAGGGGCAATTTACAGAGGCCAGTTAACCAACAAACCCGCACGGCTTTGGGATGTGGGATGAAACCCGGAAGAAACCCCTGCCGTCATAGGGAGAACGTGCAAACTCCACACAGGCAGCACCCAAGGTCAGGGTTGATCGGGGTCTAGCGTTGTGGGGCAGCAACTCTAGCAGTTGCGCCGCTGTGCTGTGTGTTGAAGTTTGCTACTGTGAATAGAATAAAAGGAAATGGTGTATACTCTATCCTGGGAAGCAGGACTTTGTACAGATGCATTGTAGGAAGCATAGTGTCGGGTTGCATCACAGCATAGTGTGGGAACATCTTTGCCCAAGGCTGCTAGGAATTGCAGAATGCCCAGTCCATCACACAGACCAAATCTCCCACCATCGACTCCACCTACACTTCACATTGCCTCAGAAAAGTAGCCAACATGATCAAAAACATCTCCCATTCCTAGCTAGCAGAAGGTGCAGAAGCTTGAAAGTGCACACCACCAGACTCAGGAACAGCTTCTTTCCCCTCTGTTATCAGGCTTGTGAACGGTCCTTCCATAAGCTATGGTCCTGTCCCATTCACCTCTACCCCATTGTGGACATTGGTCTTTGTCTCTGGAACTGGTGCTCTACAATGCTGAGAACTATATTCAGCACTCTGTATCTTCCCCTTTGCTTTACCTATTGTACTTGAATTTGACGATTGTGTTTATGTATAGTATATCTGATCTGTTTGGATAGCAAAGCCTTTGACTGTACCTCTGCACACGTGACAATAATAAATCAAAACGATTGAAAAAGAGACTGTGGTTAATGAAAGTATTCATTTTCTTCAGGCGCTCCTATATTTCATCCACATCATGGACCACATTGCCATGAGGGAGTTTGTCATGGTGTACTTTCATACACTAACCAGCGACTACAATCATCCCGACTCAGAATTCCTCAAGAAGCTGTATGACATAGTTGATGTGAAGTAAGTCGGGGCCTCTTTGCACATTCACCTCATTTGCTTAATCACAGTTATCGCACAGTAAGATCCTATTCAAGTTCAACGTGAAGTTGCTGACTCAGCGGGTCAGGCAGCATCGGTGGAGAACATGGATAGGTGACGTTTCACAGAGTGCTGGAGTAACTCAGCGGGTCAGGCAGCATCTGTGGAGAACATGGATAGGTGACGTTTCACAGAGTGCTGGAGTAACTCAACGGGTCAGGCAGCATCTGTGGAGAACATGGATAGGTGACGTTTCACAGAGTGCTGGAGTAACTCAGCGGGTCAGGCAGCATCGGTGGAGAACATGGATAGGTGACGTTTCACAGAGTGCTGGAGTAACTCAGCGGGTCAGGCAGCATCTGTGGAGAACATGGATAGGTGACGTTTCACAGAGTGCTGGAGTAACTCAACGGGTCAGGCAGCATCTGTGGAGAACATGGATAGGTGACGTTTCACAGAGTGCTGGAGTAACTCAGCGGGTCAGGCAGCATCGGTGGAGAACATGGATAGGTGACGTTTCACAGAGTGCTGGAGTATCTCAGCGGGTCAGGCAGCATCTGTGGAGAACATGGATAGGTGTCGTTTCACAGAGTGCTGGAGTATCTCAGCGGGTCAGGCAGCATCTGTGGAGAACATGGATAGGTGACGTTTCACAGAGTGCTGGAGTAACTCAGCGGGTCAGGCAGCATCTGTGGAGAACATGGATAGGTGACGTTTCACAGAGTGCTGGAGTAACTCAGCGGGTCAGGCAGCATCTGTGGAGAACATGGATAGGTGACGTTTCACAGAGTGCTGGAGTAACTCAACGGGTCAGGCAGCATCTGTGGATAACATGGATAGGTGACGTTTCACAGAGTGCTGGAGTAATTCAGCGGGTCAGGCAGCATCTGTGGAGAACATGGATAGGTGACGTTTCACAGAGTGCTGGAGTAACTCAGCGGGTCAGGCAGCATCTGTGGAGAACATGGATAGGTGACGTTTCACAGAGTGCTGGAGTAACTCAGCGGGTCAGGCAGCATTTGCGGAGAACATGGATCGGTGACGTTTCACAGAGTGCTGGAGTAACTCAGCGGGTCAGGCAGCATCTGTGGAGAACGTGGATAGGTGACGTTTCACAGAGTGCTGGAGTAACTCAGCGGGTCAGGCAGCATCTGTGGAGAACATGGATAGGTGACGTTTCACAGAGTGCTGGAGTAACTCAGCGGGTCAGGCAGCATCTGTGGAGAACATGGATAGGTGACGTTTCACAGAGTGCTGGAGTAACTCAGCGGGTCAGGCAGCATCTGTGGAGAACATGGATAGGTGACGTTTCACAGAGTGCTGGAGTAACTCAGCGGGTCAGGCAGCATCTGTGGATAACATGGATAGGCAACGTTGCAGCTCGGGATTCTTCTTCAGATTAGTGGTAATCATATAGTTGAATCTGACTTGATTGAAACCAGTCTCTGCTTATAATATTTTACAAGACACAGAAATCATCATCTGAGACGTGATAGATTAGAGCAGATTATACAGATTGAAAGGCCATAAAGATGCCGTTACACATGCCAGGAAAAGGGGACCCTTCTTCAGATTGATGGTGTGAGGGGTAGGGGGATGGGAGAAGAACACGATGAGGGGAGAGGCAGGGCAATGTGTGGCAGGTAGTAGGCTGACACAGGCGAGGGGGGAGGGCGGTTTGGTAGGTAGATGGTTGGAACAGAGGCTAGAGATAAGAACAGTACCGGTGTGAGGAGTTGTGGCTTGTGAGGCCATGGGTAGGGAAGTAGCTGGTACTAAAGGAGCAGTGTTGACACCGCAGGTAGCCTTATCCAAGAAGCGGTTGAACATTGGATCCTAGACTTCCTCATCCACAAGACCACAGTCTGTTTGAATTGGCAGAAGTACTTCTTCCTCATTAACAATCAGTACGGGAGCACCTCAAGGCTGCGTGCTCAGCCCCCTGCTATACTCACTCTATACTCATGACTGTAGCCGGACACAGTGCGAACTCCATCTTCAAGTTCGCCGACGACACCCACCTTGTGGGACAAATTATGGATGATAATGAGTCAGAGTATAGAAGTGAGATTGACCAAATAGTGCCAGCACAACAATATCAGTAAAACCAATGAACTGATTGTGGAGGGTACCCAAAAGGCTGGAGAAACTCAGCGGGTGCAGCAGCATCTAAGGAGCGAAGGAGATAGGCGACGTTTCGGGTCGAGACCCTTCTTCAGACGTTTCACAGAGTGCTGGAGTAACTCAGTGGGTCAGGCAGCATCTGTGGAGAACATGGATAGGTGACTGATTGCGGACTTTGGACGAGGAAAGATGAGGGCCCACAGTCCTGTCTATATCAATGGGACGATGGTGGAGAGAGTCGAAAACTTCAAGTTCCTGGATGTGCATATTTCTGAAGATATTACCTGACCCAGCACACTGATGCAATTATAAAGGAAGTGATTAGGTTCCTGATTAGATTACGGAGATTTGGTATGTCAGAGGGGATTCTCTTGAACCTCTACAGGTGTACAGGAGAGAGCATATTGACTGGTTGCACCATGGCCTGGTTCAGCAACTTGAGCATCCAGGAGCGGAAAAGACTGCAGAAAGTTGTGAACACTGCCCAGTCCATCACCGGCTCTGACCTCCCCACCATCGAAGGGATTTATCGGAGTCCCTGCCTCAAAAAGGCAGCCAGCATCATCAGAGACCCACACCATCCTGGTCACACACTCTTTTCACCCCTGCCATCGGGAAGAAGGTACAGGAGCCTGAAAACTGTAACGTCCAGGTTCAGGGACAGCTTCTTTTCTACAGCCATCAGGCTATTAAACACTACAACCTCAAATAAACTCTGGACTACAATAGACTTATTATGATTATTATTATTATTATTGCACGAATTTTGTTTGTTTTTTGTATGTACATATGTGTGTGCCTGTGTGTATAAATATGTGTATGTGTCTGTATATATATAATATATATGTGTTTGTGTACTTGTGAGTGTGTGTGTGTGTGTATATATATATATATATACACACTGAACCTTTTTTTCTCATTTACCATTTTGTTTACAGTGTATTATGTTTACATATTCTGTTGTGCTGCAGCAAGTAAGATTTTCATTGTTCTATCCGGGACATATGACATTAAAACATTCTTGACTTGACTCTTGAGTTTTGATCTGAAGCAGGGTCTGGAGCTGAAACATTCATGTCATGGGGCTGCTGCCTGACCCACTGAGCCACTCAGGCACTTTGTGTCTATCTTTGGTATAAACCAGCAACTGCAGTTCCTTCCAGCACAAAACACGTTGGCAAGTCCTATTTGGAGTATCCAAAACTGTTTGCGGCTATTAAAATATTGTTGAAGTGTGGTCATTTCAGTAATAAAGGGAACATGAGTGCATGTTTGGATCCTGCCGGCTCCTGCAATCAGTAATGTGATAACGGCAATCTCCACACAGAGTTTGTCCAGGATATCAAAAACAGTTTCTATGATCTTTTTGCAAAATAGTGCAACAGGATCAATTTTTATATTTGGAGAATGTTTTGTATAAGAAGCAGACATAGGTTGCATTATTAATATTGATGGAGAGGAATTATAATTTGTGTGTGTGTGTGGAGAATGCTTGATTATGGTCCATTTGCTCATACATTGAACATAAGGTGGTGACATAAGATGATCATATGGATGTTTCTGAAAATAAAATGGGTTTTTTTTGCTTTCTTCAGGTACAAAAGAAATATGAAGGCGTTTTACTTTGTCCATCCAACATTTCGGTCCAAGGTATGTGATAGGGACAAGAATCAGAGTGTTTTGTACGTTCCAAAACAAAACAATGGAATTCTTACTTGCAGCAGCACAACAGCTTTGTACTCTGTTAGTGCCATATAGTAAATATGGATAGAGTGGGTGGGAGAGTCTAGGACCAGAGGTCATAGCCTCAGAATTAAAGGACGTTCCTTTAGGAAGGAGATGAGGAGGAATGTATTTAGTCAGAGGGTGGTGAATCTGTGGAATTCATTGCCACAGAAGGCTGTGGAGGCCAAGTCATTGGATATTTTTATGGCAGAGGTAGATAGATTCTTGATTAGTACGGGGTCAGGCTATGGGGAGAATGCAGGAGAATGCAGTTGAAAGGGAGAGATAGATCAGCCATGATTGAATGGTGGAATAGACGTAATGGGCCGAATGGCCTAATTCTGCTCCTGTCACATGAACTTATGAACAAAAAGAAAGTTCCAAATATAAAAACAAAGAATATACTGCCAAGATAAAAACAATGCCCCAAGTCCATTGGGCAGTTGAAGCAGTTTGTAGTTTGGGGTTTAGTTGCAGTTCATAGTGTTGACTAGCGTGATGGTTGTTGGGAAGAAGCTGCTCCTGAACCTGGATGTCAGTGTGCAGGCTCCTATAGCAGTGAAACGAGACCGTGGGTGATGTGGGTCCCTGATAATGCTGGCTGTGTCTCTGAATACAGCATTAGGGAATACCAGTGGTAGTATTCAGAGGTTTGAAAACTGAGGCAGTACAATCAGCAGCAATAAAATAAGATGTCACTTTTAGCAATGCCATCAGTTTATATACATTGCATAATTGACAAACTGCTTGTTATTTAGTTATAGTTGAACCATAACATTTCAAACACTAATGGCTTTGTTCAGTAAATAACATGCCCAGAAAGGGACGTTTATGCTCCCCTCACTCCCTAAACTGCCCTTGAGGGGGTTATGGTGCGGTGTCACTTTGAACCACGATGGTCCACGATGGTAAAGATGGGTACAGCACAGGAATGGGCCCTTCAGCCCACAATACCTGTGCTGAAGGTGATGCCAAGTTAATCTCATCTCCACTGCTTGTACGTGATCCATATCCCTCTATTCCCTGCACTTCCCATGTGCTTATCCAAAACCCTCTTAAACGCCACGATCGTATTTGCCACCACCACCACCACCCCAGGCCCCCTCTACTCTTTTTTTAAACTCCGCCCACACATCTCCATTAAACTTTCCCCCTCTTAGATCCATGCCCTCTAGACATTAGAGATTAAGACTGTGGAGGTTTGGATTTTAGTGTTGGACGTTTCCACCCTGGGGAAAAGGTTCTGACTGTCTGCTTCTCATAGTTACTCGGGTAAGAGTTGCAGGATTGAGACTTGGAATGGAGTGGCAGTGTTTTTCCAAGTCAGGATGGTGTGTGGCATAGAGAGGCTTGGAGAGTTGGGGGATTTTGATGTAGCTCTTGCTTTTGCCCATCTGGGTGGTGGGGGTTGGGGATTTGTAGAGTGCTATCATCTGCAGTGGGGTAACGATGGTGGGGCATCTTGTAAATGGCACACGGTGCAGTAAGGTTTCCTCGTTAGTGGGAGGTCTGCATATTTAGAGTGGGGGGTGGATGTAGGGTGCCTAGTTCTGGATGGCATTGAGCTGTTGGATTTGCACTCAGTTGGCTGAATGGAGTTGTTCCATCAGGCTCCTGACATCTGCCTTGCAGGTGATAGGCAGGATTTGGGGGCATTAGGAAGTGAATCTCACCTCTGGGTACCCAGCCTCTGATCCGTTTGTGTGGTGAAGACACTTGGGAGGCTGAAGATAGGCACAAAATGCTGGAGTAACTCAGCAGGTCAGGCAGTATCTGTGGAGAAAAGGTGGAGACCCTTCTTCAGACTGAGAGTGAGGGAGAGAGGGAAACTAGAGGTGTGAAAAGGTACAGAACGAATCAGAGGCAGCCCGATGACCTAAGAGCCCACGGTGGTCCATTGAGGGGATACGAACAGTAAAAGTCATGTGGCTGGATGAAAACATGGTTGCAGAGCAGGAGGGCTCGCAGAGGGGGAGCAGCGAGAGAGAGAGAGAGTGTTGCACAACACCCAGTTGAATATCCCTTTAGTGCCGTCCCTGAGGAGATTGTATCTCTGAATGTCAAAATTTAGTGGAATAAAAGGGGAGCACGGAGGCGCAGTGGTAGAGTTGCATCCTCACAGTGCCATAGACCAGGGCTCGATCCTGACCACGGGTGCTGTGTATGTGTGTGTGCGTATGTGTGTGGAGTTTGCACGTTCTTCCTGTGACCACGTGGGTTTCCTCCGGGTGCTCCAGTTTCATCCCGCACTCTATTGACGTGTGGGTTTGTAGGTTAACTGGCCTCTGTAAAATTGCCCCTAGTGTGCAGAGAGTGGATGGGATAATGGGGTGACAGAACTAGTGTGAACGGGTGATGGATTGTCAGCATGGTCTCAATGGGCCGAAGAGCCTGTTACCATGCTATATTTCTAAACTAAACTAAACAAGGAACTGCAGGTGCTGATTTACTTTTTTTTCTTTAAAAGGCACAAAGCTGGAGTAACTCAGCGGGCAGGCAACATCTCTGGAGAAAATAGATAGGCAGCGTTTCATGTTGGGAATTTTCTTCACACCCGCTGTGTTACTCCAGCACTTTGTGTAAAATTTAAGTGGTTAGTGTCTCTCTCGTTGGAGGTGATCATTGACCAATATTTGTGGCCTGGACGTTGTTTGCCTCTTTGCAGCCCTTACCGACCCACTAATGTTATATATTATGGTTCTGTTATCATTAAACTGAGTTAAATGGTCAAATCTACAATTTGTGGCAAGAATATTTAATCATCGGAGATTGATTTACACACTTGTACTTCATCCTTTCTCAAGTGCTACAAGGGTGGCCCAGTGGTAGAGAAGCTGCCTTACAGCACTAGAGGTCCAAGGTCCATCCTGAACTCAGGTGCTATCTCTGTGGAGTTTGCACGTTCTCCCTGTGATCGCATAAGTTTCCTCCAGGTTCTCCAGTCGGTATCAAGGTTAGGTTTCCAGTTTGGAAAGGGGTTTAGAGGGACATGGGTCAAATTCTGGCAGGTTTACTTTGTTACTAGACTAAGTGGGACCCGTTGGGTCCCTGTCACACAGGAGACCTGGTCCCCCAACACAATATTCCACCACGCACCCATAGATCCCAGCTGTGAGGGCACAGGTCATTTCCCCTCATCCCCCTCCTCTTCACCCTCCCTCTTCTTTCCCCTTCCTCCTCCCCACCCCCAATCCTTGCCTCACTTCTCTCTCCCTCTCGTTTCCCCTACCCTCAGTCACTCCCTCCATAACTTCTCTCCCCTCCCCTCCTCTCCCTCCATCCCCCCCACTATCCCTCCCCACCTCCCCCACTGCCTTCATCTCCTGCTATTCCCCCTCCTCCCCCACTTCCCCTCCTCACCTCCTCCCTCTTAGACAATTGACAATAGGTGCAGGAGTAGGCCATTCGGCCCTTCGAGGCATTCAATGTGATCATGGCTGATCATCCCCAATCAATACCCCATTCCTGCCTTCTCCCCATATCCCCTGACTCTGCTATCTTTGACCAATCTTCTTTTTCCTCTCCTCCTACCCTCCCCCAATCCCTCCCTCACCTCTCCTTTTCCCTACCCTCAATCATTCCCTCCCTCCCTCCATAACTCCTCTCCCTTCCCTACTCCCCTCCTCTCCCTGTATCCCCTCTCCTCCCCCACACTCCCTCCTCCCCTCCCCAGGATCTCAAGGGTTGCCGCTCTTCTCCCTTCTTGCGTGCCCCGGAGGAGCATCAGCTGTCGGTGTCCTTAGAGCCAGGCCTCGGATCCTCGGCTCAGCCCGGAGACACCAGCAGCTACGGCCGTGCCGGCTTGTGGACGGGGGGTATGGGGTGGGGGGAGAGCCCAGAGAAAAGATGGGGGAAGAGCCATGGGGGAGAGGGAGGTATCATGGGGGAGGGGGCAGGAGCCAGCGAGAGGGACCAGAGGGGAAGGGGCTGGAGCTGCGAGGCATTGTGATGGCGGTGCGTTTGGGACTCACAGCGGGCAGTGGACGCTCTCCTCCGCCGGGATCAGATTCTCTGCATTACGTATGGCAACATCTCCGACTCTGCGCCGCGGCGCTTCCGGTCCCTCCGAAAATTGTGTCCGGTTGGAGATATCCGCCGGCCACCCGTAGCGTCCCTCAGCTCCAGCAAAGACGCAACGGAGCAGGAAGGGGTGGACCGTCCCGGGGAGTGACAGGAGAAGGGACCAATCATTGCAGCGCTGACTGGCATGAGAAGAGATCGATCTGCGCACACGTGTTTTTTACGATTTATAAACCTCTCTAACTTTTACAATGTACTACCGATCGGAACGAAACTTGGTGCACTTGCAGCACATGAGAACGACGAGTAAGCTGACAAAAAATCATAGCGCTATCGCGTTCCGTTTTTGTACAAATAGAAAAACCGCGCAAACCGGAAGAGCACAACATCAGAGTTTTAGTTATGTATAGATTGTCACCTGTACCAAGGTACAGTTAAAAGGTTTATGTTGCGTGCTATCCAGTCAGAGGAAAGAATATATATCATGACTGTATTACTGTCGAAGGGTTCCAACCTGAAACATCACCCATCCTTTTTCTCTGAGATGCTGCCTGACCTGCCGAGTTACTTTGTGCCTATCTTCAATAAAAACCAGCATTTGCAGTTCCTTCCGACACATGATTACAATCAAGCCGTGTAGTGTACAGAAACAGGATTAAGGATAGGACATAACGTCCACTAAAGTCTGATTCAAGTTAGGTTCAAGGTCTCCAATGAGGTAGATGGTAGGGGGAAAGATTTAATAGGAACCTGAGGGGTACTATTTTTACACAAAGGGTGGTGGGTGTATGGAGCGAGCTGCCAGAGGAGATCGTTTAGGTAGATACTATTGCAATGTTTAAGAAACATTTGGACAGGTACGTGGATAGGACAGGTGTAGAACGATATGGACCAAACGCAGGCAGGTGGGACTAATGTAGACGGGGCATGTTGGTCGGCATGGGCTAGTTGGGCCAAAGGGCTTGTTGCTACGCTGTATGACTATCATTAGAATATAATGAAAACATAAACTAATGGTTTGTTTCCCATCTGTTCCTACTCACCCAGATGATGACGTGGATCTTCACAACGTTTTCAGTCTCGGGGTTGAAGGAGAAGGTGCACTACGTTGAGACTCTCCCACAGTTGTTCACTCTGATTTCTCCAGAGCAGATTGACATTCCTCCCTTCGTGCTGGAGTACGATGCTAGGGTAAATCAACACATTCCTCGTGCCTACTGCTTAGTGTAAACGTTCTGCTTGGGCAGATTGGTGGCGCAGCGGTAGTGCTGCTGCCTTACAGCGCCAGGGACCCGGGTTCAATCCTGACTATGGGCCAGGCACGTGCCGTGAGTAATTACTCAGGGTAGGCAGTCAGTCGGCTTTTAAAAAAAACTTAAACCGCGCATGCGCAGATTGTTCGCTCCGTAAAAATAAAAAATTAAAATAAAGACAGCAACAATTCAAATTGCCCAAGGCTTCCAAGTCTCTTTATTCTGAATTACTGAATGGGTGGGGGGGTGTGAAGGGTGATGGCAGGTGGAGAGATGGTGGGAAAAACGGGAGTACAGGGAAAAGTTAAATCAGTTGTCATCTAATTGAATGACAATACTTGTTCAAGGGACCAATTGGGGGGAGAGCTTCTTTCACAGCGTGTGGGGAGTCTGCCGGGGTAAAGTTGCGGGGTGGGCAGGAGTATTGAGAAGGAGGGGGTCGGGGATAATGCCAGTAACTCACTCACTCACCGCTGCTGCGGCACTCCGGGCGCGGAGCCACCACATTGTAGCAGGGGATAGAAGCAGCTCGGGTAGCTGCAAGCGGCCACCGGGACCCGACAGCAGAACTGGCCGCCACTTCAGTGCCTTCTGCTGGCCCGCTCACCGTCTGAACACCGTCTGAGCAGTGCCCTCCGTCTGAACACCTCTCACCTGCCGCTCGCCGGCTTCACTCATGTCAGCCGCTTCCTGGAAATCCTTAAATTCCCACAGCCGAGTAACCTCAATCGTGCTGTCGGAATTTAAGGATTTGCGGGAAGCGGCTGACATGAGTGAGGCCAGCGAGCGGCAGGAGAGAGCTTTTTAGACGGAGAGCTGCCAGAGGTGAGCGGGGACCGGCAGAGGCGCTGAGGTGGCGGCTGGTTCCGCTGTCCTGCCTCCGTGCAAGGAGCGTCGCAAGTGGCATGATCCCGACCCCCTCCTTCACAACACTCCTGCCCTCCCCACAACTTAAACCCAGGCCAGACTCCCCAAACGCTGTGAAAGGAACTCCCCCACCCCGGTATTAAAAAACATATAGCACCAAGAAATTATTGAAGCAGCGCTGACGGCACGTGGGCTGCACAGACCTTCCCGTGTTACAAGTGCTGCGGATGAAAGGCACGGGAGAATTATGCCTTCCCAAGAGATTGATCTCTTACATAGGCATAATTCTCCCATTCCTTTACTATTTATATTTAGTAATTACTTCTTCTTTCGTGTGGCGTGCACAGCCTAAAGTTGTTGGACAACTTGTTCTATTTGATCTTCCGTTTGTGCACGTCGAGTTGATTGCATTAGTCGAAACAGGGCGTACCACGTGAAGGTTGCAATCTTCCACCCCTAGTAATTACCATTTTATAATTTTAGCCTGGGTAGGCAGTGCTTACCTTGCCTACCCTGACGGCACATGCCTGCTATGGGCGCTGTCTGTACGGGGTTTGTTTGTATGTTCTCCCTGTGACTGCGTGGGGCTTCTCCGGGTGTTCCACACACATAAACGTACAATAATAGTGCAAAGATAAAAATAATGTCCCCAAGTCTATTCAGTTTGGAACTTATTTGGAGATTGTAGTGTTTAACGGGCACATTTAAGTTTATAAGCCGAGGGAATATGAGGTGCAGTTCCTCTAGTTTGCTAGTGGTAAACCATAACATGACCTTGATTGCAGATGAACAGGATTAAAAGTGATGCTTCAAGAAATCCCACTGAATTATTTTGGCCAAAAGCCAGTTACAGAGCAGGTACTGCCTCATGTGCTCTCTAGCCTGAAGGGGAATAAGGGATCGACAAGCAGCATGATCTGTACAAGGAGCTGTAGTTTAGTTTAGAGGTACAGCGTGGAAACAGGCCCTTCAGAGCCCCTGCCCCAAATCCATGCCAACCAGCGATCCCCGTACACCAGCTCTATCCCAAACACCAGGGACAATTTACAAAGGACAATTAACCTGCAAACCTCCACTTCTTTGGGAATGTGGGAGGAAACCAGAGCACCCGGAGGAAACCCACGCGGTCGCAGGGAGAACGTGCAACCTGTACACAGCACCCAAGGTCAGGATCGAACCCGGGTCTCTGGCGCTGTGAGGCAGCAACTCTACCGCTGAGCCAACGTGCTACCTGTTCGGCCAGTGACCTCTTTCGAAGCTATTTTAGGAATGCTACCTGACCTCTTGACTACTGTGCCCCGTTTTTATTTCATATTTCCAGCATCTGTGGTATAATTCTATTGTAATAATGGCCAATTGATCCTTTTTTTGTCTTTATTCACAGGTTAATGGACCCTACTAGTATTCAAGTCCCTCATCTCCTGACTGAAGAAATAGCATGTCTGTCTATGTGTGGCCACACATAAAGAACTGGATGTTCTGAATGAATATATGTTTATAGTAATGGAGCTTTTATTTCCTCAAGATTTTTAAAAATGTTTTTGAAGCAGCAATCAAATAATCATACTTGTGATAAATTGCAAAGGGACGGCAACTATTATTTTTGAGATTTAAGCTTTTACAATGTAATTATTTAAAATTGATTCCTTCAAGGTTGCTTATTCTAAATCTTAATAGCTCCAGGTTTTCTGCCTTCAGGTATAATTAACTCCCATTCAAAATCGTGGAAATTGGTGGAGGTGGATAAACTATAATGGAAAGATTTCTTCCTAAGATAACACTTTGGGTCAAAAAATCAAGTGTTTCGCTCCCTGATACCATAAACGAGTCATCAACTTTCTTGCCGGGAGCGTTTGTCTTTTAGTACAGGGGATTCATATATTCACGCTTCATCTGCATTTTTTTGTACAATAGATTTGTTTTTAAAGAAAACTGATAGGAAAGATTTTGAGAGACATGGGTCAAACACAGGCAGATGAAGAATTGAAATTATCTGAACAGAATGTATCCAATATGGCCCTGCAGTCAGGCAAAAATGAATGTGCACTTGGATTAATGGGACCAATGGGATTAATGGGATTATAGGGTCAGCATGGATGAGTTGGGCCGAAGGACCTGTTTTTGTGATGTATGACTAACTCTAATAGACATAAGGAGCCGCAGGTGCTGGTTTTCAAAGACGCGCAGCGCTGGAGTAACTCAGCGGGACTGGCAGCATCTCTGGAGAACATGGATAGGTGATGTTTTATCACAGTGTGTAGAACACAGGAGCCTGAAGTAGGGTCCCCAACCGAATTGTCGCCTATCCATGTTCCCCGAGATACTGCCTGACCAGCTGAGTTACTCCAGCACTTTGTCTTTTTGTCCACTGGCTATTCCTGACCTCCATGCTGGAGTATGTCCTCACATGTAAACCAGCTCTTCCTTGTCTCCTTCTCAGGGCACTTGTTGAGAGTTAGGAAAATATTTTTACATTGCCTTTGGTAAACAGGATGCATAGCTTTTAATTAAAAGGCCCTTGAGATAAGGAGTCATGTTGTTGACTACGTTCTAAAAGTTGACATATGAGTGTTGGAAAGTCTAATTTTAACGCAACTGTTCCTCCACAGATAATTGATCTGTTGTACGGTGAGCTTAATTTCAACAGTGCCAGCTTCAGGGCTTTGTACATCTTCTTACCGTGTGGGCTTTCCAAATTGGATTTCCTAATTGAAATTGTATTGAATGATCTTTCGTTGCAGCAAAAATTATCAGTAACACTCATATAATAATTGGATTTTATTGTGCAGCTTTGCTGAGAGTCTTTCAAGGTAATTGCTATTTATTAGTTCCATTTAACAACATCTGATTTATTACAAAAAGAAAATCTATGGTTACTGCAGAAGTGAAGCTACTGACCAGAATTTGGTTTGGTTTCCATGTAAACACCATGCAGAATGTCTGGTTCATATATGGTTTAAAACGTTGACAGAACACAGACTGGTACAGTGCAGACTCGTGCTCATTCATGCCCTTCTCACCAAGATCTGCACTCATCCTGTTTGCCACATTAAGGTCCACATCGCTCTATCCTTTCCCATCCTAGCTGTCCACACACCCTATAAAATGCTGACATTGTGTAGAACATAGAATGATACAGCACAGAAGCCATTATCTTGGCAATGTTCCATGCCGAACACAATGCCAAGATAAACTCATCTTTTCTGCTGCACCCGATCCATATCCCTCCATTCCCTGCATAGCCATGTGCCAATCTGAAAGCCTATTAAACACCGCAATGGTATCTGCCTCCACCGCCACCCCAGCAGCAATTTCCAACCAATTTGCCATTATGTGTAAAACCAAACTTGCCCCAAACATCGCCATTCATCTTCACACCTCTCACCTTGAAGTTATGCCTTCTAGCCTTTGACATTCCCACCCTGCGTAAAAAGGTTTCTGACTATCTACCTCCAACTATGTCTCTCGTCATTTTATATACTTCTATTAGGTCTCCTTTTCAACGTCTGATGTTCCAGATAAAACAATCCAAGTCTGTCCAACATCCTGGGAATATGCCCTGGGCTCTAAATCTCTGACATGATTAATTTAAGATAAATTCAAATTGTCATTTGGCCAAAATATGATCAAAATATGACGGACAGTAACACCAGTTAAATACATCAATGCTGATATTTGTCAACGGCAAGGTTGAATCCAGTCCCAGTTTTATGTACAATTGAGTGCCATGTTTAGTTTTTTGGAGTGGAGGGTGGAGTTTATAATCTATAACAAACTCACTGTAAAAATGGGCATATTTTTAGTGAATTGCTTCATCCTCTCTCCCAACACAGATGGCTCCACAGATGTCATGCTGGTACAACTGGTCAATATGTATCATATTGGCATTATGTGTCATTTTCATATTTTGGGTTTTGTAAGTTCTCAAGTCCTTGGGCCCATCAAGTCTACTCCACCATTCAATCATGACCGATCTATCTTTTCCTCTCAACCCCATTCTCCTGCCTTCTCCCCATAACGTTTGAATCCCTTACTAATCAAGAATCTGTCAATCTCCGCTCTAGAAATACCCAATGACTTGGCCTCCACATCCATCTGTGGCAATGATTCCCACAGATTCACCACCTTCTAGCTAAAGAAAAGCCTCCTGATCTCAATTTCTAAAAGTACGACCTTTTATTCTGAGACTGTGTCCTCTGGTCCCAGACTCTCCCACGAGTGGAAACATTCTCTGATGGAGGCGTTCCAAAATTAAAAAATACTCTTGTTCAAGTCTTTCTGATTTTTTCTCTAATTCTTGTCATTTAAAGTGCAGTATCAGTCCATTGCATGCTTTATTTAAATCCCGTTTACACTACAAAAGTTTTTCTCTGTACCTCACGCGACAATGATAAACTAAACGTCAAAAACTAAATCCGCGCTTTTCGCTGTGTCAAGAATTTGTTTTGACATTTGTGGAGCGGCCGAGTGGCGCAACTGGTAGTGCTGCTGCCTCACAGTGCCAGAGACCCAGATTTGATCCTGGGTGCTATCTGTGTGGAGTTTGCTCGTTCTCCCTGCGACCGTGTGAGCTTCCTCCGGGCGCTCCGGTTTCCTCTCACACTCCCAAAGACGTGCGGCTTTGTTGGCTAGTTGTCCTGTGTAAAATTGCCCCCAAGTTTGTAGGGACTGGATGAGAAGGTGGGATAACATAGAAACTCAGCGGGTGCGGCAGCATCTATGGAGCGAAGGAAATAGGCAACGTTTCGGCCCGAAACCCTTCCGGGTTTCGGCCCAAAACGTTGCCTATTTCCTTCAGGGTTTCGGCCCGAAACGTTGCCTATCTCCTTCGCTCCATAGATGCTGCCGCACCCGCTGAGTTTCTCCAGCACTTTTGTCTACCTTTGAATATTTTAAATGTTCTTGTAGTATTTTCACCTTTTGACCCAACAGGTCCCATATCAATCTCACTCCACTATTTCTATGCAACCTATGTTCTTAACCCTCTCTTGATTCTCCGGGCTCCCACTGTCACTGACAGCTATTTACAGCAGGCAGTTAATTTAGCAACAAACGAGCTGAGCAGGTGGGAGCACCTGAAAGGAAATTCTCCCGTTGACGGGGGCAAATATTAAAAGTCTTCGATAGTATTCAGGGAGCATACATATACAGGAACAGGCCCTTCAGCCCACAATGTCCGTGCTGAACACATGATGCCAAGTGACACTAATCTCCTGCCCGCACATGATCCATATCCCTCCATTCCCTGAGTATCCATGTGCCTGCCAGTCTTCAACCTTATTGTCATTCTGCCCCCACCACATCCACCACCGCTGACAGCATCTTCCAGGCACCCACCACTCACCTCCTTTAAACTTTGCTTCTCTCACCTTAAAGCTGTGCCCTCTATTCTTTCACATTCCCACACACACACGGGGGGGGGGGGGGGGGGGGAAGGTTCTAACTGTCTACCGAATCCATGCTTCTTATAATTTTATATATCAGGTCTTCCCTCAGCCTCTGATGCTCCCGAAGACAATGCGCTGGTGCCCAGCCTCTCCCACTAGGTGCATCCTCTCACACGGAACGTACCCTGCGTTCCTCAGCCTGTGAGACTGCACTGCTGTACAAATCTTACTTTTTTAATTAACATTTTATAAACCTGTTTCAAACGTAAATAGGAGTCGGTGAAGTGTGTAATTTTAATGAAATTAGGGAACCGGTCTTTTTACATCTAATTATCGTTCATTCCCCTTGGTGAAAATGTATATATTTACTCATTTGTTTTCATATGAAAGCTAATATTTCCGAGACCATCCAGTAGAATAGTTAGCAGTGTGACATGACAGCAAACATTAGTTTTTTCACAGAGATGGTCCTCTCCTGCGTCTATGGTGAAGAAGCAAAGTCGAAACGAGGAACTGCAGATGCTGGTTTACAAAAAAAAAAAGACCCAAAGTGCTGGAGTAACTCAGCGGATCAGACAGCATCCCTGGGAATGTGTAAGAAGGAACTGCAGATGCGGGTTTAAAGCAAAGATAGACACAAAACATTGGAGTAACTCAGCGGGACAGGCAGCATCTCTGGAGAGAAGGAATGGGTGACGGTTTGGGTTTGAAGAAGGGTTGAGACCCTTTCCTTCTGTCCAGAGATGCTGCCTGTTCCGCTAAGTTACTCCAGCTTTTTGTGTCTAGCATCCCTGGGAAACATGGATAGGTGCTATTTTGGTTTGAGGCCCTTATTCAGACTGGTTGTAAGGGTGGTCGTCGTGGCTATCCCTCGAGATCTACGTTGTTTTTATGGACTCTCAGGAGGGGAAGAAAGCTGTAAGAGAGGAGGGGCAGGACAGTGCCCGACTGACACAAGTGTTGAGTGGTCTGACCATCTACAAACCCTCAACCCTCATGTTCACATATTACCTGCCGGCCTTTGTCCTGCCCCTCATTGTAGCTTTCCATACCACTCTTGCCCCCAGCCCACACTTTACATCAGTCTAAAGAAGGGTCCAGACCTAAAACGTCACCATCTATGTTCTCCAGAGATGCTGCCTGACCACCTGAGTTACGCCAGCACTTTGTGTCTACCTTCATATCAGAGACTACTGGTATTTGATTCTTCTGATGCCAGCAATTCTGATCTGCTATTTTTATTAAAATCATAATCTACCTGACAAAGCATAAAACCTTTCTGTCTCTTCCCTGCCCCCATCCACTCCAGTCAGGCTGAAAAAGGGTCCCCATAATCTGTCCATTCCCTCCACAGATGCTGCCCGACCCACTGACCCTCCAGCACTGAATGTAAACGTATTCGATAGTTAACATTGCTTTGCACTGCAGGAGTACCTTCATACTCTCAGCAAAACCCGGGTCGACTCCATTCCTTCATTAATTATATATATAAAGAATCTGGGTGCTTTCTTGGTGGGAGCCTGATACCATGATATACACAATACAAAGGCTGCTGCCTGGACCACAAATAGCTTTAAAGCTGCAAACACCATGGGCTTGTGAATGATACTGTTGCCAGGCTGTTTATTTAAGCAGACCTCAATACTTTTAAAGACACAATCTTTTACTTCTCATTGTGAACTTCACACTAACCCAGCTCACGGCTGTTCACGTCTGTTTATATGTGTACATGATGCCGCTCCCTTTATCATTTATGTTAAAAACTCATTTCACTTTATTCGCACATATTTTTAATTTGGGTAAAACCAGTGAATTTATCATAAAATCTGTAAGAACTGCCAAAGTTTGTGGCATGGAAATTTTATTTTGTGTTAATAAAAAGTTATCAATCAAGTTCCACCCTTGTATATTTCCTTGAATGTGTATGTCCAGTTGTTTTACCTGCAAGGACAGGCTACAGTGGCACAGCAGGTAGACTTACTGCCTTACAATGCCACAGACCCACATTAGATCCTGACCTCAGGTGCTGTCTGTGTGGAGTTTGCATGTTCTTCCTGTAACCTGGTGGGTTTCCTCTGGGTGCTCTGAGTTCCTCCGGCATAGCAAAGACGTGCGGGTGTGTAGGTTAATTGGCCCTCAGTAAATTGTCCCCAGAGCATAGGGAGTGGTTGAGAAAGTGGGATAACGCAGAACTAGTGTGAATGGCATAAACCCGATGGGCGGAAGGACATCTTTCCATGCCCTATCTTTAAACTTTGCCTTTGACTCAATGAGTGTGAATGGGTGATGGATGGTCAGCACGGACTCAGTGGGCCAAAGGGCCTTTTTCCATGCTGTATCTCGAAAATAATCTTTATTCTTCACATACATTCAGCTAATAAAACCAGATTTTATTTTAACGAATGGAAAGCTATTCGAAATCTAAATGACCTGCTGAGTTACTTGAGCACTTTAGAGTAACTAAACATTTAGACAGGTACATGGATAGGACAGGTTCAGAGGGATGTTCCAAATGCGGGCAGGTGGGACTAGTGTAGATGGGGCATGTTGGGCAGAAGGGCCTATTTCCACACTATGACTCGGACATTATATTTCTGAACTGGTGCTCTTTGAAAAATGACGGGGTGGAGAGAATTGAAATTACCACTCAGGTTCTTTCACCTTGCCTCCTGCTCCTCCTCGATGTCAGGTTTTGCCTCTAATCTCTGATCTAACCAGGTAAAACCTTTCCCAAACATCCTGTTTCCCCTTGCCTTTCTCCCCCACCCTTCCTGCTGTATCTTGACTGACCTCGCACCCTAGCAGATTCAAGAGATATGAGGAGAAGGCAGGAACGGATGCTCAGCCATGATCACAGTGAATGGTGGTGCTAGCTTGAGCTGAATGGCCTACTCCTGAACCTGTTGTCAATGTATCAATGTGCCCTCCATCCCTTCCACTGGCAAAACACAATTTGTGCCTTTTTTAAAAATCCCTGAGCTTCACAATTCATGTCAGGGGTTACGGGGAGAAAGCAGGAGAATGGGGTTGAGAGGGAAAGATAGATCAGCCATGAATGAATGGCAGAATAGACTTGATGGGCCGAATGGCCCAATACTACTTACAGAGCTTATGAACTTTATCCATTTTGGATAAACACCCCCCCCCCTGTGTTCACCTGCATGCTTTGCCCTGCCCCTCCTCTCCCCCAGTATTCTCCACCACCCACCACCACCTTACAATCAGTCTATAGAAGGATCCCGACTCAAAACATCACCTATCCGCTTTGGGTGGCGCAGGGTAGCGACCCGGGTTCCACCCTGACTACCAGTGCTGTCTGTACGGAGTTTGCACGTTCTCCCCGTGACCTACGTGGGTACCTACAGAATTAAGTTGCAGTTTACATTTTTCACAGTGGCAACAAAAGGGGAAATATTTGTAAAATAACGTTGAAACCATGCAGAATTTTCTCAAAGGAAAACATGTGGGATAAGTTGCAGGAGAAACTTTGTTGATGCAACAATGTAAGGCAGATACTTCTGAAGTCTGAAGAAGAGTCCCGACCTGAAACATCACCGAGCCATGTTTTCCTGAGATACTGCCTGACCCATTGAGTTCCTCCAGCACTCTGTGTCTTTTCCCTTGTAAACCAGAGTCTGCAGTTCCTTGTTTCGACCATGCAGAGCAATTCATCGGCTGGTTCATTTCATTGCAAGCCATTAGCATCCCAACCCGAAACGTCACCTATCTGTTCCCCCAAAATGCTGCCTGACCCGTAGAGTTACTGTAGCACTTCCTGTCCTTTATTCTAACGCCCAGCCACCCTCTCTTTCTCTCTCTATCCCACCCATCTAAATTATCACTTCCAATTACATTTAATTTGGTTAAAACACTTTTTGGAAACTCTTTAATATAAGATACACCATCGAAAATGTACAATCTGGTTCAATCCCAGCTTGGTTTAGCAACAGCTCTGCCCAAGACTGTAATAAATTGCAGAGAGTTGTGGATGTAGCCCAGTCCATCACACACACAGACCAGACTCCCCACCATTGACTCCGTCTACACTTCACGCTGCTTCGGGAAAGCAGCCGACATAATCAAAGACTTGTCCCCCCCTGCTCATTCCTCTTCTCCCTGCTCCCGCCCAGCAGAAGGTACAGAAGCTTGAAAGCGTGCACCACCAGACTCGGAACATCCCTGTTACCGGGATTCTGAACGGCCCTTCGGAGACTGTGGACATTGGGGTTGGGGTTTGACTTCACGGAACATGATTCCAGAGCCAAGTTTTATCCATGGTTAGTCAAGGTCCATGCCAACCAGTGATCCCCGCACATTAACACTATCCTACACACACTAGGGACAATGTACACTGATACCAAGCCAATTAACCTACAATCCTGTATAGAAACATAGAAAATAAGTGAGACCAAGCAGAGGCTGGGCGATCGTTTCGCCGAAACTGCAATAACCAACCCGACCTCCCGGTGGCACTTCAACTCCCCCTCCCATTCCGTATCCGACCTCTCGGTCCTGGGCCTCCTCCATGGCCAGAGTGAGCAACACCGCAAGTTGGAGGAACAGCACCTCATATTCCGCTTGGGGAGTCTGCATCCTCTGGGCTTAAACATTGAATTTTCTCAATTCTGTTAACCCTTGCTGCCTCCTCCCCTTCCCACCTCTCCCTCAGCCCTCGGGCCCTGGCATTCCCTCTCTCTCTCTATCTCTCCCCCACCCAGGTTGCACTAGCTTCTCATTTTCACACTACAAACAGCTTACAATGGCCTGTTTCCTTTATCATCGATACTTTTTTGCATATCTTTCATTCATTGTTCTTTATCTCTCCACATCACCATCTATATCTCTCGTTTCCCTAAACCCTAACCAGTCTGAAGAAGGGTCTCGACCCGAAACGTCGCCTATCTCCTTCGCTCCTTAGATGCTGCTGCACCTGCTGAGTTTCTCCAGCCTTTTGTGTACCATAGAATATAGGTGCAGGAGTAGGCCATTCAGCCCTTCGAGCCTGCACCGCCATTCAATATGATCATGGCTGATCATCCAACTAAGTATCCCGTACCTGCCTTCTCTCCATACCCTCTGATCCCTTTAGCCACAAGGGCCACATCTAACTCTTAAATATAGCAAATGAACTGGCCTCAACTACCTTCTGTGGCAGAGGATTCCAGAGATTCACCACTCTCTGTGTGAAAAATGTTTTTCTCATCTAAAGGAATTCCCCCTTATCCTTAAACTGTGACCCCTTGTTCTGGACCTCCCCAACATCGGGAACAATCTTCCAGCATCTAGCCTGTCCAACCCCTTAAGAATTTTGTACGTTTCTATAAGTTCCCCCCTCAATTTTCTAAATTCTAGTGAGTACAAGCCGAGTCTATCCAGTCTTTCTTCATATGGAAGTCCTGCCATCCCAGGAATCAGTCTGGAGTAAGTATGGAGTCTGGAGTATGTCTTTGGAGTGTGGGAGGAAACCGAAGGTCTCGGAGAAAATCCCCGCGGTCACGGGGAGACCGTACAAACTCCGTACAGACAGCACCCGTAGTGGGGATGGAACCCGGATCTGCGGCGCAGTGCGGCAGCAACTCTACCGCTGCGCCACCGTGCTGCCCATATCCCTTCATTCCCTGCAACCATTGCCTGATATTAGCAATCACTAAACAGCAGAGGGAAAATTGAATTTATGAAATCAGGAACGAGACAAAAAATGTGAAGGGCCTCAGAAAGAATTGGAATTGGGCATTCAGTGACTTGAGACTTGTTTTACAGCTGATCTATATCCAGGACATCACAGTGGCGCAGAGTTGACATGCTGACTCACAGCGCCAGTGAGCCAGGGTGGATCCTGACTACGGGTGCTGTCTGTTGCTGTGTTTGCACCCTCTCCCTGTGACTGCCTGGGTTTCCTCCGGGTGCTCCGGTTTCCTCCTCCAAGCACGTGTAGGTTTGCAGGGTGTATAGGAAGGATCTGCTGATGCTGGTTTAAACCGAAGATAGACACAAAAAGCTGTAGTAACTCAGCGGGACAGGTAGCATCTCAGCAGAGACGGAATGGGTGACGTTACGGGTCGAGACCCTTCTTCAGTCCGTACAGCCTTTTGTGTCTATCTTCGGTTTGTACGTTAATTGGCTTTGGTAAAGATTGTAAATTGTCCCTAGTGTGGGGGATAGTGTTAGTGTACAATACAATACAATACCGTTTGTTGTCATTTGAACCTCATTGAGGTTGAAACGATATTTAGTTTGCACTTGGGACGACATAACGGGGACATAACTGGGTTATGTACGGGGATCGCTGGTCGGCGAGGACTCGGTGGACCGAAGGGCCTGTTTCCGCGCTGTATCTCAAACTAAACAAACCTCTCACACATGCCCTGGCTGCATCTGCACAGTGAAAAAAAAGACACAAAGTGCTGGAGTAACTCGGGTAACATCTGTGGAGAACATAGATCGGTGACGTTTCAGGTGGAGATCCTTCAAACTGATTTTGTGTGGAGGGTGTGAATAGAATGATGTTGACAAGTGGGGGCCTTGGTATAAATAGGTTGATACCGATGAGAGGTTTTTAAATCTAAGACAGCTGGTTGGATAAAGGCCAGAGATGAAAAGACAGACGGTGTGGGACAAAAGGATTGAAGAGTTGCGAATTGTCGTGCCAGAGGAATGATGTAGGCGGAAGGGGAGAATTAGGGAAGTGTGGGAAGGAACTGCAGATGCTGGTTTAAAACAAAAAACTGGAGTAACTCAGCGGGACAGGCAGCATCCCTGGAGAGAAGGAATGGGTGATGTTTCAATAGACAATAGGTGCAGGAGTAGACCATTCGGCCCTTCGAGCCAGCACTGCTATTCAATGTGATCATGGCTGATCATCCACAATCAGTACCCCGTTCCTGCCTTCTCCCCATATCCCTTGACTCTACTATCTTTAAGAGCCCTACCTAGCTCTCTCTTGAAAGCATCCAGAGAACCTGCCTCCACCGCCCACTGAGGCAGAGAATTCCACAGACTCACTACAGATTTCGGTTCGAGACCCTTCCTCAGACTGAAAGTCACAGGAAAGAGGAACAGGAGATATAAACGATGAGGTAGAGAGAGAAATAGAACATAGAAACATAGAAATTAGGTGCAGGAGTAGGCCATTCGGCCCTTCGAGCCTGCACCGCCATTCAATATGATCATGGCTGATCATCCAACTCAGTATCCCGTACCTGCCTTCTCTCCATACCCCCTGATCCCCTTAGCCACAAGGGCCACATCTAACTCCCTCTTAAATATATCCAATGAACTGGCCTCAACTACCCTCTGTGGCAGAGAGTTCCAGAGACCCACCACTCTCTGTGTGAAAAAATTCCTTCTCATCTCGGTCTTAAGGGATTTCCCCCTTATCCTTAAGCTGTGACCCCTTGTCCTGGACCTCCAAAAGGTGGCCAAAACAATGAATGAAAGATGCAAACAAAGTAAGGATGATCAAGGAAACAGTTCAGTGCGAGTTTTGTGGGATGTGGGACCAGAGTAGAAGGGACGTGTTGGTCGGTGTGGGAAAGTTGGGCCGAAGGGTCTATTTCTACACGACTCTATGGGTGCAGGGAGTGGGGGTGGTGGGTTATGTAGGAGGATGTCACGCCCACGCCGCTGAAAGTTGTCCGCCTGCCGTAATCTAGCACCGACGGCAGAGGGGGCGGCGTCCCAAGCTTCATGTCTCAACCTTGGCTTGGAGCCCGGAGGGCTGACGGAATGGTGACCATGGAAATACATGTACGTAGGGATCACAGGGAGGATAAGAGCGGGCATCCCATTTATCCGGGCTGACTCGGGGTGAGAGAGATAGAGGGAGAGAGGGAGAGAGATATCACACACTGAGACAGAGCCTCTCACTCGCCACCCAACAAGGTCTGAGCCTCAGCAGGAACATATTCAAACACCATGCCTTATTTCACCTACCGGGCATTGGCTGCGAATTTCTGAACATCATCAAGTCGGTTGCTCTTATTTGCTGGTAAGTAAGTGGTCGTAGAGAGAGAGAGGTTGTCTCTTGTGTCACAGTGTGTGTGTGAACTGTTTACTGCAGGCAAAGCCATCACTAATAGCGCTGAGTCAGCGAATGCTATTTTTAAACGCTGACCTACAAGGAAACTAATAACCACCTTAAATAGTGTCTATGTATAATGCATTTGTTTAAATAAGGCAATTACTGGAACAAACTCCAGTCCAACTAGAATTATGATGTTGCAACCGTTATTTCACGCCATGCTTGTCTTTAATGTGTGGGCTACTAATCTGCAAGTTAATATATTTGTCACAATGCATAATTCTCGGCATTAGGGGGAAGTATTCTACCATTTAATACAGACAGAGAGACACAGGGAACTGCAGGCGCTGGAATCTTGAGCAAGACATAAAGTGCTGGAGGAACCCAGCGGGTCAGGCAGCATCTGTGGAGGGAATGGACAGGTGAAGTTTGGGGCCGGGACCCTTCTTCAGACTCTGGAACTACTCAGCGGGTCAGGCAGCATCTGTGGGAAGGAAACAGTCAACATTTCAGGTCGTTACAAATGGCAACGTTTACTGGTACAGTCTCCACCAATCCCTGTAAAGAGCTGTGAAGGAAATAAACTGCAGGTGCTGGTCGAACATGACATCGAACATGCTGGAGTAACTCGGCGGGACAGGCAGCGTCTGTGGAGAGAAGGAATGGGTGGCGTTTCGGGTCGAGGTGACCCTTCTTCAGACTGGCCCAGAAATGTCACCCATTCCTTCTCTCCACAGATGCTGCCTGCCCCGCAGAGTTACTCCAGCACTCCGTGTTTTTCCTCAAGATCCCCACATTGGCAGGTGCTTGTGCAGAAGTGTAAAATACTGATTTGTGTTGACTCTCCACAAGTCTTATCTATTAAGATAAAATATATCTACCGTACCCTCACTTTGCTTTTGTGGGAACTAGTTTCAACTCTTATTTATGTAGGTGATGTATGGAGCCGCTACTACCAGCTGCTAAAGTCGGCCACTGAGTCACATTCTGAATGCACACATTACAAGTTCAGCTCCGCACAAGAACAAGATCAGTGGAGATGTATTTTTAAGAGCTGTGCTGTAATTAGTTGTAATCTGCAGACTCGTGTAGCCTAAAGTGCGTTGGTTTGAATGTGCGGGTTCTCAGTGGGAAAATGGGACATGCAGTGAACAGGACGGGTTGTCCTATTAATGTCAGGACTAAATAACAAGGGGTCATGGCCCACGTCGGCTTCTGATTTAGCCAACGGCCGCGCAATCGTTTTAAAATAATACGGGGCGAAGATGATACTGGAATGTGATACAGGTCTTAAAAATACATCTCCACTGACCGCCACGTTTTTGTGCGCAGCTGAATTTGGAGTGTGTGCAGCCAGGGAGCTATTAGTAGCGGCTCCAGCATTCATCAGAAAAGCCACAGTGTATACTTGCAACCCGCACTATGCCGCCATGCACCTGATGAATGATGGACACAGCGCTGCCCACTTGCCAATTCCTTGCGTTTCACACTTCACGCCTTAAAACAGTAGCCTCGTAGATCTTTATATATTTAGTATTATTCTGAGTAAAGTTTATTTTTGGAAAGAAAGCAATGATCACGTACACGATCATTAGGGGGATGGACAGTGGGGGCCGTCTTGTACCAGTGGAGGGCAACCACTAGCCAGCCGTCTCAGGTGAGAGGGGAACCGAGGGGTCACTTTCTTCCAGGGGGTGGTGGGTGTATGGAACGAGCTGCCAGAGGAGGTAGGTGAGGCAGGTACTATAATATTTCAAATACATTCAGACAGGTA
Source organism: Raja brachyura (assembly GCA_963514005.1). The sequence continues at coordinate 66,458,752 of OY740792.1, forward strand.
CATGGATAGGACAAGCAGGCAGGTCTTTATTCTTTGGAGCGCAGAGGTTAAGGGGGGACTCGATTGAGGTCTTTAAAATGATGAAAGGGATAGACAGAGTTGACGTGGATAAGCTTTTCCCATTGAGGGTAGGGAAGATTCAAACAAGAGGGCATGACATGAGAATTAAGGGACAGAAGTTTAGGGGTAACATGAGGGGGAACTTCTTCACTCAGAGAGTGGTGGCTGTGTGGAATGATTTTCCAGCAGAAGTGGCGGAGGCAGGATCGATTTTAACATTTAAAAGTAAAGTGGATAGGTATATGGACGGGAAGGGAATGGAGGGGTATGGTCTGAGTGCAGGTAGATGGGACTAGGGGAAAATAAATGGTCGGCACGGACTGGAAGGGCCGAGAAGGCCTGTTTCCGTGCTGTAATTGTTATATGGTTATATGGTCAGGTGGGGCTGGAGGAGATGGGGCACCGTTGATGGTGTGGGCAGATTGGACCCGTTTCTGTGCTGTATGTCTGTGAGTCTAAAACATTCCTATATCCACCTGTAATTGTGGCAGACAGTTACACTAGGAAAACTTAAATCCCCATAAACATGTGGCAATCCCCCACATAAATACCTCCTGACCGCTGAGTTCCCCCAGCATTTTATGTTTTAAAACATATTAATATGCAAAATTTGATTTGAAAGGCAGGAATATTCTTTCCAAGTTTAAGAAGGAACTGCAGATGTTGTAAAATCGATGTAGACAAAAATGCTGGAGAAACTCAGAGGGTGAGGCAGCATCAATGGAGCGATTGAAATAGGCAAAGTTTCGGGCGGAAACACGTCCAAATATTCTTTCCATGTTCCCCATTTGATTGTAGACTTTAGGAGAGCTCCCCCCCACCATCAACAACACCACAGTCACATCTGTGGAGGCTTTTAAGTTCCTGGGAACCATCATCTCCAAGGACCTTAAGTGGGGGGCCACCATCGACTCCACAGTCAAAAAGGCACAACAGAGGATGTACTTCATGCAATCTGCCACAGGCAATGATGGTCCAATTCTACACGGCCATCGTAGAGTCTGTCCTCACCTTCTCCATCATGGTCTGGTTTGGCTCAGCCACCAAGCACGACACCCGGAGGCTGCAGCGAATCATCCGATCAGCTGTGAAGGTTATTGGCTGCAACCTTCCCTCCATTGATAGAAACATAGAAACATAGAAAATAGGTGCAGGAGGAGGCCATTTGGCCCTTCGAGCCAGCACCGCCATTCATTGTGATCATGGCTGATCGTCCTCTATCAATAACCCGTGCCTGCCATCTCCCCATATCCCTTGACTCCACTAGCCCCTCGAGCTCTATCCAACTCTCTCTTAAATCCAACTGTGCACAGCAATTTGGAAAGAGAATTAGAGAATTAAATAAACACAGGCTTGCATTTTCCCTATCCAAAGCTACTAGTTGGATTTGTGCTTTGGTCACTTGTTCCCTTTTGGGACTTAGAATTAAATTGTTTAGATCCATGATTGACATAAACATTCATGAGTTTTCTTGCACCATAAGGGCAACATTACAAATCATGTGTATCAGGGAAGCAATGGGTCTTATGTTAGGTTAGGTTGGAAGCTGAGCTAAAGTTTTCCAAAACAGCAAATGTTACTTTATAAAAATCAGAGCTTTATAATAACTATAGTATTATTTGTTTCAGTGCAAGTCCATAAACATGCCCATCTCCTAACACAAGCTACTATGAAAGAGTTAGCTCTCAACACTGATTATCACAGCCTGATAACTAGTTTAAAGATAGCACAATTGCCTTACGCACCAGTGCTTAGTTCATTTTCTAATGAAAAGTAATATGTAGTTCTGTATTTAGAAATAAAATGACACTGCATTGAATCTAAATATTGATGGATACACCAAGTCAAATGCCAAACTTCAGCTTCATGTGAGAAGCTTACTCATTAACACATACATCCCTCTCTCGTTATCAAGGTGCTGCTACAACTCCAACCTATTCCTGGATAAGTTTGTCCGAAAAAAGGTCCCAACCCGAAACATCACCTCAAGGACACAGTCTGGCCCGTTGCGTTGTTACTCCGACATCTTGTGTCTTTCCTTGGTAAACCAGCATCTGTAGTTCCTTGTTTCTCCATTCTATTCTTTCTTTCTCAAGATGCTGACAGTCCATTCTATACTATTCAAGTGGGCGTATTTTAGCTAACACCCAGATATAGTCATGGCATGGTAATGTCATTCTGCTGTTGCCCATTGATGGCAAAATGAACTAAATGACCTCTATTCCGCAAGCATGAAACATTCAATTGGGCAAAGACGTGGCCTTTAAATAGGAGCATGATTGTACACTGCAAGAGCCAGGAAGCGAGCGGGCAAGATCATCTCTGACCCCTCTCACCCTGGCCACAAACTCTTTGAATCACTTCCCTCTGGAAGGCGACTCCGGGCTGTCAAAGCTGCCACAGCCAGACATAAAAACAGTTTTTATCCACGAGTAGTTGCTCTACTCAACAGCCAAAAATCTGTAGCCTCCTTTGCTCTGGTATTTTATTTAATTCACACGTTTAAACTATAATGCTTTATTATTAATGTTTAATGTTTTATGTGTCATTCTTAACTGTTACTATGTCGTGTGGTCACTTGCATGTCGTCACTGGGTGCTGTCTGTGTGGAGTTTGCACGTTGTGCCTTTGACCATGTGGGTTTCCTCCAGATGCTCTGGTTTCCTCCCACATCCCAAAGTGGTGTGGGTTTGCAGGTCAATTGGCCTCTAAATAATCCCTCATGCATTGGACAGAACCAGTGTACTGATTATTGGTTGGCACGCACTCAACGGGCCGAAGGGCCTGTTTCCACACCGTATCTCAAACTAAACTAAAAAGCAATTAGAAACTTAGTGGGTACTATTGCAAAATGTAAGAAACATTTAGACGAGAACAAGGATATGGCAGGTTTAGAGGGATAGAGGCCAAGCGCAGGCAGGTGGAACTAGTGTATATGGAGCATGTTGGGCCGCATGGGCAAGTTGGTTCGAAGGGCCTTTGCCCGCTGTCTGACTATGACCAACTTTACAGAATGCCTCCGAAGGAAGGAAATCCCATTCATGGCTGCAGAGCTAGAGTGGATAGGATTAGGTTCATTATTCTCTTGTGTACAGAGGTACAGAGAAATGCTTTGCTTTGCATGTTATCCAATTGGACCAGATAATACTACACAGATACAATCAAGTCAAATAAGTACAACAGGTAGAGTAAAGGGGAAGATACAGAGTGCAGAATATAGTTCTCAGCATAGTAGAACATCAGATTCAGATTCAGATTCAGATTCAGATTCAATTTTAATTGTCATTGTCAGTGTACAGTACAGAGACAACGAAATGCATTTAGCATCTCCCTAGAAGAGCGACACAGCAAATGATTTGAATAAATAACAATAAGTGTCCGGTGGGGGGGTGATTGCCAGTCACCGAGGTACGTTGTTGAGTAGCGTGACAGCCGCCGCAAAGAAGCTGTTCCTGGACCTGCTGGTTCGGCAACGGAGAGACCTGTAGCGCCTCCCGGATGGTAGGAGGGTAAACAGTCCATGGTTGGGGTGAGAGAGGTCCTTGGCGATGCTGAGCGCCCTCCGCAGACAACGCTTGCTTTGGTCAGACTCAATGGAGGGGAGCGAGGAACCGGTGATGCGTTGGGCAATTTTCACCACCCTCTGCAATGCCTTCCGGTCGGAGACAGAGCAGTTGCCATACCAAACTGTGATGCAGTTGGTAAGGATGCTCTCGATGGTGCAGCGGTAGAAGTTCACCAGGATCTGAGGAGACAGATGGACCTTCTTCAGTCTCCTCAGGAAGAAGAGACGCTGGTGAGCCTTCTTGATCAGGGTTGAGGTATTGTGGGTCCAAGAGAGGTCGTCGGAGAGGTTGACTCCCAGGAACCTGAAGCTAGAAACACGTTCCACCTCCGTACCGTTAATGTGGATGGGGGTGTGCGTGCCGCCCCTGGACTTCCTGAAGTCTACAATGAGCTCCTTGGTCTTCTTGGAGTTAAGGGCCAGGTTGTTGTCAGCGCACCATGCTGCTAAGTGCTGGACCTCCTCCCTGTAGGCCGACTCATCGTTGTTGCTGATGAGGCCAATCACCGTTGTATCATCTGCATACTTGATGATGGTGTTAGTACCATGTACAGGTGTGCAGTCATAGGTGAAGAGGGAGTAGAGGAGGGGGCTCAGCACACAGCCCTGTGGAACGCCGGTGTTCAGGGTGAGGGTTGAAGAGGTGTGCTTGTCTAACCTAACAGACTGGGGTCTGTTGGTTAGAAAGTCCAGTATCCAGTTGCAGAGGGAAGGAGCGATGCACAGATTACCGAGTTTGGCGATCAATTTTGATGGTATAATGGTGTTGAATGCTGAGCTGTAATCGATGAACAGCATTCTTACGTTCCATAGACAAAGTCCAATGTCCACAATGGGGTAGAGGTGAATCGGACAGTACCCTAGCTCACGGAAGGACCGTTCAGAAGCCTGACAACAGAGTGGAGGAAGCTGTTCCTGAGTCTGTTACCTTCTGCTGGATGGGAGTGGGGAGAAGGCAGAATGACCGGGGAATGACAAGTCTTTGATGATGTCGGCTGCTTTCCCGAAGCAACTTGAGGTGTACATGGGAGTCAACGTGGGCAGTCTGGTCTGTGTGATGGACAGGGCTACATCTGCGATTAGTGCAAAAGCAAGGATAGAAATATGTTAAAGTGTATAACATTGTTAAAGCAAACACTGGTGTTTTAGGGCAAATTGTGTATGTAGGTGATCACATGATAATTATAGGTTGATGCTAAATCCTTCATCACCGCCCAATGGTTTTTTTCTAAATGGACTGACTTTTTGCATCCTTTATTCATTCTGCCAGTGAATTTTCTGCAAAAGAAAATCAATCCTTTTTAAGCAGAATTTCTGATGCCAAGCCTGAAGATACATTCTAACTGTTGAACACAAAAGGTCATGAGGAACTCAGCGGGTCAGGTATAAGTTCATAAGTCATTGGAGTTGAATTAGGCCTTTTGGCCCATCAAGTCTACTCTGCCATTCAATCATGATTGATCCGTCTTCCCCTCTCAACTCCATTCTCCTGCCTACTCCCTGTAACTTTTTCCATCCTTACTAGTCAAGAATCTGTCAATCTCCACGTTAAAAATACCCAATGATTTGGCATCCACAGTGTCAGTGGCAATTAATTCCAGATTCACCACCCTCTGGCTAAAGAAATTCCTCCTCATCTCTTAATTCTGAGGCTGTGCCCTCTCCCACTGGTTGTCCACATCCACTGTATCCAGGCCTTTCACTATTCAGTAAGTTTTAATAAGGACCCACGTCATCCTTCTAAACTCCAGCGAGTGCAGGCCTAGAGCTGTCAAATGCTCATCATCTGTGGAGGGACTGAACAGACAAAGTTTCAGGTCTGAAGACAAGTCTGAAACCGAAACACCGTCCGTTCATTTCCTCCACAGATGCTGTCTGGCCCGCTGTGTTCCTCCAGCACTTTGTGTTTTGCTTGCGGTTCCAATGGCTGCCTGGCAGGAGTTTCATCCACAAATGTTAACCTGAGAAGCAACCAGCAGGTTGTTCCAGGGAAACTGACCTCAACATCCACCCTCTGGAGTCTCCATGACACCTTTGTCAGATCAGACCCTTCTGCAGACAGCCTGAAACAGCACCTGTCCATCCCCCCACCTGCAGAGGCTTCCCGACCGGCTGAGTTCCTCCAGCATTTGTGTTTTTATTACATTGTCTTTAGTTTATTTACACATTAGACACACAATGCGGAAACAGGCCCTGCAGCCCACTGAGTCTGCGCAGACCAGCGATCACCCTGTACACTAACACTCTGCTACACACTCAGTGGGTGAGACAGCATCGATGGAGCTCCATAGATGCTGCTGCACCCGCTGAGATTCTCCAGCACTTTTGTCTACCTTTGATTTTCCAGCATCTGCAGTTGCTTCTTAAACACTCTCCTGCACACTCGGTGTATTCTCCATTTATTCCAATGTACAGAATCCAATTAACCTACAAACCTGCACGTCTTTGGAGTGTGGGAGGAAACCAGAGCACCCGGAGAAAACCCACGTAGTCTCAGAGAGAACATACAAACTCCGCACAGACAGCACCCATAGTTAGGATCAAACCCGTGTCCCTAGCGCTGTAAAGGCAGCAAATCCCCTGCTGCGCCACCATGCCACCCCATAGCTTATGCTTCAAAGAAAGTTATTTAATAGCCCATTTATAACTCGCTACATCCGTGTTCCCTAGATCCCACCCCCTTGCCTTTTGGATATCTGGGAACATTTCATAGTGTTCAGGATGTGTGATGTTATATTTGGCATTTCAGATTAAGATTTATTATTGTGTTTTTTGATTGAAATCAAAGTTTCCTTTAAAAACAAAATCCTCCCATTTTGAAACTGTTTCACTATATATAGATGTGTAACTACACAAGGTATCCAGAAGAGCAATAGGCTTGTCATCGTGGTGTTATTTCAATCTGACCATTAATTATATGCAAATAGATTTGCAATTCACAAATTATTTTTCCAGACTAACTCACAACCATTCTTGTGTAACTGATGAAATACACAAAAAGCTGGAGTAACTCAGCAGGACAGGCGGCATCTCTGGAGAGACGGAATAGGAGACCCTTCTTAAGATCGTGTGTACAGATGATGATTATAGAGCTGCAAATCTGAAAAAGATAAGGTTTAGTTTCTGTTAGGGACACAGCATGGAAACAGACCTTTCGGTTATAAAACTTAATTAAAGTTAAAAAAACTTTTTTTTTTCCCAATCATAAATCATTTTAGAAAAACTCAGAGCTTCCGTGGATTTTGAAGAAACAGCGGCAAAGTGAAACAGGAAAAAGCAGTGATTGACTCTAGCCCGAGTGGAAGGAGAGTTAGAAGTGAGTCAGCGGGGGAAAACAGTTTAAAAAGAGAGGAAAAGCACAGGCAGACTTAACGCAGAGCTCCCGTGGATTTGGAAGAAACAGCAGCAAAGAGAAGCAGGAAAAAGCACTGATTGGCTCTAGCCCGAGTGGAAGGAGAGTTAGAAGTGAGTCAGAGGGGGAAAACAAATTTGGTTTGTAAATTGGTAAATTAGGCAATTTGTCAGCCAATATAAGCAAGACGGCTCTTAGGGAGTGGCAGTGAGGGAAGTGCCCTGTGAGTAGATAGGTATATGGACAGGAAGGGAATGGAGGGGTATGGTCTGAGTGCAAGTAGATGGGACTAGGGGAAAATAAATGGTCGGCACGGACTGGAAGGGCCGAGAAGGCCTGTTTCCGTGCTGTAATTGTTATATGGTTATATGGAGTAAATGTGAGTCTTTGGCTCGAGAGTCTTCGGCGAGGAGGCTGAGGAGAGGAGGCTACGCATAAAGCTCGAGAGGAGAGAACACTGTGAACACATGTCGGGGCAGATAAGACAGTGTGCGGCTTGCAGAATGTGGGAGCCCAGGGACACAGATGGAGCCTCTGGCTGCTACAACTGTGGCAAGTGCGTCCAGCTTCAGCTCCTAAAGGACCGTGTTGGGGCACTGGAGAAGCAGCTGGTTGACCTCAGGGCCACCCGGGAAAACAAGAGTTACCTGGACAGGACCTACAGTGAGGTAGTCACGCCGAGGATATGGGAAGAACCAAGGTGTGTGACAGAGAGAAAGGGTGGAAATCATGGAGTGCAGGAGACCCAGGTGGCTGTGCCTAATGTAAACAGGTACGCCCTCTTGGGAAGACAATGTCTGGGGAGACGATGTTTCCAGTCCGAGCGGCGGGCACGTCGGTGGCTCCAATCCTGGAGATGGGACTCGACCGCCAAGACCCATTGTCCGAGGAGCGGACAGGAGATTCTGTGGTGGCAGACGAGATGTGAGGATGGTCTGTTGCCTCCCTGGTGCCAGGGTTCAGGATGTCACGAGCCGAATGGGGGGGGGGGGGGGGGGGGGGAGGAGAGAGGGAGAGAGGGAGAGAGGGAGAGAGGGAGAGAGGGAGAGAGGGAGGCAGTAGTTGTGCACATCGGGATGAAGAGATAGGAGGTCCTCCAACATGACTTCAGAGAGGTGGGAAGAAGACTGAAATGCTGGACTTCTAGGGTGGTTATCTCTGGATTACTTCCAGTACGACATGCTAGTGAGGCCAGGATAGCAAAAGCTTCTTTAGGCATGTGAAGAGGAAAAAATTAGTTAAGACCAAAGTTGGACCCTTGAAGACCGAAAAAGGTGAATTTATTATGGGGAACAAGGAAATGGCAGACGAGTTCAACAGGAACCTTGGATCTGTCTTCACTAAGGAGGACACAAACAATCTTCCTGATATAGTAGTGGCCAGAGGATCTGGGGTGACGGAGGAACTGAAGGAAATCCACATTAGGCAGGAAATGGTGTTGGATAGACTGATGGGACTGAAGGCTGATAAAGCCCCAGGGCGTGATGGTCTGCATCCCAGGGTACTTCAGGAAGTGGCTCTAGAAATCGTCAATGCATTGGTGATAATCTTCCAATGTTCTCCAGACTCAGGATCAGTTGGAGGGTAACTAATGTTATCCCACTTTTTAAGAAAGGCGGGAGAGAGAAAACGGAATTATAGACCAGTTAGCCTGACATCAGTGGTGGGGAAGATGCTGGAGTCAATTATAAAAGATGTCGAACATTTGGATAGCAGTAACAGGATCGGTCCGAATCAGCATGGATTTACGAAGGGGAAATCGTGCTTGACTAATCTTCTGGAATTTTTTGAAGATGTAACTAGGAAAATGGACAAGGGAGATGTAGTGTACCTGGACTTTCAGGAAGCATTTGATAAGGTCCCACATAGGAGATTAGTGGTCAAAGTTAGGGCACATGGTATTGGGGGTAGAGTGCTGACATGGATAGAGAAGTGGTTGGCAGACAGGAAACAAAGAGTAGGGATTAACGGGTCCCTTTCAGAATGGCAGGCAGTGACTAGTGGGGTGCCGCCAGGCTCGGTGCTGGGACCGCAGCTATTTACAATATACAACAATAATTTAGATGAAGGGATTCAAAGTAACATTAGCAATTTTTCAGATGACACAAAGCTGGGTGGCAGTGTGAACTGTGAGGAGGATGCTATGAGAATGCAGTGTGACTTGGACAGGTTGGGGGACTGGGCAGATGCATGGCAGATGGAGTTTAATGCGGATAAATGTGAGGTTATCCACTTCAGTAGCAAAAACAGGAAGGCAGATTACTATCTAAATGGCGTCAAGTTGGAAAAAGGGGAAGTACAACGGGATCTAGGGGTCCTTGTACATCAGTCTATGAAAGTAGGCATGCAGGTACATCAGGCAGTGAAGAAAGCAAATGGCATGTTGACCTTTATAACAAGAGGAATCGAATATAGGAGCAAAGAGGTCCTTCTGCAGTTGTACAGAGCCCTAGTGAGACCACACCTGGAGTATTGTGTGCAGTTTTGGTCCTCTAATTTGAGGAAGGACATTCTTGCTATTGAGGGAGTGCAGCGTAGGTTTACAAGGTTAATTCCCGGGATGGTGTCACTGTCATATGCTGAGAGAATGGAGCGGCTGGACTTCTACACTCTGGAGTTTAGAAGGATGAGAGGGGATCTCATTGAAACATATAAGATTGTTAAGGGTTTGGACACGCTAGAGGCAGGAAACATGTTCCCGATGTTGGGGGAGTCCAGAACCAGGGGCCACAGTTTAAGAATAAGGGGTAAGCCATTTAGAACGGAGATGAGGAAACGCTTTTTCTCACAGAGAGTGGTGAGTCTGTGGAATTCTCTGCCTCAGAGGGTGGTGGAGGCCGGTTCTCTGGATGCTTTCAAGAGAGAGCTTGATAGGGCTCTAATAAATAGCGGAGTCAGGGGATATGGGGAGAAGGCAGGAACGGGGTACAGCTTGGGGATGATCACTTTGAATGGCGGTGCTGGCTCAAAGGGCGAAATGGCCTACTCCTGCACCTATTGTCCATTGTCTAAAATATAAACATTCACAGGCATTTTGAACAAATACCGAGTCCATGCTGACCATCGATCACATGTTCCCATCAGTTCACTGGTGCCATGGTGGGATTTGAACTCTTGTCTCGGTCTCTGGCAACAGGGCTTGTATGTTAACCACAACCCTAATTGCAGGCCTTTGACCACTCGGTGAGGCAAGGCTGAAGTGACGGCTGACCGAATGCAACATTTTTGGGATTGAGTCCATTGGAGGGAATAGGCAGTGTAAAGTATTCTTGGAATAGATCCAGATTCCACGTCACGCACATTCATTCCCACAGACCATCCGGACCAAAATCAGCTTGGAACCTGTGCTGCTATTTCAGTCCCCTTGCTAACGAGCATCAAATTACATGTGTTAAAGGACAGTACTTTTATTGTGAAATGCAGTTCCCGGTTTCTACATATTATGTAAAATCTGCAGGCATTGGTAGAATGTGCAGGACAATATAGAGAGATAAGACCTGCTGGTTAGGTTTACAAAGACAACATTTTGCAGTAACACAGCGGACCTGGAGAACATGGATAGGTGATATTTTGGGTCGGGGCCTGTTCACATTAGTTCTGTTATCATACATTCTCAGCCACTCCTACACACTGATTTTAACAGAGGGCCAATTAACGCTCAAACCCGCATATGTTTGGGATGTGGGAGGAAGCTGGGGCACCTGGAGGAAACCCACGTGGCCACAGGGAGAACATTCAAACTCCGCAGAGGCAGCACGTGAGGTTAGAATCAAACCCAGGTCTCTGGCGCTGTGAGGCAGCAGCTATTCCAGCTGCACCACAGTGCTGCCTTTTATGTCGTTAGTGTTCACATTTATACTTTAATCATTGTCACCATTAAATGCAATGAACTATTCAGTTATTTATGCTTATGGTGTGCGTAAATAGATTGCCACATTTGCCAAGGTAACAGGAACTGCATATCAAACGTAACAAGTTGGTTGGAAACATAGAAAACAGGTGCAGGCGTATACAATTTGGCCATTCATGCCAGCACCGGCATTCACATGATCATGGCCGATCATCCAAAATCAGTACCCCGTTCCTCCTTTTTCCCCATGTCCCTTGATTCCGTTAGCCCTAAGAGCTAAATCTAAAGGGCCTGTCCCACCAGCAATCAACCCTATGCGATGAGCGCGACCTAACGTGGTCGCTTGAGCCTTCCGGCGTCGCGGGGCCGGTCCCACTTCGATCATCGGAGCCGTGCGGAATTGTGCGGAATTCGTCCCGACATCGCGCGGGGCTCCGAAAAACTGACTATATTCAAAAATTCCGCGCGGCAACGGCTTGTCGGCTCGCAGTCGCCTCGACGCATTACACACCGTCTCGACATCGTGCCTCCGTGGCCCTCTGTGTGTGTGCCTCCGTGCCCCTCTCTGTGTGTCCCTCTCTGTCCTGGCGAACTTACATTTAAGACTTCGCTCCAAGTTCGCCTCACTTTGCGCCGCGTTGCGCCACTCACCCGACCTCCGCACAGCCCTCGTTGCCGGTTTGGTTGCACTTGCCGCATGCTGGTGGGAACGGCCCTGTGCAGGGGATCACCCGACCTCCGCGCGGCCCCCGCTTCTAGTTTGATCGCGCTCATTGCATGGAGTCGGATGATGGTAGGACAGGCCCTTAACTCTCTCTTGAAAACATCCAGTGAATTAGCCTCCACTGTCTTCTGTGGCAGAGTATTCCACAGATTCACAACTCTCTGGGTGAAAATGTTTTTCCTCATTTCAGTCTTGAGTGGACCTACCCCTTATTCTTAGACTGTGATCACTGGTTCTGGACTCCCCCAACATCGAGAAGATTTTTCCTGCATCTAGCCTGTCCAATCTGTTAAGAATTGTATATGTTTCTATAAGATCCGCTCTCATCCTAAATTCTGGTGAATACAAGCCCAGTCGACCCATTTTTAATCATATGTCAGTCCCGCCATCCCGGGAATTAACCTTGTGAACCTACGCTGCACTCCCTCAATAGGATGATGTCCTTCCTCAAATTAGGAGACCAATCTCAGACGGTTTGATTGTTCATTTTCATTGGATATTGAGGAATTATCAGGGTACAAGCCTGTTAAAATCACCCCCTGCTTCATTACCTGCTCAATTTCCTAAACCAATATTCCACCACAATCCTATATTTCATGTCAAAAACAAACGGTAGAATTTCCTCTGCTTTTAATCTCTTTGCTTAGGTTCTTTTTGTGGATCGTAGGAAGTGAAGGCTGTCTCCAGATTGGACAAGTTCATTGGCGAATATTGACCCAAAGGTATGTAATTAGTCAAATGTATATGTTACAGATTCAATGTTTAACTGATCATCTTTTCTCTGAGAGGATTTAAAAAAAACACTACTCGGTGTTCAAAGATGGGCAAAGGAGTCTTCCTAAAATCTTCCTAAGTCATTGGAGCAGATTTAGGCCATTCGGCCCAATAAGCCATTGAATCATAGCTGACCAATCTTTCCCTCACAACCCTTGTCCTGCCTTCCCCCCAAAGCATTTGACACCCTTACTAATCAGGAATCTGCTTTAAAAATACCCAATGAGGTGGCCTCCAATGAATTCCACAGATTCACTGCCCTCTGCCCTTCTTCAGGCTAATTGTAGAATGCGGGAGAGGGGAGAAAGCTGGAAAAGTGAGGTTGGGATGGGACAAAGCCTGGCAAGTAATAAGCCTGGCAAAGCCTACCTAAAAGCCTCTTAAACACCATCGTCTTATCAGCCTCCACCACCATCCCTAGCAGCGCTTTGCAGAAACTCACCACTCTGTGAAAAACAAATCTCACAAGGGTCATACAGCACGGAAACAGGCCCTTCGGCCCAACTCATCCGTGCTGACCAAGATGCTCCATCTAAGCTAGCCTTGTTTAGAGACATACAGCACAGCGACAGGCCCTTCGGCCCAACCTGTCCATGCTGACCAAGATGCTCCATCTAAGCTAGCCTTGTTTAGAGACATACAGCACAGCAACAGGCCCTTCGGCCCAACCTGTCCATGCTGACCTAGATACCTCATCTCCTTTAAACTTTGCTCCTTATCACCCTTAAAGTAACAATAACAATAATATCTTTTATTGTCATTACACATAAGTGCAACGAGATTTGGTTTGCAACGTCGAGATTTCGGTTTGCAACCCCCGAGAACAAGGTTTGGAAAAACGAACATTTGACCAGTAACATCAACACAGCCTAAAGTGCGAGGCCGGGGGAGACAGTCCATGGGGGTGGGGGGGGGGGGGGGGGGGGTACTCAGCAGGGCCGGTTCAGAGCCGCTATAGCTCTGGGAATGAAGCTGTTCCTGAGTCTGGTGGTGCGGGCGTAGATGGCCTTGTAACGTCTGCCGGAAGGGAGTAGTTCGAACAGTCCATTACAAGGGTGAGAGGAGTCTTTATGTATGCTGACGGCCTTCCTGAGGCACCGGGTGTGGTAGATGCCCTCCAAGGCTGGAAGCTGTGTCCCAATAATCTGTTGCGCTCTGTGGACAACGCGCTGAAGAGCTCTCCTCTCCGCCTCCGTGCAGCTGAGATACCACACAGAGATGCCATACGTTAGTACGCTCTCTGTGGTGCAGCGGTAGAAGGTCATCAGCAGCTGTTGGTGCAGACCAATCCGTTTCAATGTTCTCAGGAAGAACAGTCGTTGCTGTGCCTTTTTGACCAGCGCAGCAGTGTTGGTGGACCATGTGAGGTCTCTGAGGTACGGGATACTGAGTTGGATGATCAGCCATGATCACATTGAATGGCGGTGCAGGCTCGAAGGGCCGAATGGCCTACTCCTGCACCTATTTTCTATGTTTCTATGTCTATGTTTCTGAGATGTGAGTGCCCAGAAACTTGAAGCTGGACACTCTCTCCACACTGTCCCCGTAGATTGAGATTGGGGCGTATTCCCCATTCTGTGACCTCCTGAAGTCGATAATCAGCTCCTTGGTCTTGGAGGTGTTTAGTGACAAGTTGTTCCGTGAGCACCAGTCCGCCACGTTCTGCACCTCCGTTCTATAGTTTGTTTCATCACCGTTGGTGATCAGCCCGATCACCGTTGTGTCATCACCGGCACTATGGTAGCTTTTTCGGCACCGGCACTATGGTAGCTGGCTTCAGGCACTTGGGGACCGTTGCCAGAGATAGAGACAGGTTGCAGATCCTCGTAAATACCTCCGCCAGCTGTACAGCACAATCCTTTAGTACCCTACCCTGGACTCCATCCGGGCCTGCAGCCTTGCGTGGATTGATCCTACGCAGAGCGCACTGTACCTCCTGGGTGCTCAGTGTTAAGGCCTGTCCCTCCGCCCTAGCCGGGGTTGTTCCTCTCCTGGTGGTGTTGCCAGTTTCAAAGCGGGCAAAGAAGGTGTTTAATTCATTGGCCAGTGTGATATCACTGTGCGGGCAGACGGGGCTGCTCTTGTAGTCAGTGATGTCCCTGACACCCTGCCACATGCTTCTGGTGTCCGCGGTGTTGAAGTGGTCTTCCACCCTTTGCCTGTGGATGTCTTTGGCCTTTTTTATGCCTGTTCAGGTTTGACGTGGCAGCACTGTGGACAGAAGTGGCCCTGGATTTAAAGGCAATGTTGCGTGCCCTTAGCAGATTCTGAACCTCCTTGTTCATCCACGGTTTGCGGTTTGGGAACATCTTTATTTCCTTGTCCACTGTGACGGTCTCCACACAGCAGTTGATGTAGGAGAGCACAGTGGATGTGTACTCCTCCAAGTCTACCACTGTACCACTGGTAGCCTGTTGTGCAAACAGGTCCCAGTCGGTACGATCAAAGCAGTCCTGGAGTTGTTGGGTGGCGTCCTCGGGCCACATTTTGGCCGTCTTTATTGCAGGTTTGGTCTTGCGGATGAGGGGTTTGTATGCAGGCAGTAGAAACAGTGAGAGGCGATCGGATTTCCCCAGGGATGGGCAGGGGAGGGCTCTGTATGTTAGAAACAGGGTAGAACAGAAACACACCATTTGGCCCACAATGTCCATGCCAAACTCTGCCTGTACACGATCACTAATCATTCCCAATAATAACAATGCCTGAGCAAACTTGCATGTTAAAATAAACATCTATGTGAATGAGGCCAACACACAAGTCATAAAAGTCATGAATATTCATCAAGTCTTGCATGCCAATAGGTTTATATTGCACTAATGTCTACATCACACACATTCCATTGGCAGAGCTGGTAAATGTTGTACGATAAGTGGAGACATAATTAGTGCTTTTTTTCAGCAGGTGAAATCAAGTGGGACTGGTTTATGATGTCACCGTGATGTCATGGCCATGGACATATTTTCATTCCCAATATTAACTTTCTTCCTCAGCCTTACAGCATGGTTCTGTTAACCAGCCACAGGACAGAGTGGCTGGCCTTTAAAGATGTGTGAGAATCACTCCCTGCCTCAATGGCCCAGATCCTCAGTTATCCAAATAATAATGTAACTGTCCATGAAACAGGTCAGTTTGATGTCTATTCTTCCCCAATAACTCTGAGAATTTACCCGAGTACATTTTATTTTCTAGACTATTTAAAAGAATTGAAAGGGGTTGGGAAAAACAAGCTGTAATGGTGTTACGAGGCTTTTATACATTAGATATTACTTTCTAATTAGTAATTTCCAACATGGCTGCTGCTTCACAGCGCCAGAGACCCGGGTTCAATCCTGACTACGGGTCCTGTCCGTGTGTGGAGTTTGCACATTTCCCCTGTGACTGCGTGGGTTTCCTCCGGGTGCTCTGGTTTCCTCTCACATGCCAAAGACGTGCATTTGTGTAGATTAATTGGCCCAGTGTAAATTGCCCCTAGTGTGTGGGAAGTGGATGAGAAAGGACAACCTAGAACTAGTGTGAATCATCCCTAGCTGAAGAATCATCCCTAGTGTGTTGGATGATCAGGGAGATCAGTGGTTGGCATGGACTCAGTGGGCTGAAGGGCCTGTTTCCATGCTGTATTTTGTAATCGTCAGCTCCTCGTTTCGGTTTGCAATCTTCATTTAACGGGCAATTGCACAGGAATGGAAGCTGAAAAACGTGCCTAACTTTTGCTACTGATAATCAAATGCTTTCTATGCAAAAATGGATTCAAATGGTTGAAAATGTGCAAGTTAGTAGTGAGGAATGGTGGCTTCATGAGTGAACGGTGTGTGGACACTGTCAAAGCTCATGAATGAATATAACCGTGACCAGTGAGCGATCAACAAAGCAACCCAGAGATAAGATAAAAGCCCAAATAAATGATTGACGTTTTAGTTTGATTCCATTTGATAGGGTCGGCACGGTGGCGCAGCGGTAGAGTTGCTGCCTCACTGCGCCAGAGACCCAGGTTCCATCCTGACTACAGGGGCTGTCTGTACGGAGTTTGTACGTTCTCCCTGTAACCGTGTAGGTTTCCTCCAGGGTTTCCTCCCACATTCCAAAGACGTGGTTTGTAGGTTCATTGGCTTTGGTTAAATTGTAAATTGTCCTTGCTGTGTAGGATCGTGCTTGTGTAGGGGTGACCATTGGTCGGTGTGGGTTGAGGAGCTGTATCTTGAAGTCTAGAGTAACATAGCATGGAAGCATTCAGACATCATGCAGACAGCCACATGTACCCACCGCCTTTCCTTGCTGGTTTGTTAACTTTAGAGAATCAGCACGCAAACAGGCCCTTCAGCCCAGAGTCTGTGCCAACCACTGATCTCCCTGTTCAATAGCACTATCCAACACACTAGGGATGAGTTTTTACAATTTTACTGAAGCAATTAACGTACAAACCTGCACGGCTTTGGAGAGTGGGAAAACACCGGAGCACCCGGAGAAAACCGACGGGATCACGGGGAGAACATACTAACTCCATACAGACAGCACCCGTAGTCATGATTGAACTCTGGTTCTGCAAGGCAGCCAATCCACCGTTGCATCACCATGCTGCCCAAGCCATTAAACTTTTAGTTGCCTCAGTGGTGGGACTGTCTGAGGATTGGGTATTCACTGGCAGAAGCCCCAACTCAGGAAGACAAGTGCATAAACCTTCACGCTGTAAAGGGTGCAGAGAGGATTTATGAGGATGCTGCCAAGACTCAAGAGCCTGAGCTACAGGGAGAGGTTGGGCAGGCTAGGACTATTCCTTGGAGCACAGGAGTCTGAAGGGTGATCTTACAGAGGTGTATAAGATGATGAGGAGAATAGATAGGGTGAAGCACAGAGTCTCTTAACCAGAGTAGGGGAATCAAGATCCAGGGGACAGGTTTAGGGTGAAATGGAAAGATTTAATAGGAACCCGAGAGGGATTTGTTTTCCCCACACAGGTGATGGGTGTATAAGTTCATAAGTTATAGAAACAGAACAGACAATAGGTGCAGTAGGCCATTCACCCCTTCGAGCCAGCACCACCATTCACTGTAATCATGGCTGATCATCCACAATCAGTACCCCGTTCCTGCCTTCTCCCCTTATCTCTTGACTCTGCTATCTTTAAGAGAGATAGAGTTAGATAAACTCTCCCTTGAAGCATCCTGAGAATTGGCCTCCACCGCCCTCTGAGGCAGAGAATTCCACAGATTCACAACTCTCTGGGTGAAAAAGCTTTTCCTCATCTTGGTTCTAAACGGCCGACCCCTTATTCTTAAACCGTGGCCCCTGGTTCTGGACTCCCCCAACATCGGGAACATGTTTCCTGCCTCTCAGTCTCCAATCCCTTAATAATCTTATATATTTCAATAAGATCCCCTCTTAGGCCATTTGGCCAATCAAGTCTATTCCGCCACTCAATCATGGCTGATCTATCTTTCCCTCTCAACCGCGTTCTCCCGCCTGTATGGAATGTGCTGCCGGAGGAGGTAATTGAGGCAGGTACTATAACTACAATGAAAAGACCTTTGGACATGTACATGTAATAGGGATGGTTCAGAGGGAAATGGGACAAACATGGGCAGGTGGGATTAATGTAGATGGGGAATCTTGTTCGACATGGGTAGGTTGGGTGGAAGGGCCTGTTTCCATGATGTACAACTCTGTGACTAACTCTAGGTTGGCCATAGTGTTGAGGTAGTGCTAGATCCTCAGATGACAGGCATGGTTTGTCTGGAGAACATGGATAGGTGATGTCTCGGCTCGGGGCCCTTCTTCAGTCTGAGGAAGTGGGCGGCAGTGGCAGAGTGGTAGAGTTGCTGCTTACAGCGCGAGAGACCTGGGTTTGGTCCTGACCACTGGTGCTGTCTGTACAGACTTTGTACATCCTCCCCAGGAACATCTGGGTTCCCTCCAGGTGCTCCGCTCTCCTCCCAAAGTGGTTTGTAGGTTAATTGGCTTTGATAAAAATATAAATTGTTCCAGTGTGTAGGATAGTGCTAGTGTAGGGGTGATTAATGGTCGATGTGGATTCAGTGGGCTGAAGGGCCTGTTTCCACACTATATCTCCAAAGGCCTGAGACAACACGGATCCATGTTCTCCAGAGATGCTGCCTGACCCGCTGAGTTACTCCAGCACTTTGTCTTCTTTGTAAACCAGCATCTGCTGTTCCTTGTGTCGACTGTCTGCTTGTAGAGACATGGCCGTCCGAAGGGGGGGGGGGGGGGGGGGGGGGTGCGTTGGGTTTCCCCTAGTGAGAAGAGGGAAAGGGGGATTATCTTTAGTGAGATAGCAAAATCCAGGTAGGTTTTAGAGCTATTGTATTTTCTCCTCCATATGAATAATTTTAAACAATATCAAATAATATCAAACAATTGGAACTGCTTTCTTTTCCTCGATAACAATACTGAAAAATATGAATTCCATAGTTTGTGACATAAATATACATTTTAATGGGATCATTATATTCAGATGTAACATTTCCATTTCGAGATCGGGGGGGGGGCAAATATGCGTCAAGCCGATAGCCTAATCGTTAAAGAGTTAAAAGATAGCCCATGGCTGGGGGCGTTGGGCCCACGCCATCAGCCGCCCACACCACCTCCCACTACCGCCGGGCCCACACCTATCTTTCCCCCCACCCCCCGCAGCAGACCCGCGCCCCCGCGGACCCTCGCCTCTCGCTGCCCCCCCCCACCCCCCCGCGGGCACCTCGCATCTCTCTCCATTTCGAGATCAAGGGGGTTGGGGCAAATATGCGTCAAGCCAATAGCCTAATCGATCAATCTGAGAAGAGGAATCAGAGCTGCCAAGGAAAGGTACTCTGAGAAGTTGAGGAGCAAATTCTCAGCTGGGAAACCCCCCCCGCTCTTTGGACAATCGTCAGCTGAGCAACGACCTGAATGAGTTTTACTGCAGGTTTGGAAATCAGAAACGTAACCCTGGTACCCCCTCCCCAGCAAACACAGCCAGACCCCAGTCTGCAAAGAATGGACCCTGCACCCTCTCCTTCCCATTCACCACTTCACACCTACTTAAGGCAAGACTCCAGTATGAAAAGAGTGGACCCTTTCCCACCCCAACCAACACTTCACTCCCACTCACAGCCTGACCTTCTACACCCACCCCACTCCAATCACCACGTCACACCCAATTACTCATTTTTAACCTTAAGAAGAGGAAGAGCCAGAGCGCGAGAGAGAAAGGAGGGGGAGAGAGGGGGAGAGAGGGGGAGAGAGAGGGGGAGAGAGGGGGAGAGAGGGGGAGAGAGGGGGAGAGAGAGGGGGGAGAGAGGGGGAGAGAGGGGGAGAGAGGGGGAGAGAGGGGGAGAGAGGGGGAGAGAGGGGGAGAGAGGGGGGAGAGAGGGGGAGAGAGGGGGAGAGAGGGGGAGAGAGGGGGAGAGAGGGGGAGAGAGGGGGAGAGAGGGGGAGAGAGGGGGAGAGAGGGGGAGAGAGGGGGAGAGAGAGGGGGAGAGAGAGGGGGAGAGAGAGGGGGAGAGAGGGGGAGAGTGAGGTTCATTTTCCCACACAAGCCATAAGTGACTGGGCAATCTGAACCCACGCACCAAGTTGAAAGCGGCTGAAGGTGTGCATCCCTCGGGTGGGGCGGAGGTTTGGGACAATGTTCATCCCTTCACAGTGATGTGATGGACGCGGGGTTCTGGACAAATCGCTGACAAGTCCCGCCCCCCGGCAACGTCAAGTCCGTTATTGGACTTTTCTGTTGAGCGGCAGTCGGTCCTTTGACCTGTAGGCGCCGCCGCCTTTCGGGTAGGTGGCGTTTCAACAGAGCGGACATTCGGTGAGTTTGCTTTTAGGCGACGCAGCTTTCTGGTTCCTTGGGTTTAGGCGTCCCACCCTTTCGGTTAGTTGGCGTTTCTTCTTTGGACTCTTTCAGTTTATTGGCATTTCAACCTTGTTTCCATTCCGTTCTTTGGCTTCGACGTCTTTGCTTCGGCTTCTTGTCTGTCGGCGCCACGTCCGGGTACTGTAATCTGTACCTTTTCTCCACAGATGCTGCCTGACCCGCTGAGTTACTCCAGCACTCTGTGAAACGTCACCTATCCATGTTGTCCACAGATGCTGCCTGACCCGCTGAGTTACTCCAGCACTCTGTGAAACGTCACCTATCCATGTTCTCCACAGATGCTGCCTGACCCACTGAGTTACTCCAGCACTCTGTGAAACGTCACCTATCCATGTTCTCCACAGATGCTGCCTGACCCACTGAGTTACTCCAGCACTGTGTCTATTTCCCCTTCACCCATCTGCCCAAGCCCACTCTCCCCCCTCCTTTCCCATGTTCCTTTCCACCCATAAACCTCTCTCTGCCGTTACATTTCACTCCCCTTTCACATCTGCTCTACTTCTCTACATGCATTTGTCTTCTTAACTTTTTAGTCATAGAATGATGCAGTGTGGAAACAGGCCCTTCAGCCCAACTTGCCCACACCGACCAACATGTCCCACTCACACGCGTTTGGCCCATCTCCATCTAAACATGTCCTATCCATGTACGTGTCCAAATGTCTCTTAAACGTTAGGATAGCCCCAGCCTTAACTACCTCCTCTGGCAGCTCGTTCCATACACCCACCATCCTTTGTGTGAAAAAGCTACCTCTCAGATTCCTATTAATTTCTGAAATATCGGTCATAAATTTGGTGCAAAAATCCTCCAAAATAAGGTTCAGAATGCATCAGAGAGCATCTAAAACCCCAGAGCTTCCAGAGCCCTTAAGTGGGCCCTGGACCCCGGCATCGAGGGACTTCACGGTATTTCACATTAAATTTTGGTAATCCTGTCATGCCACCCCCCTTTTTGAAAAGCTCCGTACGGGCCTGAGAGAAGAACATAAAACATGTTATTTTCTGTAGGTAGTTGTAAACTTGTGCTAGACAAGTGCCCAACTGTTCCATTCCCACCAAAGCATAGATTCTGGTTCTGGTCTGTGATGTTGCGATTTCCATCAGGAATCTGGCCTCTACCTACATTGAAAACATCACTTCATTGCAAAACATCTGGGAACTGGGAACAACTTTGGAACATGCTGCAAAACATGGTGTGAAAGGCTGTTTAAATTGTTTAATTGATCTGTTCAGGTTAAATAATTGTGGAAGTATCCTTTTTGAACAAGTATCTCCCACTATTTCTGCTGTCAACAAAGTGCTTACCTTACTCAACCTTGTGACCCATGGGTCTGGAATGAATCTTCCACCATGGCATAATCATAGATCTTAGAACAGTACAGTACAGCGACAGGCCCTTCGGCCCACAATATCCATGCTGAATATGAAGCCAAGTTAAACTAATCTCCTCTGCGTGTACATCTATATCCCCTCCATGCACCTGTCAAAAATGGGTTTAAACATCACTATCGTATCTGCCTCTACTACACCATGCGAGGGAGAACTTGTTCAAATTAGAATTTTTAAATTCCCAAAATGGAGAATTTTAAGATTCTCAGAATGGAGAACTTAAAAATTCCCAGTTTACTGCCTTCTTCAAAACCTGAAAAATGGTCCCGACCCTTAACGTCACCTATCCATGTTCTCCAGAGATGCTGCCTAACCTGCTAAGTTTCTCCAGCACCGAAGATAGGCACAAAATGCTGGAGTAACACTGCGGGACAAGCAGCATCTCTGGAGAGAAGGAATGGTGACGCTTCAGGTCGAGACCTTTCTTGACTCCTTTTGTTGAAGCAAAAATGAACCATGTTTCCAAAAGGGGGAGCTGTTGCCTTGTTGAGGACTGTTATTCACAGTCACCTTGGGTTTGTGACAAGAAACCCCATCTGCTCCTTCCCCTTGGGAAGGTGATAGTATTATTCTTGGATGCCTGATGAGCAACAGCAGATCTTATTATTTTAAAGATGGTACCTATATTTTAAATAAATAAGTAGATTTTGTTATTAGTAAGAGCGTCAAATGTTAAGGGAAGAGGGCAGGAGACTGGGGTTGAGAGGGAAAGATAGATCAGCCGCGATCAAATGGTGGAGTAGACTTGATGGACCGAATGGCATAATTCTGCTTCTATGACATGAACTAAAGTAGCTCCAGTGATAAAGGGAGAGCAATTTATTAATGGTATCCCTTAAAACATCGCTCCTGGTGAGGAGGAATTTCATTAGCCAGAGGGTGGTGAATCTATAGCATTCATTACCATAGACGGCAGTGGTGGGCCAAGCGGAGATTGACAGGTTCTTGATTAGTAAGGGCGTCAAATGTTACAGGGAGAAGGCAGGAAAATGGGGGCGAGAGGGAAAAATAGATCAGCCATGATCGAATGGCAGAGTAGACTTGATGGGCTGAATGGACTAATTCTGCTCCTAAGTCTTATGGTGTCGCATCCTTAAATGTAACATTGAATGTCGCAATCTCTCCTGCTCCCCGAAGGAGACAAACACCTGCCCCACCAAGATCAGGAACTGAGGCAAGGCCACCAACATGATCAAGGACCGGTCTCATCCTGGTTACTCCCTCTTCTCCCCTCTCCCGTTAGGCAAGAGGTACAGACATATGAAAACACACACCTCCAGATTTGGGGACGGTTTCTTCCCAGCTGTTATCAGGTAAATTAACCATTGTGTCACCAACTAGAGAGAGGTTCTGATCTCTTATCTACCTCATTGGAGACCCTCAGACTATCTTTAATCAGACTTTACCTTGCTCTAAACATTATTCCCTTTATCCTGTATCTGTACACTGTGGACGACTTGATTGTAATCATGCACTGACTGGATAGCTCGCAACAAAAAAGCTCTGCATGGTACCTCAGTGCACGTGACAATAAATTAAACTAACCTTAGGCAGAAGCAAAATCCTTGAGTAATTGAGGAGGGGCAGAGAGCTCTGAAGATTTTAAACACCTCTATCATAAAAAAAAATCCCAGAACACGGATTCATCTGTGTAACACATTTAAAATCTTAATAAATAAAGGAAAAAAAGTTGATACACCACTTTAAAAGAAGAATTTTAAAAAGCCAAAAAACAAAACATATTCATTAACAAATCCCCCTGCCACAAACAAAACACAGAATGCTGGTGACAAATAGAACAAATCATTTGAAACCTCAATACTTAAACACTAATTAGTTAAAAGAAGCCATTTTAAAACACATAATCTAAACATGTGCTTTAGTGAATCCCTCTAGCATGATCAAAATCACAGGGAGCAGGTTCATTCAGTGGAACACATTTAAAATCTCAATAAATAAAGATAAAACCAATTTTATAAAATAACTTTAAAGAATACATTTGAAAAGGCAAGTCCGGCTAAAACAATCAAAACACATAATGCAGTTAACAAATGGAACACAGAATTTAAATAGTAATAAATAAAGATTTTGAAAATATGATCTAATACTTTAAAAGATTTTTAAAACATGTGCATTAGCAAATTACTGGAACACAAATTGCAGATTCGTCCAGATAACAAATGGAACACAAGTTTTAAAACAGGAGTAAATAAAGATAAATGATTTGCTGGAATTGCATTAAAATATATATTTTATATTACTAGTAAATACATTGTGGTTTTGCAAGATTAGTCTTCTAGGCTTTGCTGGATTGCTAAGTACTGATGGCGAGCTGGTGTTGGTTTTGTGCTTGCAAGTGAAGCTTTGATCTTGCAGCCTCTATAGCAGCAGGCAGCATTGCAGCTGACTCACACATTGTTGCAGCTGCTGCAGATCCCAGGCTGCACAGCACAGCACAGCACCGCTGCACCCACACCACCTCAGTAGTCTACCTCCACCTGAGCGGGCAGCCAATCGCAAACTGGGATAGACCCTTGCCACAAAATAGTTCAAACAAACAACCAACGCTTTCACGGGTTTTTTCTCCTCTAAGACCCGTGACATAATTTCAGAAACAGGATGATTTCCCACTTTGTGGTGTATTTGGGGTCCATGCCAATTTATGTTGCAGATGGGCTTGTGTGGAGGAGGGATACATTGTGAGTAGTGTGTGAGGCGGGGTGGAATCTATATATGAGAGCAGAGGCGGCACTGGGACATCCAGTGTGTCCAGCGCCTGCAGTGTGAGTGAGTGAGTGAGAGTCCCTCCCTCCAGAGGTTACTGTGCTTTTTAAATCTGTATTAGTTCTGCCATGTAAAACTAACTGAACGCTTATTTCCTCAAACTGCAAGTAGTTTTGTTATCTCAATTTTACATGCATCTTAAAGCCCATTTTTAGTGTAACTATCAAAATCATTCATTTATTTAACCTAGATGGTCTTAATTTTGGAAATAAAACAGCCTGGCTAAGTAGTCGCATGGTGCCTGTGTTAGGAGTTAGTTACACTTAGCTTTATGCACTTTATATTCTTAAAATAGTGCTTCAAATTATTTTTTAATGCTCTGTGCAAGGCATTTGTTAAGAAACTTTCACTTTGAAGACAGTCAATTTAAATTTAGTCACAGTTTCTAAAGTATTTGTAGTGCAATTAACTAATTCGTCGGTTCCTGTTTATTTGTGGTATATTTGCTTTGCTGTTAACAGTAATTAATCTTGCTATTTTCTGCTTTAGTACTGTTAAAATCAGTAAGAGCTTTTTTTAATCATGTTGCTGTTACATTTTGTGAAGAATATTTTAAGATTACGTGCATTCATAGTGGGGCAACTACAGTAATGAAGTTTTGGAAGTGCAATTTGTAATGGGATTTAACGTTCTAGTATTGTGTGGTGCATGACCTACTTTGCGTTTGTGTGTTGATTTCATCTAATCAGTTTAGTATTTAACAAAACCCCAGAATGTTGAATTAGTAAAATGAGAAATTTTGTTTTTAATTCAATGTGAGATGCATAACATTTCTGACATCAATATGGGTTTGAAGGCGTTTTGAGTTCCTTAATGGCTTATTGGTGCTAACATTTGGGAACATCCAGAAATTAAAATCCACAATTTTATATCAAGTTAATAAGTAAATTAAAATACACAGGGTATAAAGATGGTAACAGATTGTTAAATGTAAATCAATAGACAATAGGTGCAGGGGTACGCTATTCAATGTGAACATGGCTGATCATCCCCAATCAGTACCCCGTTCCTGCCTTCTCCCACTGACTCTGGGGATTTTAAGAACTTTTTTTACTAAAAGCCAATCAATAAGCATTGTTGGAATTAATTTAATACTACGTACTCTAAGTTTTGGTGCATGGTATGTGGGTTGAAGTTGGTGACTAGGAAGGGGATGAAGGATTTGGTTAAATGGCAAGGATTAGTGCTCCAGACATCTACAGACTTTCTCTTGAACTAGTGTGCTACAATGCTGAGAACTATTATTTTTCCCTTTGGTCTACCTATTGTTCGAGTTTGACTTGAATGTATTTGTGTATAGTATTATCTGATCTGATTGAGTGCCATGTAAAGTGAAGCTTTTCACTGAACCTTGGTACATGCGACAATAAACTTGAGGTAGACACAAAGTGCTGGAGGAAGTCAACGTGTCGGGCAGCATCTCTGGAGAAAAAGGATGGGTGACGTTTTGGGCCGGGACCTATCTTCAAACAATGCACCCAAATCATTGTTCTCGGAACAAATGTCTGAAGAAGGATTCTGACCCAAAAGGTCTCCTATCCTTTTTCTCCAAAGATGCTGCCCGATCCGCTGAGTTACTCCAGTCTATCTCCATTATGTGGATGAAGTGGGCATAATATTTTCTGCAAACAGGCCAACTTTGGTATTAGACAAGAATTTGCTCAAATTGATTGGAGTAGGTTGTTTGCAGGAAAGGAATGTCTGGAATGTGGGATGCTTTTAAACGTGTGACAGGTGTTAAGGGCATGCAAGTTCCTGTTAGAATGAGAGGCAAGACAGGTGGGAGTAAGGATGCTTGAATGATGAGATAAATTGAGCCTCTGGTCAAGAAAAAGGAGGCATGGGTCAAGTACAGGCAACTGGGAACATGTGAATGAGTTTTGGAAACTGACAAGCATTCTCAATAAGGGGCAGGAGAGAGCCCTGGCTGATAATATTAAGGGAAATCCAGAGATTTGTATGTACATTAAGGGAAAGAGGGGAACTAGAGAGAATAGGATCCCTCAGAAACCCAAGGGGCCATCTCTGTGCAGCTGTAGGAGTTGGGCAAGGTGCTCAATTAGTATTACTTGGTTTTTACTGTGGAGAAAGATATGAAGATTGGAGAACTTGGGATGGTTCATGGAGATGTCTCGAGGACAGTCCATATTACAGTCAAGGAGGTGCTAGGGTCTATAAAGGTAGATACATCTCCGGTGCCTGATCCGATATATCTGATGACACTGGGAGGCTTTAGGGAACAAATTGCAGGCATGGGTGGGGTGGCTAATGTTGTGCCTCTATTTAAGAAAGGCTGCAAGGAAGAGCTGGGGAACTATAGATCAGTGAGCCTAGCATCTGTGGTAGACGAGTTACTGGAAGGGCGGCGATGTGCCTTGCAGCCCCAGAGACCCGGGTTCGATCCTGACTAAGGGTGCTGTCTGTATGGAGTTTATTTGTTCTTCCTGTGACCTGTGTGAATTTTCTCCGATATCTTCGGTTTCCTCCCACCCAGCAAAGACGTACAGGTTTGTAGGTTAATTGGCCTTGTCAAGAGTGAGTGTTAATGTGCGGGGATCATTGGTGGGTGCGGACCCGGTGGGTCGAAGGGCCTGTTTCCATGCTGTTTCTCTAATCTAAAATAAAAGTACTGAGGGAAATGATTTTTTTTTGCATTTGGACAGACTGGTTGATTAGGGGTAGTCGGCATGGTTTTGTACATGGGAGTATAAAATGTACCTTGCAAGTCAGATTTTTGAAGTGACCAAAGATGCTGATGAAGACAAAGCCATAGACGTTGTCTATATGGACTTCAGCAAGGTGTGTGAAAAGGTTCTGCTTGGTAGGCTGCTCTGGGAGGTGGGATTGCATGGGATCCAAGGGGAGATGGCTGATTGGATAGAAAGTTGTCTTCGTGGAAGGAAGCAGAGGGTGATGGCGGAAGGTTGCTTATCGGGTTGTCGGCCTGACTAGTGTGTGCCTCGGGGATCAGTGCTGGGCCCGTTGCTGTTTGTGGATTGCATCAATAATTTGCATGAGAATTTGGAAGGCATGATTAGTAAGTTTGCAGCAGACATTAAAGTGGGAGGTATTGTAGATGACTAAGATGGTTATCGTGATCAGTTGGGCAGGTGGGCTGAGAAATGGTTGATGGAGTTTTATGTAAATAACTTTGCGCTGTTCCATTTTCAGAAGTGAAACTTTGGCAGGGCCCACAGTGAGTGAATGGTAGAGCTCTGGGGAGTGTTGAGCAGTGGGATCTAGATGAGCAGGAAGATGGCTTCCTGAAAGCAGTGTCGCTGGTAGATAGGATGGTCAAGAAGGCTTTTGATACATTGGCCTTCTGTCAGGCTATTGAGTATAACAGATGGAATGTTAGTGCAGTTGTACAAGACACCGGTGAGGCCACATTTAGAGTATTGTGTGCAGTTTTGCTCATGCTGCTGCGGGAAGGAAGTTGAGTTGGAAAGAGTGCACAGAAGACTTGTGAGAATGTTGCCATGACTCGAGGGACTGCAGGCCAGGACTCTATTCCTTGGAGCACAGGGGGTCATGGTCGTGAGGGGAATAAGTATGTCAATGCAGTCTTTTCCCCAGGGTAGGGGAATCAAGAACCAGAGGACATGGGTTTAAGGTGAGAGTGGACATATTCAACATGTACCCGAGGGGCAATCTTTTCACGCAGAGAGTGGTGGGTATTTGGAACAGGCTTCCAGGTGAGCTAGTTGAGGCAGGTGCTATAACATGTAAGACAAACCTGTTGGAGGAAACTATTATCTGGAGAAAACCCAGAAAATGTCCAAACTCATTTTAGACACCACCCATGTTAGGATGGAACCTGGCTCCCTGGCGCTAGTAGACAGCAACTCTCCTGTTGTGCTGCCCAGGACTGGTCCAGTGCTGTAAGACTCTGACGGTTAGGAAGATGGTAAAATGGATATCGGGAAAGGACTAATGTTTGAAAGTAAAATGGCAAACAAGCAGGTACAATCCACACATGGAAAAGCAAGTATTTGTTATTTTTTTAGCAGTGTGCTGTGGTCAATATAGAATGCTGTGACTAATGGTATTCCAACCCTAAAAATTAGAATGCAGATGAAACATTTTATTATAATAGAATTTGCCTTTAAGGTTTTCATACAGGTTGTGCAGAAGTTGTTAAGAGAACAAAGTAACATAGAAAATGCTGGGAAGACTGCAGTTGGCATACATCACTATTTTGAGAATATCATTATAAGAAATATATAATCTGGAACAGTGCCAACTCTAAACATATTCATTTACAGCTCTGCCAGAGCACGTAAAAGCATGAATTATAAATTTAAAGTGTTTTCTTCCTCTTAGAGTCTAGGATTAAAAGGACGCACCTTTAGAAAGGAGATGAAGGAATTTCTTTAGCCAGAGGGAGGTGGATCTGTGGAATTCATTGCCACCGTTGGCTGTAGAGGCCAAGTTTCTGGGTCATTTTAAGATTGAATAGTATGTGTGTCGGAGGTTATGGGAAGGCAGGAGACTGGGGTTGGGGGAAAGACAGATCAACCATAATCGAATGGTGGAGTCGACTAGGATGAGTAGCCTACTTCTGCTCCTATGACTTATGAAGATATTAGTAAATCGTGCAAAATTTTAAATTCCTCATAGAAATTCTTTCCACAGAAATGTTGAGCATAAATGTTTCTCCCAGAAAGAGTTGACACAACATCTGTTGCATGCTGTAAGGGCAAATCAAACGAGCTGGGTGAGGTACAGTCTCAGAATGGATGCACGATTAGTCTGAGAAGTGTTTCGGGTTCAAAACAATGTGCTGGAGGAACTCGGCAGGTCAGGCAGCATCCGTGGAAGGAATGGGCCAACGATGTTTTGGGTCGGGAGCTTCCTTCAGACGTCTGAAGAAAGGTCCCAATTTGAAACGTCACCTATCCATTCCCTCCACAGATGCTGCCTGACCTGCTGAGTTCCTCCAGCACTTTGTTTTATTCAGCATTTTATTCCAGCGCCTGCAGTTCTTTGTGTCCAAACACCTCGGGCAGTTGAGATCGACAATAAATTGAAATGCAAAAGTACATGTCCAAAGATAGGAAAGCTTTAGAGGCAAGTATGGCTAGATCGTGCATCTTGGTCAGCATGGCTGAGTTGGGCTGAAGGGCCTCCTTCTGTGTTCTGTGACTCTGACACTTTACCAGTTCATGTATTGAGGTACAGTAAAGCTTTTTGTTGTGCTATCCAGTCAGGGAAAACGCTATACGTGATTACAGTCAAGCCATCCACAATGTACATATACATATGTACGTGATATACAGGGTAACGGGAATAATATTTAGTGCCAGATAAAGTCCAGTAAATCCTGATTAAATAGGTCCGATGGTCACCATTTAGGTAGATGGGAGGTCAGGACTGCCCTTAAGTTGGTGATAGGATGGTTCAGTTGCCTGGAAATAGCTGGGAAGAAGCTGTTCCTGAATCTGGAGGTGTGTGTTTTCCCACTTCTGTTCTTCTTGCCTGAGGAGAGGGAGAGACATGGGTGAGACTGGTCCTTGATGATGCTGCTGGCCTTGCCGTGGCAGCGTGCAGTGTCGAGGTAGTCATTGGAAGGGAGGTTGGTTTGTGTGATTGTCCACAATGCTCTCTTGGAACTGTTCCCAAACCAAGCTGTGGTGTAAGCTGGGAAAACGCTTTCAGTGGGGCATTTGTGAAAGTTGTTGGGGACATGCAGACCTTCTAAGGAAGTAGAGGCATTGGTGTGCTTTCTTGGTCGTAGCTTCAATATAGCTGGTTGAGTTGCTGGTGGTATTGACTCCTGGGAACCCGAAGCTTGTTGCACCAAGGCTGTTGGACTTGTATCAGTGCTGGTTCTTTGGAGCAAGGTAAAACAAATTCTAAACCTTTCACACTGAACAAATCCACTTCAATGTGAAACTACGATATTCTGACGGTAGGCTTCTAATCATTTAATGTCCAATAAATTGTGATTTCAAGCAGCATTTGACTAAAAGTGCTGTTGTTTCTGTGTTTCGACAATAGACGCAGGAGTAGGCCATTCGGCCCTTTGAGTCAGCACCACCATTCAATGTGATCATGGCTGATCGTCCCCAATTAGTACCCCGTTCCTGCCTTCTGCCCATAATACCCTGACTCTGCTATCTTTAAGAGCCCTATCTAGCTCTTGAAAGTATCCAGAGAACCAGCCTCCACCGCCCTCTGAGGTAGAGAATTCCACAGACTCACAACTCTCTGTGTGAAAACGTGTTTCCTCAGCTCCTTTTTAAATGGCTTATCCCTTATTCGTAAACTGTGGCCTCTGGTTCTGGATTCCCCCAAGATCAGGAACATGTTTCCTGCCTCTAGCGTGTCCAAACCCTTAATCTGATGTTTAACCCTTAATAAGATCCCCTCTCATCCTTCTAAACTCCAGAGTATACAAGCCCAGCTGCTCCATTCCCTCAGCATATGACAGTCCCCGCCATCCTGGGAATTAACCTTGTAAACCTACGCTGCACTCCCTCAATAGCAAGAATGTCCTTCCTCAAATTAGGGAACCAAAACTGCACACAATACTCCAGGTGTGGTCTCACTTGGGCCCTATACAACTGCAGAAGGACCTCTTTGCTCCGATACTCAACTCCTCTTGTTATGAAACATAGAAACATAGAAATTAGGTGCATGAGTGGGCCATTCGGCCCTTCGAGCCTGCACTGCCATTCAATATGATCATGGCTGATCATCCAACTCAGTATCCCGTACCTGCCTTCTCTCCATACACTCTGATCCCCTTAGCCACAAGGGCCACATCTAACTCCCTCTTAAATATAGCCAATGAACTGGCCTCAACTACCCTCTGTGGCAGAGAGTTCCAGAGACCCACCACTCTGTGTGTGAAAAAAGTCCTTCTCATCTCGGTCCTAAAGGATTTCCCCCTTATCCTTAAGCTGTGACCCCTTGTCCTGGACCTCCCCAACATCGGGAACAATCTTCCTGCATCTAGCCTGTCCAACCCCTTAAGAATTTTGTAAGTTTCTATAAGATCCCCTCTCGATCTCCTAAATTCTAGAGAGTATAAATCGAGTCTATCCAGTCTTTCTTCATAAGACAGTCCTGACACCCCATGAATCGGTCTGGTGAACCTTCTCTGCACTCCCTCTATGGCAATAATATCCTTCCTCAGATTTGGAGACCTGCTTGGAGATTTGAAGGCCAACATGCTATTTGCTTTCTTCACTGCCTGCTGTACCTGCATGCTTACTTTCATTGACTGATGAACAAGGACCCCCAGATCCTGTTGTACTTCCCCTTTTCCAAACTTGACACCATTTAGTTAGTAATCTGCCTTCCTGTTTTTGCTGCCAAAGTGGATAACCTCGCATTTATCCAATCTGCCCACTCACCTAACCTTTCCAAGTTGCCCTGCATTCTCATAGCATCCTCCTCACAGTTCACACTGCCACCCAGGATTGTCATCTGCAAATTAGCTAATGTTTGATCATTTCTCACTGTGAAACTATCCCAGCCATTGTACTTCCTACGTCAGTAGTTTCGAGATACAACATGGCAACTTCAGCCCACTAAGTCCATGCTGACCATTGATCACCCAGTCACACCAGTTCTATGTTATTCCACTTTGTCATCCACTCCCTAGACACTAGGGGCAATTTATAGAGGTACATTGGCCTGCAAACCCGCACGTCATTGGGATGTGTGAGGAAACCGGAGGACCCAGAGGGAACCCACGCGGTCACAAGGAGAATGTGCAAAAGCCGACTACATCGTCAAAAAGGCCCAGCAGAGGATGTACGTCCTGTGGCATTTGAGGAAACACAATCTGCCACAGGCAATGGTGGTCCAGTTTTATACTGCCATCATAGCCCCTCCTCACCTTCTCCATCATGGTCTGGTTTGGCTCAGCCACCGAGCATGGCATGTGGAGGGTGCAGTGCATCAGCTTCGATCAGCCGAGAAGGTTGTTGGCTGCCACCTTCTTTCCCCCCCCCCCCCCTCCATCATCAACGAACTGGCACTGCAAGGGCCAGGAATCATTTCTGACCCCTCTCTCCCTGGCCACAAACTCTTTGAAGTACTTCCCACTGGAAGGCAACTTTGGATTGTCAAAGCTGCCACAGTCAGACATAAACGGCTTTTTTCCACAAGCAGTAGCTCGCAGTAGCTCTACTCAACAGCCAAAAGTCTAGCCTCCTTTTGCTCTGGTATTTAATTCTTCACATGTTTTAATTATTTTTTTATCTTTTTTATTTTTAACTGTATCGTGTTACTTGCGAGCAAAGCACCAAGGCAAATTCCTTGTATGTATACATACTTGGCTAATAAAATCAATTCAATTCAAAAACCAGACTGACAGCACCTGAGGTCTGGATCGAACCCGGACCTCTGGTGCTGTGAGGTACCAGCTTTGTCACTGATTACCCATATTTTAAAAAATGTAGTTTCAAAGTCTTTTAGTGGTCGTAAAGGTGTGATAATCACTATATAAATACGTGACTTGTACTACTTTATAACACAACCCCTCATTGTAAGGTGATTTATGGAGTCACTGCATTGTTTTGCATTTGTTAAACCTGCTTTGAGAATCTCCATAGTTCCGTGACTAAGAGGGAGCAAAATTCACTTTTGCCATTTTAATTATTTTCTTGAAAGCCCCGGTAATTGATTAGGTTCCCTTTGACCCACAACACTTTAATAACTCTTGTCAAGGTACCCTGACATGAACTTGAATGAATGACCCTGCTGGTTATTTGCAGTGTGGTATTGTACTGTGTAACAAATTCTATTTACTTTGTAAATAGAGCGTTTGGGCAGGTACCTGTTCAGTACATTGGCCACAGTAGTTGCTGTTCGCTTATCCTGGCTAAAAACATGAATATTTTTAAGGTGGCAAATGGTTATCATTGTTAAAACGCATCTAAATGAAATTTCAATCAATCCTTGATTAATGCAAGAATGTTTGCTGCAAATCTTTTTAGTTTGGAAATAGTGTGGAAGCTGGCCCTTCGGCCCACAGAGTCCATGCCAACCACCAATCTCCCCTTACACTAGCACAATCCCACACACGGGACAATTTACAATCTTTTACCAAAGCCAAATAACCTAGGTAGGTTGTTGGGAGTGTGTGAGTAAACGGAAGCACCTGGAGAAAACTCACATGATCGCAGCGAGAACGTGCAAACTCCATACAGACAGCACCCAAAGTCAGGATTGAACCCAGCTCTACTGCTGCACCACTGTGCCACTCTAACCTAACTTCCTTAATCTCTTATTCATAAACATGACGAAGGGCCCTGACCCAAAAATCACCTTCCATTCCCTCCACAGATGCTGCCTGAGCCGCTGAGTTCCTCTAGCACTTTGTGTTTTATGCAAAATGTTACCTACAAGTCCTTGTGTCTCAGCCACTGAAGTGGCCATGCTGAAAGTTTTAAATAATTCACTGTCAACTCAATTTTGTAGTAGTTCCCCGCCCCTCCTCCCCACAGATCAATACATTTAAATTAGAAGAATTGGCTACGACTGCAGATGCTGGAACCTTGAGCAAAACAGCTGGAGGAACTCAGGGGGTCAGGTGGCATCTCTGGAACGATATGGACAGTAGATGTTTCAGTTTGGGATCCTTCAGGCTGGTGAGGGGACCTAACCCCAAACGTCATCCGTCCATTCCCTACCACATGTGTAAGAAGGAACTGCAGATGCTGGTTTACACCGAAGATAAGCACAAAACACTCTGCTCTCGAGTTGCCGTGACCTGCTGGGTTCCATCACACCTTGGTTTGGGAATGGCTCTGCCCATAGCTGCAAGGAATTGATGAGTTGTAGATGTAGCCCAGTCCATCGCACAGACTAGACTCCACCATTTACACCATCTGGACTTAAAACACTGTTTCGGAAGATCAGCCAACATAATCAAAGCCTTGTCCCACCCCGGTCAGTCATTCCCTCTCATTGCCGCCATCAGAAGGAAGATGCCGAAGCTTAACCGCGTACCACTGGACTCGGGAACAGCTTCTCCCCCTCTGTTCTCAGACTTCTGAACCCCATTGGCTAGGCTTTGTCCCCAATGTGGACATTGGACTTTATCTATAGAACCGACACTGCAATGATGAGAACTATCATCTGCATCTTGTGTCTTCCCCTTTGGTCCACTTATTGTACCTGTATTTGACTTTATAATATTTGTGTATAATATCACATCCAATTGGAGAACATGCAGAACACAACTATTCACTGTACCTTGGTACAAGTTACAATCCAGGCATAGGTTTATTATTGTAAGGTTAATGATTTTATCCTCTCTGAAAGATGACTGTTTGGCATATTTATGTTATGTTCTTTCAAGAAGTCGTGAGGAATAACAGTAGATGTGGTATAATAATGTTTTTGTTTTCTCTCCAGCTGATTGAAATCCAAAGACTCAGTATGACAGACAGTAAAGCCACTAGTGTGTTGACCTGGGATCAAGTCGGCAGTTTGAGTGATGTTCTTACCGAGGTGGTCTTTATTCACGGGCGAGGCAACTTTCCAACACTGGAGGTCAGGCTGAAAGACGTGGTTAAGATTGTGCGATGCCGGCTCTCTGAAAGTGGTATTCCAGTACGTGATGTGCGTCTGAATGGGTCAGCAGCCAGCCATGTCCTGGTGAAAGATAATGGGTTAAACTACAAAGATTTGGACCTGATCTTTGGCGTTGATCTACCAGGAGAAACCGAATTCCAGTTGGTCAAAGACGTGGTCCTGAGTTGTCTGCTCGAGTTTCTTCCCGAAGGCGTGAACAAGGAGCGCATCACACCGCTAACGCTCAAGGAGGCTTACGTGCAAAAGATGGTGAAGGTTTGCACGGATACAGACCGCTGGAGTTTAATCTCTCTCTGCAACAACCACGGGAAGAACATCGAGTTGAAATTTGTGGACTCCCTAAGACGTCAGTTTGAGTTCAGTGTTGACTCTTTCCAAATCATCTTGGACTCCCTCCTGTTTTACTACGACTACTCTGAGAACCCAATGAGTGAGCACTTTCACCCAACAGTGATTGGAGAAAGTGTGTACGGGGACTTTGAGGAAGCATTAGGTCACCTCAGGAATACCCTAATTGCGACCAAGGCTCCAGAGGAGATCAGAGGTGGGGGACTGCTGAAGTACTGCAACCTTCTGGTGCGAGAGTTTAAGCCCACCAGCGAAGAGGTGATCAAGTCCCTGGAGAGGTACATGTGCTCTCGTTTCTTCATAGACTTCCCGGACATCACGGAGCAGCAGAGAAAGTTGGAGGTGTACCTCCAGAACCACTTCATTGGCGAGGAGAAGAGCAAGTATGACTACCTCATGATACTGAGGAACGTGGTGAACGAGAGCACTGTCTGTCTGATGGGGCACGAGAGGCGCCAGACTCTCAACTTGATCAGCCTCTTGGCACTCAGGGTGCTGGCGGAGCAGAACATCATCCCTAATGTCACCAACGTGACCTGTTACTACCAGCCTGCCCCCTACGTCAGCAACGGCAACTTCAGCAACTACTATGTAGCGCACAGCACCTCCTCCTACCAACAGTCCTACCCTACCTGGCTCCCATGCAACTAATAAGCAATGCTATGTTCACACTTGACTGATGTGCTTCCCATTGCCTGGATGGTCTCTTTCATTCACGGTAACTGAGATGGGAGTGTACCCTGTGGCTGTTGTACATGTTCCGTCAATTAAATTGCAATGGCAATACGAGGATAACACACACTAATTTTATGCTGTGTGGGGGGGAGGGGGGGGGGAAATCCAAATGGCACTACAGTGTGTGAGACGTGTATTGTTAAAGAGGAATGACAACACTAGCAAGAATCCCTATAGTACACTGTGTCATGCTTGGCTAGAAACGTCACTCTTTTTTGCGTTCCACAAAAGAGTTCAGAAAGAATGTTGATCCTTCATGATGTGTTCAATTTTTAATCAAAAAATACCAGCGGTTTTCAAGGCACTGCACTAAGAGGGATCAAAAAGCTTCATCTATTGGTAACCAAACGAAGGGATGCACTCTGCACATTATCAAAAACCTTTTTGTTTAATCAGCCACAGAGGTAGGAATTTGGAGCCTTTTACACTCATTTCAATCGAAGATTGACAGTTTCTGAAGAGAATATGGGAAGGAAATATTTGTGTTAGTCGGGGAGAAAGGAGAATTGGTGTTTTGGGGCTATTAAGCTGCAAAGCAACTTAGAAACCAAATTGCAGGGAAAGCAATGTTTTGGTTGGGTAATTTGCACATAAGCTAGGCTACTGGTGTTTGACGAAATTGCAATCCAAGTTTCTGCCTCCTGAATAAATAACAAATATTTTTCATTTGAGGAATTGAGTAAATCTTTTTTGTTAAAACATTTTAAATACATTTTCAAACGGTGGCATTCCTTTAATTGTACAAAACTAGTCGGCGCTGGGTGCTAGGTAATCTAATACCAATTTAGATCATGTTTGTGACTTATCGCAGCTTAATTCTGGGTGAGTAGAATTATATATTTTTGGTGCTGAAAATCAACCTTATGCCTTTGTTGATTTTGCACCATAAGAATTTTTTTCTTTTGGCTGCTTGCATGAGCCTTTTTAATCTACGCCACATTCCCAGTCAATGGAAATATACTGAAGCTAGTCTACCCTTCCCCAGGTCAGTAAAGCTGGCTTTAGAAAGCTATGGTGTCTACGAGTGCTAGGATTTTTGATCCATGCCCTTTGTTCAGAGTATACAGGGCTACGGATGAAACGCACAAATTCCAGGTTTGAAGACTGTCGGTACAGTTATTTGGCTGTCAATAGCTTTATTTGCAGATTAAAGAAATATAGATTTTTCTAGGCAAATCTCTTGCAGCAAACATTTTGTTGTGGTAACACTGAGTTACAGTCTAATTATCTGGAAAATTGCTGACGAGAAAAATTATCCTTTTAATGGAATTGTCTGACTTTGAGTCTGTCTTGGGAACTGATGCATTCAAAGTAACTTGATGGAAGATTTATTTCACACGCTCTACAGGACTAAAAGTTTGGGTTATTAATTTGTTTGCATTATGTATAATCTGTCTTTGTTGCCCATATCTTGAAACCCCCATGGGTGTAGAAATCAGAAGCATTGTATTGTTCAGCTGACAGTCTTTTTTTAAACACTGGAAAGGATTTACATTAGAAAAATGCATTAATCTTAAGAAATATGCAAACTAGAAAATATTTTGTTTGGCACATCAAATTAAAATTAACATCAGGAAATATCTCCAGTGTTTAAAGGCAAGCTTGTAAAGTGTACTATAGCACAGTGTACTATTGGTAAGACCAGGTCTGTGAGACGTAATTACACTAATGGGGTGATACATTGTAGTCGGTCCACATTCATTGTGAACATAGTATTGCTGTACTTTAAATGCAGTGGGGAAGATCATTGGCAATTTATACCTTTTTTAATTAAAAAAATTGTATGCTGACATATTCCAAACACCAGCTCTGGAATAAATGGAACTGAAAATAGAAGCTAGAACTTTGCAACGGGAAAGGAACATTTATTTTTGAAACGAGTACCAGGGTGTGAGAAATAAAACTGAAGTTTCGTGTTAAAGCTTCAAGGTGAAATAGCCCTGGAGTTCAGGGCCCCAGCAAAATGAATTGGAGTGCATTATGCAAAATATTTGTATTGCGACATCAGTCGCTGAAGTATTGTCAATGGGGGTTTGGCAGTGAATCCTGCTTTGAATTGTGTATGTGAAAGGGAATGTGCCCGATATGTCTACAACATGTTTGGCATATGGAAAATGGGGTAGGCTGTGACATTTTAAACTCTTTAGATTCTCTTGCACTGGGATGGCTGCGTATTGCTGGCTGCCCTTGTCCATGTAACGACACGGGCAGCAAAGGTCTTCCAAACTCTTGCACAGTTTTGTGAGGGTGTTAATGAATTGTGCTTATAACTTGGGCGTCGCAACCAAACCTGTCCTCTAATAAACACCAAGTATGCACTTTCTGAGTCACGAGCTAGTGAACTGAATTGGAAATATTGCAGTAGAGAGTGGAAGAGAAGCTCTGAGGTTAGATAAGGGGATGACACTGCACAGATAGTCCAATCTAGGACATTCCTGGTTTGGTCATCACACAGCAGTCTATATACAACATCATCACATCTTGAGAGCACTTTATAATGCGTTTCATTCATCTGGGTGACCACAAGTGTGCTCTGTATTGAGGGTGCATTTAATATTAGATGTAGTCTAGTGAG
The DNA here is from genome assembly GCA_963514005.1 of Raja brachyura. The sequence goes on from OY740792.1 coordinate 66,497,322, forward strand.
ATATGAATGTGTTCAGGATCTGTAAATACTGGGTGTGAATGGTACACAATGGTTCTTGTGGGAGTGTACGTTTATTTGGGTTTTAAACCCTCGACCAGTTCTTATCCTGTAACTCCAATCAGGAGGATAAAATAACGATCTATCTCAACCCATTTTCACCTGTGCTGAGGTGGGGGTGGTGAGGCACGGATGTTGGGACTGGGATCTCTAGAGTTAAAGCTGTATTTTTATTTTCAGATTTACCGAGCTGTTATTGGCAGTGTTTGTAAGTTAAAAAAATATATATTTGTTTTCAGATTGTAATGCTGCTGTACATGCTTTGTACAAACCAAAGAACCTGTAGACATTTGGTCTGTATTTGACAATAAAGACTACCTGATGAAAGGCTAGCTCTGTCGTTTTTCTTTGGGTGCTTGGCAATTTTATTTGACTTACAAATAAATGAATGAACTTTTGAAGTGATTTCCAGCAATGGGACATGGGCAGAAGGGAGCCGGCCCTAAACGTTTCTTATCATGTTCTCCAGAGATGCTGTCGGATCTGCTAAGTTACTCCAGCACTTTGTCTTTTTTGTAAGCCAGCATCTGCAGTTCCTTGTTTCTGAAAGCGAATGAATGATACATTATCACATGTAACAGTGATATTCTGTTTTGCATATCATACACAAAGTATGTAAAGGGTCGCCACTTATAGGATGCCGGCAAAGTCACAAAGTGTTCAATATAGTCCAGTGGTCCTGCTTTATTGACAGATAGTGCTGAGTAATTCGGTGGTCAGGCAGCATCTCTGGAGAAAACTAATAGGTATAATTTTGGGTCAGACCCTTCAACTTGGCACATCCCAGGTTAGGGGCAGCGCTGGTTTATTTTTTGTTATTATTTGTTTTTAAGTTTGGTTTATTGTCATGCGTACAGGGGTACAGTGAAGCTTTTTGCTGCCTGACGCCCAGGTTTGGTCCTGACCTCGGGAGCCGTCTGTGTGGTGTTGGGACGTTCTCCTTGGGACCGCGTGGGTTTCCTCTGGGTGCTCGTGTTTCCTTGCTCTCATCCCAAAGACTTGTGAGTTTGTAGGTTAATTGGCTTCTATAAATTGCACCCAGTGTGTAGGGAGTGGGTGCTTAAGTGGGACAACAGTGCTAATGTGAAGGGGTGATCGGTGGCCAGCATAGACTCGATGGGCTGAAGGGCCTGTTTCTATGCTGGATGTTTCAATCAATTTGAACTCGGCAGTTCAGGCAATATCATGGATTGGTGCTGTTTTGGGACAAGATCCTTCTTCAAACTGATTGTCTGAAGTGATAGGAGCTGAATTGGGCCATTTGGCCCATTAAGTGTACCCTGCCATTCAATCTGCCTGATCTATATCTCCCTCCTAACCCCATTCTCCCCATAACCCTTGACCACTGTGCTAATCAAGTTTGTGGGGGAGAGAGGGAGGAGAGAATAAAACCTGGTAATGGGTCAACATGGGGAAAGGGAAAAATTGATAGCAAATGTTTGGAACAAAGGCCAGAGATGTGAGGAACAGGTATGAGACGGGTTTGAAGAGTTACGTATTGTGAAGCCAGTGGGGGGTGGGGTGAAATGGGTGTATCTGTCCTAAAAACCCTTTAACTGTCAGGTTTGTTTCCTGATCTAGACTTTTAACAACTTAAAATGACCCTTGTACAAATTCAAGTTCTTAATTTACAAAAGTGGCAACAATGCCAAATGTCGGTGCTAATAATGTTTAATGTTGTTTTAACTCTGACTGGAGTGCAGTGTTGTGTGTGAATGTTCTAAATCGGGGGTCGGCAACCTGCGGCCCCCGCAGGCGTGTGTTTTTGCCCGTAATCATCCGGCCTGCAGACTTCCATCATCTCTGGTACCTCCCGGACACGAGGCCGCGGCGTCCAGGTGAGGTGGCGCAAGGAGGCCTGCGCTGGCGTCCTCGATGGCGGAGGCACCAAGCTCTGACGATGCTGCATCCTGTGCACAGCCGACGGCACGCACGCCCGCGCACCGTGTCTGGGCTTCGCTGTCTGGATCGGGGTTGTCAATGGGCCGGGGACATGTGAGTGAGTATTTGAGCCACCACCTTCAGGACAGAACTAAGATAATGGTCCGCCATGTTGGTGAGCACCCATAACTGGGCACCAGTGCTCCAGGTGGCATCCTCGAAGGGGCGGGATCCACGTGATAGATGTGGCCCGCCATCCGCTCACAGACATGCGTCCTGGCCCCTATACAGAACAAGGTTGCCCACCCCTGCTCCAAGTTAATTCTGACCCAGGGTTAATGGACCTGCTAATTATTAGCAATCTGGTTTGCGTCTGTTTGACCCTTTGAAAGAGCGGAGCCAAACTGTACCAAAGTATTCCAAATGAGATGTAATATTTTTTTAAATAACACAATTGTGGAAATGGTCCAAGTTGTGCAGAAGGAACTGTGGAAAAGCACGACTTTAATGCTTCAGGTTAGTGACTTGATATCAGAATTGAGAAGTTGGGGGGGAAAAAAAAATCTGGAAAGTAAGTTTGAAAATTGGTTGAAGAAAGGATGTAAATTTAAATGAATTGCAGGATTAGAAGGATGCTAGTAGACCATCTTCACGTCTGGCGCTGTCTGTGTGGAGTTTACATGTTCTCCCTGTGACTGGGTTTCGTCCGGGTGCTCCGGTTTCCTCCCACGTCCTACAGCTGTGTGGGTTTGTAGCTCAATTGGCCCTCTGTAAATTACCCGCTAGTGTGCAGGGAGTGGATGGGAAAGTGGGGTAACATGGAACTAGTGTGAACAGGTAATCGATGGTCGGCGTGGACTCGGTGGGTCTGGTTCCATGCTGTATCTCTAAATTTAAACATTTGACTTGACCTCTTTGGATTCCTATATAAATGAACCCTTGTGACCCATGGAAGGCAGGCCAGAACCTGTATTAGCTGTCATTCACTGAATATCACGATAAGCAGTATAATTGTGCCCAACCCCCTGATCCGCACTGACTTGCATTAGTAATTGATCCCACATATTTTAATAATAGAATCATAGGAAATAGGTGTAGGAGTAGGCCATTCGGCCCTTCGAGCCTGCACCGCCATTCAATGTGATCATGGCTGATCATCCAACTCAGTATCCCGTACCTGCCTTCTCTCCATACCCCCTGATCCCTTTAGCCACAAGGGCCACATCTAACTCCCTCTTAAATATAGCCAATGAACTGGCCTCAACTACCCTCTGTGGCAGAGAATTCCACAGATTCACTTTGTGTGAAAAACGATCTTCTCATCTCGGTCCTAAAAGACTTCCGGAGGGGAACTGTTTTTTTGTTGCAAAGTTTGGTGGGTGTCTGGAACAAGCTGCTGGAGGAGATCGTTGAGGCAGGCACTATCACAGCATTTAGAAACATTTAGACGGATACATGGATAGGACGGGTTTGGACGGATATGGGCTACACACCAGCAGGTGGGATAGACAATAGGTGCAGGAGTAGGCCATTCGGCCCTTCGAGCCAGCACCACCATTCAATGTGTTCATGGCTGATCATCCCCAATCAGTACCCCGTTCCTGCCTTCTCCCCATATCCCCTGACTCCGCTATCTTTAAGAGCCCCATCTAGCTCTATCGAACGTATCCAGGGAACCGGCCTCCACCATCCTCTGAGGCAGAGAATGCCACAAAATCACAACTCTGTGTGGAAAAAGTGTTTCCTCGCCTCCGTTCTAAATAGCTTATTCTTAAACCATGGCCCCTGGTACTGGACTCCCCCAACATCGGGAACATGTTTCTTGCCTCTAGCGTGTCCAAACCCTTAATAATCTTATGTTTCTATAAGATTCTCTCTCATCCTTCTAAACTCCAGGGTGCACAAGCCCAGCCGCTCCATTCTCTCAGCATATGACAGTCCCGCCATCCCGGGAATTAACCTTGTAAACCTACGCTACACTCCCTTAATAGCAAGAATGTCCTTCCTCAAATTAGGGGACCAAAACTGCGCACAATACTCCAGGTGTGGTCTCACTAGGACCCTGTTCAACTGCAGAAGGACATCTTTGCTCCTATACTCAACTCTTGTTATGAAGGCCAATATGCCGTTCGCTTTCTTCACTGCCTGCTGTACCTGCATGCTTACTTTCATTGACTGATGAACAAAGACCCCCAGATCCTGTTGTACTTCCCCTTTTCCCAACTTGACACCATTTAGATAATAATCTGCCTTCCTATTTTTGCTATCAAAGTGGATAACCTCACATTTACCCACATTAAACTGCATCTGCCCACTTCCCCCACCTGTCCAAGTCACCCTGCATTCCAATAGTATCCTCCTCACAGTTCACACTGCCACTCAGCTTTGTCATCTGCAAATGTGCTCGTATTACTTTGAATCCCATCATCTAAATCATTGATGTATTTTGTAAATAGCTGCGGTCCCAGCACCGAGCCTTGCGGCATCCCACTAGTCACTGCCTGCCATTCTGAAAGGGACCCGTTAATCCCTACTCTTTGTTTCCTGTCTGCCAACCACTTCTCTATCCATGTCAGCACTCTACCCCCAATACCATGTGCCCTAATTATGCCCACTAATCTCCTATGTGGGACCTTATCAAATGCTTTCTGAAAGTTCAGGTACACTACATCCACTGGCTCTCCTTGTCCATTTTCCTAGTTACATCGTCTGAAAATTCTAAAAAATTAGTGGAGCATGATTTCCCCTTCGTGAATCCATGCTGACTTGGACCGATCCTGTTACTGCTATCCAAATGTTTGGCTATCTCATCTTTTATATTTGACTCCAGCATCTTCCCCACCACCAATGTCAGGCCAACTGGTCTATAATTCCCTGTCATCTGCGTGTCAACCAAGGGGCGGTACTCCAGACTGCTTGAGAGAGAGAGTTGCTGGACTCGGAGTCTCGCCTGGGTCGGACTGGTGGGCACTCGTGTGAGTGGCGGGAGTACCAGGAGCTTGAGGGTGCGCTGAGGGACTTGCAGCTTGGGAGGTCCCAGGGCGCGTATGTGCGGACGCGAGTCCAGATCTTGCACGATCTCCCGCTTTTTCTTCTCTCTGGAGAAGTGGGGAGGAGCCGCAGGTAGCTCGTTGAGTTGCTTGCGGATGATGGCTCCTGTCAAAGATCCAGAGAGCATTGGTGCCTTGGTTCGGTCTTTCTACAGGACTCTGTTCTCCGCGGTTACATTGGGTGAGGATGCGCAGGGGGTCTCGGGGGAGGGTTTACCCGTAGTGTGCAAGGAGGTGGCCGAGCCCCTCGATGTTCCCTTAACTGTGGAGGAGCTGACTGCTACCCTGCATCAGCTCGGGGGCAAGTCTCCAGGGCTGGATGGGCTGATGGTGGAGTTTCTTAGAGCCTTCTGGGATGTCCTGGGGGGTGACTATATGAAGGTCCTGGGGGAGAGCCTGGCGACAGGGGACTACCGCCCTTCTCGTGGCGCAGGGCGGTAGTTGTCCTGCTGCCCAAGAAGGGCGATCTCCGCCTTTTGAAGAACTGGCGCCCGGTCTCTCTCCTCAGCACGGACTATAACGTTTTTGCACGGGCATTGGTGAATCGCCTGGGTCCCGTGCTGTCCCAGGTGATCCACCCTGACCAGTCCTACACAGTCCCGGGCCGGTCCATCCAGGACAATATCCATCTGCTCCGGGACCTGATCCATCTGTCCCAGGGGGCTGGACAGTCAGTCGCCTATCTCTCCCTCGACCAGGAGAAGGCGTTTGACAGGGTGGAGCACAACTACCTTCTTGGGACTCTGCAGGCGTTCGGATTTGGACCGCATTTCGTGGCCTGGGTCCGACTTTTATACACTGCAGCAGAGTGCCTTGTTTAGGTCAACGGCTCTTTATTGGCCCCCATTCCCTTTGGGAGGGGGGTTCGTCAGGGATGTCCCATGTCCGGCCAGCTGTATTCCATCTGTGTAGAGCCATTCCTGTGCCTACTCCGGAGGCGGTTGACAGGCCTGGCTTTGCCGGGGATGGAGGTGGTTCTCTCGGCCTACGCCGATGATGTCATTTTGATGTTCACTGACCCTGTTGACCTGCGGAGGATGCGTGAGTGCCAGCAGGTTTTCTCGGCTGCATCCTCTGCCAAGATCAACTGGGGGAAGTGTTCTGGTCTCTTGGTGGGTCAGTGGGAGGTGGACTCCCTGCCGGAGGAGATGGCAGTATATGCGTGGAGCATCACTCACCTCTACCTGGGGGTCTATCTGAGTCCCACTGGGGGGCGTGGCTGGAGAACTGGCAGGAGCTGGAGGCGAAGGTCATCGCCCGGCTGGGACGTTGGTCAGGCCTCCTTGGCGTGCTCTCTTACCAGGGAGAGCATTGGCCATAAACCAGCTGGTGGCCTCTATGTTGTGGTGCCGGCTAGCCACTCTGGTCCCGCCCTCTTTATTTGTCACCGTGTTCCAGAGGAGGTTGGTGAACTTCTTCTGGGGAGAGAGGAACCATTGGGTCTCTGCTGGGGTTCTGAGTCTCCCGTTGGAGGAGGGTGGTCAGGCGCTGGTTTCTGTCCATCCCAGGTACGTTTTCTCTGCCTCCAGGAGGGCACACGGCTCCCGGTAGCGGCATCAGTCGGCACGCTGGGCGGGAGTTGCCTGGTTTTTATCGAGATAAACTTAAAGCCAGGAATCTGGTCACCTTCAGCCAGGACGCCCAGGGTAAAGGGGGGGGGGGGGGTGTTGTGGCTGCAAGGTTGGCCAGGCCTTGCCCTGTTATGGTGGGTATCGAACCCTGTGACGGTGGGTTTGGAGGAGGTGTGTGCGTGGAGCTATTCTGGCCCAGCTTGTCCCCGCTCCGTCAGCATTGCTCATGGAACCTACAGCCGGGTCCCATGCAACATGAGCCGCCTTTCCGACATGCCCAGCGTGCCGTTCCGTGACGCGGAGAGGAGCGTGTTGTGCAGGCTGCTCCTGCACACTCCACTTCCTCGCCCTTGCCTACCGTCCAGACACACCCTGGCGGGCTGCGTTACCACCTGACGGCGGGAGTGGTCCTCAGTGGAGGTCTCTCTACAAGGGAGTCAGTCCTCCCCCTTCACATCGGGGACCTGGGGTGGAGAGTGTTGCCCATGGCTGTGGCCTGTAACCGGTACTTTAGCCGGTTCACGGACTCGCCAGCTACCTGTCACTTCTGCAGTGAGGAAGAGACCGTGTTCCACGTGTACGTGCCGTGTGAGAGGTTGCAGCCCCTGTTCGACTATCTGAAGGGGCTGGTCCTCAGGTTTAGGCTACATTTTAGCCCCACACTCCTGATATTTGGGCACCCGGTGGGGAGGAGGGGGGGGAGATATCACCTTGTCCGTCTGGGCCTGGCCAAGGTGGCCGTTCGTGGGCCCAGGCAGCGGGTAGCCACCGGGATTGCCTGCCTGCCCCTTTTTCCCCGGCCTACTTCCGTGCCCACATGTCCCTGGAGAGGGAACACGCGGTGTCCACGGGGACTTTGGAGGCCGTCCGTGAACACTGGTCACCGCAGGGTTGAGTATATTGTTGATAAAGTTGGCGTTATATTAATTTAATGATTGTTTGTTTGTAAACTGTCAGCATGGGCAGCCTTTGACTGTGTTAATGCTCTGTACATTTTAATTTTTTTTGAATAAAACTATTTGTATAAGAAAAAAAGGAAACTCGCGTGGTGACAGGGAGGGTGTGCAAACTCCTCACAGACAGCACCTGAGGTGGGGATTGAACCCAGGTCTCTGACGCAGTGAGGCAGTGGCTCTACCGCTGCAGTAGCGGACTCATCCCCTTTCTAAAGCTGCTCCTGTTCAGAGCACTGTGCTTGAGTCCCCCTGCACTGTGGCCACTGCTATTCATTAACATTCCTCCTGATCCCAGACTGTGGCAGCTTGAGTTGAGTGGCCAAAATAAACTCTGTTCTTGCCTGGCTTTAATTTTCTGTTCATTTTCTGCTCCCATCAGTAGCAATTTAATCAGGAATGTACCATGTGCTTTGACACCCAAGGACCATTGTAATATAAAGCAGGTGTAGCTGATTCCTGGCGCTTTATTCACTTATTTCTGTCCTGTCCGAGTGACAAGTTCTTGGCCCTTGTGGCTCGGAGTGAGAGTTGCACTGCTGGCAATTCTGATAGCTGAGTCTACTTTCTCCAACAGTTCAAATCTCCACTTTAATCCTGGGTTAAATGCAACTGTACTTGTAGTTGGGGCCTAGAACATGGAACAGTACAGGAACAGGCCCTTCGGCCCACAATGTCCATGAGGCCAAGTTAAACTAATTTCTGCCTGCATGTGATCGCTCCACTCCCTGCATGTCTACGTGCCTATCCGAATACCTCTGAAACGCCGCTATCACAGTGGCACTGAGGTAGAGTTGCTGCTTTACAACCCATGCAGCGCCGGCAACCCGGGATCGATCTCGACTACGGGTGCTGTCTGTACGGAGTTTACTCCCAGATCTTCAGTTTCCTCCCACACTCCAAAGACGTACAGGTTTGTAGGTTAATTGGCTTGTTAAATGTAAAAATTGTCCCTAGTGGGTGTAGGATAGCGCTAAGGGCCTGTCCAACCAGCATCCGACTCCATGCGATGAGCGCGATCAAACTAGAAGCGGGGGCCGCACGGAGGTCGGGTGATCCCCTGTACAGGGCCGTTCCCACCAGCATGCGCCTGCATGCGGAAGCACGACCAAACCAGCAGCGAGGGCCGCGTGGAGGGCGGGTGAGTGGCGCAACGCAGCGCAAAGTGAGGTGAACTTGGAGCGAAGTCTTAAGGTAAGTTCGCTAGGACAGAGAGGGGCACAGAGGCCCCTACAGAGAGGGTCACGGAGGCACAATGTCGAGGTGGTGCGTAATGCGTCGAGGCGACTGCGAGCCGACAAGCTGTTGCCGTGCGGAATTTTTGAACGTGGTCACTTTTTCAGAGCCCCGCGCGATGTGGGGACGAACTCCGCACAATTCCGCACGGCTCCGGCGATCGAAGTGGGACCGGCCCCGCAACGCCGGACGGCTCAAGCGACCACGTTAGGTCGCGCTCATCGCATGGAGTTGCATGCTGGTGGGACAGGCCCTTTAATGTGTGGGGATCACTGGCTGTATCTCTAAACCACGCCTGGCAGAGCATTCCTGACAACTCTGCAAAACCGCCCTGCATATCTTTAAACTTTGCCCTTCTCACCTTAAAGCAATGCTCGCTAGTCTTTTTCCATTCCAGGGGAGAAAGGTTCAAGTTCACGTTTATTGCCACATGCACCAGTTGAGGTACAGTGGAATGTGATTGACCATGCAGCCACACAAACAATGAGCACAATACATGATAGAATATAACATGAACATCCCCCACAGTGGAATCAACATTCTTCACTGTTGAGGAAGGCAATAAAGTTCAGTCAGTTGGATGCTCCAAACTCTGACGTCGGGACGGACGGACACTCTGACTCTACCCTTTCAATGCCTCTCATAATTTAATGCACTTCTCAACTTCTGATGTCCCAGAGAAAACAATCCAAGTTTGCTCACCTCTCCTTTTAGCTGTGTAGGAAGGAACTGCAGGTGCTGGTTTAAATCAAAGATAGACACAAAATGCTGGAGTAACTCAACAGGAAAGGCGGCATCTCTGGAGAGAAGGAATGGGTGATGTTTTTGGTCGAGACTCTTCTTCAGATCTTATAGCTAGTAGATACCGCACAGAAACAAGCGCTGTGGCCCACTGAGTCTGCACCGACCGGCAAAACCCACATATCAGTTCTATCCGACAAACTAGAACCAATTTACAGAAGTCAATTAACCTACAAACCTGCACGTCTTTGGAGTGTGGGAGGAAACCCGCGCGGTCACAGGGAGAACAAACTCCGTACAGATAGCACAGGTCAGGATCGAACCCGGGTCTCTGGCGATGTAAAACAGCTACTCTGCTGCTTTTCCACTGTGCTGCCTCCTAATCCAGGCAGCAGTCTGGCAAACCTCCCCTGCACCCTCTCCAGTCCTTCCTGGAATAGTTGGACAGATCAAAGATCTCTTCTGGGAATCGGGGCTCCTGCTAGTTTTGTTTAGAAATACAGAGTGGAAACAGGCCGGGGGTGGGAGATTGCGACCTTCACGTGGTCTGCCCTGTTTCGACGAATGCAATCAACCCGGCGTTCACAAACAAATAGAACAAGTTGTCCTCCAACTTTAGGCTGTGCACGCCATACGCAAGATGAAGAAGAAGAAGAAACTGGCCCTTTGTCCCACCGAGTCCACGCCGACCATCACGACTTGTACACTAGTTCTATCCTACACAGGAGTTGGTGCAGGGGGCAGGGATTTAGATTTCAGGACCATTGGGATCTCATACAGGACAAAGCAGGTGAGAGGTTAGAAGTTGGTACGGAGGGTGGTGAGAGAAAGGTTAGTGGACAGAATAGGCAGGTGAAGGGCAGAGAGCGAGGAAGGAGGGTTGGATTCAACTGCACGCATTTTAATGCAAGGGGCCTGACCGGTAAGGCAGATGAGCTTAGGGCGTGGATAGGTACAAGCGACTGGGACGCTGCAGCCTTGACTGGAACCTGGTCAAGGGAGGGGCAGGACTGGCAGCTCAATGTGGTGGGGTACAGGAGCTTCAGGAGAGACAGGGGCGAGGGGAGAAGAGGAGGGGATGTACAGCAGCAGTGAGAAGTGACATCATGGACCGTTCATACAGTGAGGTTATTTGAGTGGAGCTGAGGGACAAGAAAGGGATGATTGTACCGGGAGATTGCAGACAGCTGCAGGTCAAATAAGGTTGTTGCAGTATGGGATTTCAACCTTCCCAATATAGACTGGGAAAATGATAGTATGACATAGGGTGCAATTCCTCAAACGTGCTCAGGAGAGTTTTCTGCAGCAGTATGTAGAGACCCCCACACGTGAGAGGGCAACGCTGGATCTAGTCTTGGGAAATTGGGAAGGCAAAGTGAATGAAGTGTGTGTGGAGGAGCCTTTTGGGACCAGTGACCACAGTTGGATTAGGTTTAAGATAGTTATGGATTGGGACGGTGAGGGTCCACATGTTAAAATGCTCAACTGGGGTAAGGCCAACTTTGTGGGTATGAGAGAAGGTCTCGCTCAAGTTGACTGGAGCAGGTTATTTGAGGGGAAAGGAACATCGGCCATGTGGGATGTTTTTAAAAGTACTGAAGAAAGCTCAGGATGTGTGCGTCCCCGTTAGAGTGAAGGGCAAAGCAGGCAAGCGTAAGGAAGTTTGGCTGACGAGGGGAATTGAGGCGTTGGTCAAAAACAAGAAGGATGCATGGGACAGGTATAGGCAGCTGGGATCACGTGCATCCCTGGAGGAGTCTCGGGGACTGAGTAAAGTAACAAAGGGAAAGAAAGGGCCAGGAGATAGCTCTGGCGAGAAGCATTAACAACAATCCCAAAATACTTTATAAATACATAAGGGGCAAATGGGTAAGTTGAAATAGAGAGAGAGAGAGAGTGAGGGGGGGGGGGGACCCCTCAGGAATCAAAGCGGTCACCTGTGTGTGGAGCCACAGGAGATGGGCAAGGTCCTCAATGAGTATTTCTCTGTATTTACAGAGGAGAAAGACAGGAGGATGGAGGAACTTGGAGCAGTCACTGGAAGTGGCTTGAGAGCAGTCTGTGTTGCTGTCGAAGAAGTGCTGAAGGTACTGTCGTGTATGAAGGTAGACACATCTACAGGGCCTGATCAGATATATCTGAGGGCATTGCGGGAAACTAAGGAGGAAATTGCGGGAGCCCTGGTTGAAATTTACGAGTCATCTTTAAATACAGGAGAGGTGCCGGAGGATTGGAGGGTGGCCAATCCAATGTTGTGCCTCCATTCAAGAAGGGCTGCAGGGAAAATGCTGGGAACTATAGGCTGGTGAGCTTAACATCTGTGGTTGGAAAGTTACTGGGGGGTATTCTACAGGATAGGATATACAGGCATTTGGACGGGCAAGGGCTGATTAGGGACAGTCAGCATGGTTTTGTATGTGGGAGGTGGCGTCTCATAAATCAGAGTTTTTTGCAGACGTGACCAAAAAGGCAGATGAAAGCAGAGCTGTAAATGTTTTATATATGGTCTTCAGCAAAGCATTCAACAAGGTTCCACATGGTAGGCTGCTCTGGAAGCTGAATGGATAGAAAATTGGCTTCATGGAAGCAGCAGAGGGTGATGGTGGAAGGCTGCTTCTCAGACTGATTGGCCAGGTGGGCTGAGGAATGTTTGATGGAATTTAATACAGAGAAGTATGCGGTGTTTTAGGACGTATAGTGTAACCTGGGCAGATCTTACACAGTGAATGGTAGGCCTCTGGAGAGTGTTGTAGAGCAGAGGGATCTAGGAGTACAAGTGCATGGTTCCTTGAAGGTCGAGAAGCAGGCAGATATAGTGGTGGAAAAGTATTTTGGAACTTTGGCCTTCATCAGTCAGAGTATTACGTATAGAAATTGGGAGGTCATGTTGCAGTTGTATAAGACGTTGGTGAGGCTGTGTTTAAAGTAATGATTTCAGTTCTGGGCACTATGTTATAGGAAAGATGTCAAGCTGAAAAGGATACGAAAAAAGATTCACGAGGATGTTGCCAGGACTAGAGGGTGTGAGCTACAGGGTGAGGTAGAGTAGGCTGGGACTCCAATCCTTGGAGCGCAGGAGGATGAGGCATGATCTTAGAGGTGTATAAAATCATGAGAGGAATAGGTCGGGCAGATGCACAGAGTTTCTTGCACAGAGTAGGTGAATCGAGGGCCAGACATAGGGTTAAGGTGATGGGGAAGAAAGTTAATAGGAATCTGAGGGGTAACCATTTCACACAAAGGGTGGTGGGTGTATGGAACAAGCTGCCAGAGGAGGTAGTTGACGCTGGGACTATCCCAACATTTAAGAAGCAGTTAGACAGATACATGGATAGGTTGGGTTTGGAGGGATATGGACCCAACTCGGGCAGGTGGGACTAGTGTAGATGGGACATGTTTCCACACCGTATCACTCAAGAACTCTGACTATAACACTAGGGACAATTTCCAATTTTATGGAAGCCAATTAACCTACAAACTAAACTTGATGCCACCTGCCTTGTTACTTGAAGGCTGTTTTCCTAAATCCTCCATTTTGATAACAAAGTTGATCTTTTAACATTTCACAAACAATCTGTGTAGAAATAACAGATGTAGGTATGTAGCATCTGCCCAGCAGGTAGAGGAATGCACAGCTATCCAACTCCTTGAATAATTTGCTCATTGCTCATAACTCTATAAGACATAGGAGCAGAATTCGACCATTCGGCCCATCAAGTCTACTCTGCCATTCAATCATGGCTGATCTATTTTTCCCTCTCACCCCATTCTTCTGCCTTCTCCCCAGAGATCTATTTTTCCCTCTCACCCCATTCTTCTGCCTTCTGCCTTCTCCCCACTTCTGCCAGAGAGTAATGGTGGATGGCTGTTTGTCAGGTTGGAAGCCGGTGACCAGTGGGGTGCCTCAGGGATCTGTGTTGGGTCCACTGTTGTTTGTCATGTACATCATTGATCTAGATGATGGGGTGGAAAATTGGATAAGTAAGTATGCAGATGATATTAAGATAGGTGGTGCTGTGGATAATGAAGTAGATTTTCAAAGTCTACAGAGAGATTTGGGCCATTTGGAAGAGTGGGCTGAAAGATGGCAGATGGAGTTCAATGCTGATAAGTGCGGGGTGCTACATCTTGGCAGGACAAATCAAAATAGGACGTAAATGGTAGGGAATTAAGGAATGCTGTGGAACAGAGGCATCTAGGAATAACTGTGCATAGTTCCCTGAAGGTGGAATCGCATGTAGATAGGGTGGTAAAGAAAGCTTTTGGTGTGCTGGCCTTTATAAATCAGAGCATTGAATATAGGAGTAGGGAAGTAATGTTAAAATTGTACAAGGCATTGGTAAGACTAATTCTGGAGTATGGTGTACAATTTTGGTCGCCTAATTATAGGAAGGATGTCAACAAAATAGAGAGAGTACAGAGGAGATTTACTAGAATGTTGCCTGGGTTCCAGCAACTAAGTTACAGAAAAAGGTTGAACAAGTTGGGTCTTTATTCTTTGGAGTGCAGAAGGTTAAGGGGGGACTTGATTGAGGTCTTTAAAATGATGAAAGAGATAGACAGAGTTGACGTGGATAAGCTTTTCCCATTGAGGGTAGGGAAGATTCAAACAAGACGGCATGACATGAGAATTAAGGGACAGAAGTTTAGGGGTAACGTGAGGGGGATCTTCTTTATTCAGAGAGTGGTGGCTGTGTGGAATGATCTTCCAGCAGAAGTGGTGGAGGCAGGATCGATTTTAACATTTAAAAGTAAAGTGGATAGGTATATGGATGGGAAGGGAATGGAGGGGTATGGTCTGAGTGCAGGTAGATGGGACTAGGGTAAAATAAATGGTCGGCACGGACTGTAAGGGCCGAGAAGACCTGTTTCCGTGCTGTAATTGTTATATGGTTATATTATATTAACCTTTGACACCTTTAACAATCAAGAACCTGTCAATTTCTGCTTTAAAAATACCCAATGATGGCCTCCTTAGCTGTCCGTGGCATTGGAGTCCATAGATTCATCAGCCTCTGGCTAAAGAAGTTCCTCCTCATCTCTTATCTGAAGGTATTATTTATACTGAGGCTATATTTCTCTGGTCCTAGACTCTCTCACTAGTGGAAGCGCCCTTTCCACATCTCTGTAAACAGCCCCCTAGTGATCGGAGCAGAATTAGGGTATTCGGCCCATCAAGTCTACTCTGCCAGTCAATCATGGCTGATCTATCTCTCCCTCTCGGCCCCATTCCCCTGCCTTCTCCCCATAACCCCTGACACCCGCACTAATCAAGAATCTGTCCATCTCTGCCTTAACATAGTGTGCAGGGAGTGGATGAGAAAGTGGGGTGATATAGAACTAATGTGGATGCATGATCGCTGGTCTGCAGGGACTGGGGGGGCTGAAGGACCTGCTGTATCTTTCTATCAATAATAATATCCTGGGTAACCTGAAACACAAAACAGTGTAATTTGCAACATATATCAGGTATTTAGTGTTCTGTACAAAAACTGGGGACACAAACACAATGGACAAACGCAGCATGAATTATGCACCACTGCAATTATTGATTGAGTCCATCCAACCGTGTCGCATACGGTGACATCAGTCCCTACTTTGCATTTTACATCCCCCATAGATCCGTGTTCAGTTTTAATATTTTATAACTTCAACCTAGCACATTGTTAATCATTTCTAGTCACACCCATTTGAGGAAATAGAACTCCATCCAGTGAATCTGTCACCTGTATCTGAGCTGTAGACGTGCTAGCCCTCCCCTCCTGTGTGGGATGTCGAACACAAAATGCCAGAGGTTGGGGGGAGGCCTGATACAAGTTTATGATGGGCAGAGATAGCCTGCACCTTATTCTCCAGGATGGAAAAATCAAATACTGGAGGATGTAGAACAGGATAGCACAGCCACAGGCCCTTCAGCCCAGAATGTCTGTGCTAAACATGATGCTGGGTTAAACTGATCTCACCTGCCTCCACCTGATCCGTATCCCTCCATTCTCTGCGTATCCACGTGCCCATCTAAAAGCCTCTTAAACACCACAAATTGACTTGAGTGGGATGTTTTTTACACGGGGGTGGTGGGTGTCTGGAACGTGCTACCAGGGGTGGTGGTGGCGGCAGATGTGATAGTGGTGTTTAAGGAATGTTTGGATATGCAGGGAATGGAGGGATTTGGGTCGAGTGCAGGCAGATAAGAACTGCTTTTTGCATCATGTTCGGCACAGACAATGTGGGCCGAAGGGCCTGTTCCTGTTCTGAAGTGTGCCACCGTTCCCTTCCACAATATACTTGGTAGTCACCAATCTCTGTACCTCCTGCCCTGCTAGATTGGTGACGTGCAGTGCCCAACGTGTCAATAGACCTCAGCTGATGCTTTCATGCCAGGAATCTTATCAGACCATTTAATCTTGAGAACAGTTTTGCACTCAACCTGTCTGAAGGAGGCAGGAGGCATGTACTTGCTGGGTCTAACTGGCCACTCAAGTGCACTACCAGCGGTGCCTTCTCCCATACAATAATCTGATCTGGAACAAAGAATTAATCTGCTAGAGAGATCCAGTATGGCGAGATCACCCTTCGGCTCACTGAGACTCTGTGATCATAGAAACAAAGAAACATAGAAAATAGGTGCAGAAGGAGGCCATTCGGCCCTTTGAGCCAGCACCGCCATTCATTGTGATCATGGCTGATCATCCCCAATCAATAACCCGTGCCTGCCTTCTCCCCATTTCCCTTGATTCCACTAGCCCCAGAAATCCATGCTGACTTGGACTAATCCTTTTATTGCATTCCAAATGCCCCATTATTACCTCTTTAATAATTGACTCCAGCATCTTTCCCACCACCAAAGTCAGGCTAACTGGTCTGTAATTCCCCGTTTTCTCTCTCGCTCCTTTCTTGAAAAGTGGGATAACATTAGCTATCCTCCAACCCACAGGAACTGATCCTGAATCTATTGAACATTGGAAAATGATCACCAATGCGTCCACTATTTCTAGAGCCACCTCCCTGAGGACCCTGTGATGCAGACCATCAGGCCCAGGGGATTTATCATCCTTCAGTCCCATTAGCCTACCCAATACTATTTCTCGCCAAATGAAAATTTCTTTCAGTTCCTCTACCCCATTAGATCCTCTGTCCTCCAGTACATCTGGGAGGATCTTGTTTGTGTCTTCCTCAGTGAAGACGTCATCCATGGAATGCACTGCAGGTTTATGGAGTGAGCATAAAAAGAGGACTAGTTTAGTTTGTTTTAGAGATGCAGCACGGAAACAGGCCCTTCAGCCTACCGAGTCCGTGGCGACCAGTACCCTGTACTCCAGTCCTAAGTCAGAAACCATAGCAGCACTTAGACTTTTGGGTAGGTGCATGGATATGTGGGCCGATGTGCAGGTAGACAATGAGTGGTCTTGGCATCATGTGCAGCATGGACATTGTGGGCCGAAGGGCCTGTTCCTATGTTGTACTGTTCCATGTTTAGGTTAGATTAGAGATACAGCATGGAAACAGGCCCTTATGTCCACGCCGGCCATTGATCATTCTAGCCTGATCCTCGGGACAATGTACAAAGTCCAATTAACCTACAAACCTGCATGTCTTTTGTATGTGGGAGGACCCATGCAGTCACGGGGAGAACGTACATACTCCATACAGATGAGAACCTGGTTCTCTGGCGCTGTGAGGAAGCAGCTCCTACCTGCTGCACCTTCTGACAAGTTATCTTCATTGTGATTGATGGGATTGCTGTCAGAGCCAGCATAGACTCCATGGGCCGAATGTCCTCTTTCACCGTCATTTCTCTGGGCTGTTAACACATTTGACTGGACTACATTACAAAGGGTCAACTGTGCTTATATTCACTGGAATTTAGAAGGATGAGAGTGGATCTCATCGAAACATATAGAATTATTTAGGGATTGGACAGGCTAGATGCAGGAAAAAAATTCCCGATGTTGGGGGGAGTCCAGGACCAGGGCTCACAGTGTAAGAATAACGGGTAGGTCATTTGGACTGAAATGAGGAAAAACATTTTCACCCAGAGAGTTGTGAATCTGTGGAATTCTCTGCCACAGAAGGCAGTGGAGGCCGATTCACTGGATTTTTTCAAGAGCTAGTTAGATTTAGCTCTTAGTGCTAACGGAATCAAGGGATTGGGGAAAAAGGAGGAGCGGGGTACTGATTATAGATGATCATGTCGAATGGCGCTGCTGGCTCGAAGGGCTGAATGGCCTACTCCTGCACCTATTATCTATGTTTCTCTTTGTCAGGGCAGTACAGGGAAGGAAATCTTCCCCCAACAATTATTCAATTTGAATAAACAACTGATAAGGCGGCTACTGACATTCAAGGGAATTCCGTTTAAAGAGCAACTTAATCTTAATCTGCCAGATGGCGACATGGATATAATTATTGGAACACGACACTATCTTTATGCAAAAGAAGCAGCTGACTCATAACTTCAGCCATTCAATCGCACTCAAAACTTTCATCTATTTATTAAGGAGGAATGTGGACATTGACCTGCTATTATAGGTCTATAAAGTATGGGATGTTACGTGCAGTTTTGGTCGTCGCATTATGGGAAGGATGTGGAAGCTTTGGAGAGGGTGCAGAAGAGGTTTACTAGGGTGTTGTCTGGATTTGAGGGTATGAGCTGTAAGAACAAGTTGGATAGCACAGTGGCGCAGCGGTAGAGTTGCTGCCTTACAGCGCCAGAGACCCGGGTTCAATGGTCGGTACAGACTCTGCTGCTTGCTGGTCGGTACAGACTCTGTGGGCCGAAGGGCCTGTTGCCACGCTGTACCTCTAAACTCTAAAGACAAGCTTGGTTTCTCTGCAACTTTGGAGGTTAAGGGGATATCTGACAAGTATGTACAATTATGAGAGGCATGGGTAGGGAAGAAAGTCAGAAACCTCTTCCTAGGATGCAAACGTTAAAGGTTAGAGGGCATAGTTTTAAGGTGAGGGGGTGAAAGTTTAAAGGAAGGCACATAGGGTGGTGGGTGCCTGGAATGTGCTGTGGTGGAGGCAGATATGATGGTGGCGTTTAAGGGGCTTCTGCACAGGCACATAGCTACACCGGGAATGGGGGGGTTATGGATTATACAGGCTGAGATTAGATTAGTTTGGCATCATCTTCAGCATGGATAATGTGGGCCAAGGGGCCTGTTGCTGTGCTGTACAGTTTTATATTCTAATGAAATTGTAACTCTGGATTATGCCAATCTAAACACCAGTGAGTTTCAGAAACTTTAGATTTCAACCCTGGTTTAGGGTCCTGTTTGAAAGAAGAGCTCTTGGCTTAAGAGGTGGGTATATGACACGTTAGGTTCATGTCACCTCCTAGATTGGATTCTTTATACATTTAGACTTTCGAGATGCAGTGCAAATAGGCCCTTTGGACCACTTGTTCTATCTTACACACTAGGGACAACTTAAATCTTTTACCAAAGTCAATTAGCCTACAAATCTGTAAATCTTTGGCATGTGGGAGGAAAGCTGAACACCTGGAGAAAACGCAGGTCAAGTCTCGTTCATTTCTATAGCACATTTACAAAACAACTCTCGTTGGCCAAAGTGCTTTACATTGGTGGAGGTACTAACGTTATACAACAGCGGTTCATAAAGTACATACATAAATACATACATATAGCCCTCCCTCAGAGAACGTCAAGGAAGGCTTGAGAGTAAAGATGAGTTCTAGTCTCGACTTAAATGAGTCGATGGAGGGGGCAGTTCTGATGGGAAGAGGGATGCTGTTCCACAGTCTAGGAGCTGCAACCGCAAAGGCTCGGTCGATCGCCCCTGAGCTTATGCCTAGACCGCGGGATGTTCAGCAGCCCCAAGTCGGCCGATCTGAGGGACCTGGAGGTGGTGTGGTGGGTGAGAAGACTTTTGATGTAGGTGGGGGCAAGCCCGTTAAGGGCTTTGTAGACAAAGAGGAGGGTCTTGAAATGTATTCGGAACCGCACAGGGAGCCAGTGGAGAGAGGCCAGGATCGGGGTGGTGTGGTCCCTTTTTTGGGGTGCCCGTCATGTGGTCACGGGGGGACCACAGACCAAGCTTATGGTCATGATTGAACCCAGGTCTCTGGTGCTGTGAGGCAGCAACTCTGCCATTGTGCCACTGTGTCGCCTGATTCTATGGCCTGAGCAGAATTTCCTGCATCGTTTCTAAATGAGCCTAGATTTTTCCCTTTTACTTTGCTTCCCCAGGAAGATAGAATCTTCTTATCGAATCCACACACAACTCCTATTGTTCAGTCAGAGCTGAGCACACTTCTCAGCATCTGCATACAATGGTGTCTGTCTTGTCGCTTCTTGTGCATGGTGGTGGAAAGAGGGCCGCGAGGAAGATAGAATTATAGATGCATACAGCACAGAAACAGGACACATCTAAACAGTCTTCGTAGGGCCCGACAAAGAGGCAAGCGTAGCTAGGGCCCATGCGAGTGCCCATAGCTACGCCTTGTGTTTGGAGGAAATGGGAGGAGTCAAAAGAGAAGTTATTGAGGGTAAGGACCAACTCCGCTAGGCGGAGGAGGGTGTCAGTGGATGGGTATGGGTTGCTCCTCTGGTCGAGGAAGAACCGGAGGGCTTTGAGACCATCCTGGTGGGGGATGCAGGTGTAGAGTGACTGGACGTCCATGGTGAAGATGAGAGGATGGGGGTCTGGAGAATGGAATGCGTGGAGCCGACGGAGAGTGTCTGAGGTGTCTTGAACATAGGTGGGGAGGGATTTAACAAAGGGGGATAGGATGGAGTCAAGGTATGTGGAAATGTGTTCGGTGGGGCACGAACAGGCAGAGACAATGGGTCTGCCGGGGCAGTCGGGTTTGTGGATTTTGGGGAGAAGGTAAAATCGGGCCGTGCGGGGCTGGGAAACTATGAGGTTGGAGAAGGGTCTCGACCCGAAACGTCGCCTATCTCCTTCGCTCCTTAGATGCTGCTGCACCCGCTGAGTTTCTCCAGCTTTTTGTGTACCCACACATCTAAACAGTCCCACTTGCTCACGTCTGGCCCATTTCCCTCTAAACCATTCCTATCCATGTACCTGTCCAAATGTATTTTAACTGTTGTTATAGTACCTGCCTCAACTGCCCCCTCTGGCAGCTCGTTCCATATATCACACATCCTCTGTGTGAAAAGATTGCCTCACCAAGACCACCACCAAGAAAATGGACCACATTACACCTGTCCTTAAATCTTTGCACTGGCTCCCTGTGAGTAAAAGGATAGATTTTAAAATTCTGTTACTGGCCTACAAGGCACTGAATGGTCTGGGTCCAAAATACATCTCTGACCTACTTGTTGTATATGAGGCACCTAGACTCCTCAGGTCTTCAGGGACAGGTTTACTCCATGTTCCCAGGGTCAGAACTAAAAAAGGCTGAAGCAGCGTTCAGTTTCTATGCTCCACACCTGTGGAACAAGCTCCCTGAACACCTGAGGTGTGCACAGACTGTAAGCTAATTTAAATCAGGCCTAAAAACAATGTTGTTTACTGTAGCTTTTCCATAACCCAACATGCAGGTAATCTTAACCTTCTAATCTTAACCCTTTTATGTGCTTTTAAAATCATTTTATTGTTTTAGTGACTTTGTTTTACTATTCATGCATTCGTCGTATTGCTTGTTTTGTAACTTTTGATTATTGGCCATTTTGTCGTCCTGTGTTGTATTGTGGTTCTGCTGTCTTTTAACTATGTTATTCTTTTGTTTTTTCCCTGTAAAGCTCTATGAATTGCTGCTTGTACGAATGGTGCTATATAAATACATTTGCCTTGCCTTGCCTCTTGGGCTCCTATTAAATCTTCCCCCTCCGATCTTAAACCTATGTCCGCTTGTTCTCAATCCCCATCTCTAGGTTCTCTACTATTGTCATCATGATTTTATACACTCCTACAAGTACACACGTTTTGGAATTATGTGGGATATTTTGTGCCTAATCTAAGTGCATGGCTGATTGTGCAAGATCAGCCCTCAGCCTCTTGTACTCCAAGGAATAAGGCCCTAGCCTGCCCGATCAACCCCTGTAGCTCAGGCTCTTGAGGCCTGGAAACAACCTCGTCAATCTTCCCTGCACCTTTTCCAGCTTAATGACAACTTTCCAGTAGCAGGGTGACCAAAACGCAACACAAAACGACACTGCAGCCTGGCCAACGTGTTATACAATTGTAACTTCCCAACTTCTCCACTCTGTTCCCCAACTGAGGAAGGCCAATGTGCCAAAAGCCTTCCTCAGCACCCTATCTACCCGAGCCGTCTGCATCATCCTGCGTCCCCTCGACCCGAGTAGTAGCATTCAACTGCGGCACAAGGGCGGTCCCGTATGGGACAAACCAATATATGGGATGTCACGGCTTATACGGGACAGTTGGCAACCCTAATCTTCAGTGTAAACCAGCATAGAACTAGTGTGAACGGGCGATCGAAGGTCAGCGTGGACTCGATGGGCCAAAGGGTCTGTTTCCACGCTACGTCTGTAAACTCTAAGCTAATAAAATGTCAACAGGCCCCTTTTTGGCTCTCCGTGCACAAACCTGTAACAAATAACTAGTATCCGGCAGAATGTTCGCAAGCTATTCATGATCGAAACAGACGCCCACAATAGCAGGTTTCTGCAATAGTGGTTTTCTTGGCTGCTCACATGATGTGGTTGGCAATAAATGTGCTTCAGCAGCAAAATGCAGTCTGCATTGTCTGATGGAGGGGGAGGGGGCTGACAGTGGCACAGGGAACCAGCACATTGCAGAGAACACAGCAATGAAATTCCCCATCACAGTTTCATTATCCAGTTTATCCAATTCTGCACTTTTAATTGTGAGCTTGATGCCAGTAACTGGCTCTGCTATCCTCCACAGCAAAGGGCAATTGCACAAATGGGCTGGAAATACTTCCTGCAGTCACTCCTACTAATATTTCCTTTATCAGCACTGGCTTGCAAAGCTGTTCAATCTGTTGGACACAAACAAAGATTGGAGCCCAGTAGATTATTCAACTTCTGATCTAATAAAATGTTTAATTTTAGTTTGGAGATACAGCACGGAAACAAGCTCTTTGAGGCTAAGCTTACCATCGATCACCCCTTCATGCTGGTTCTATGTAATGGCCCATCCATTCCCTCCACAGATGCTGCCGGACCCACTGAGTTCCTCCAGCACTCTGCGTTTTGCTCAAGATTCCAGTGTCTGCAGTTTTCTTGTGTCTCCATGTTATCCCACTCCCTGCACACTAGTGGCAATTTCACACAGGGCCAATTAACCTCCAGTCAGTGTGAGGCCCAGAGCAAATTAGAGGAACTGCACCTCATATTTTGCTTGGGCAGTTTACACCCCCGCGGTATGAACATTGACTTGTCTAGCGTCAAGTAACCCTTGCTTTCCCTCTGTATCCATCCCCTCCCCTTCCCAGTTCTCCGACCAGTCTGACTGTCCCCAGATTACATTTTATCTCTGTTTGCTTTACTGTTAACTTCTCTCAACTAACAATGATCTAGTCTACATTTTCCATGATTTCATCGCTTTTGATGTCTCGTTTTCACACCTTGCCCTGCCTTATCTCCGTGTCTCCCTCTCCCTTGACTCTCAGTCTGAAGAAGGGTCTCGACCCCAAATCTTCAGCATTTTGTGTCTATCTTCAGTGTAAACCAGTATCTGCATCCTTCCGACAAGACCCGCATGTCTTTGGGATGTGGGAGGAAACCGGAGTGCCTGGAGGAAACCCACGTGGTCACAGGGAGAACGTACAAACTCCACACACAGTGAGCACCCAGGGTCTGGATCAAACCGGGGTCTCTAGTGCTGTAGGCAGCAAATCTACCTGCTGCATCACTGTGCTGCCTGATTTCTGAAGACTGCAGCAGAGGATCACGAAAATAACATTTGTTGGAGGAGAAAGATATAATTGGGAGCAATGTAGCATTAAAGACATGCTTCATTGCAGAACCAGCTGCAACAGTGCCACACTATCTTCTTTCTCATTTCACTGAGGTTGCACAGCAGTGCTACAGGTTATCTCACGTCCAAGAGCCCAGCTTCAGTTGTCACCTCTTTTGCATTGAGCAGTTTGCACGTTTTCCATGCGAACTAATCAATTGCAAGGATTTGAGTAGCACAGTGGCGTAGCGGTAGAATTGCTGCCTTAGACCAGAGAACCGGCTTCGATCCTGACTATGGGTACCATCTGCACGGAGGTTGTACATTCTCCCTGTGACCAAGTGGGTTTTCTCTGGGTGTTCCGGTTTCCTCCCACGTGCAGGTTAATTGGCTTTGGTAAAAAAAAATCTAAATTGCCCCAAGTGTGTAGGATAGTCCTAGTGCTGATCGGCTTGGACTCAGTGGGCCGAAGGGCCTGTTTCCATGCTGTATCTCGCTGTAGCAAAAAGGAAAGATTGGATAGTTTTCTCTTAGCGTAGGAGTTTGTGGGGAGACCTGATCGAGGTGAGAGGGGCAAAGTGTAAAGGATGTGTGCGAGAGCACGTTTTTACACAGATAGTGGTTGTGGAAGGAACATGCTGCCAGGGGCGGTGGTGGAGGCAGACACAATAGTGGTGTTTACGAGGATTTGCAGTCAGGACCGCTCTTCAGATTGATTCTAGTAGCAGGGAGAAAGCTGGAAAAGAGAGGGTGGGGTGGGGTGGGGTGGGAAAAAGGCTGGCAAGTGATAGGTGGATGCAGGTTTGAAAGTTACAGTGAGATCTTTACTATTCCTGATAGGCTTCTAGATTTCCATTTTGACCAATTCTTCAAAGCCAATTGATTGTTGATGGATGTGGATGAAACCAGGCAGGAATTGTTCCAGAAAGAAACTACCTGCATAAACTACCTGTAAATAAACCATTGTATGATGTACCTGTATAAACTACCTGCACAACCTACCTGTATCTAAACTGCCTGTATAGTTTACCTGTACGATCTACCTGTATAATCCACCTGTATACAAACTACCATAAAATGTACCTGTATAAAATGTACCTGTACAACCTATACCTGTACAACCTACCTGTATAATCCACCTGTATACAATCTACCATAAAATGTTCCTGTATAAACTCTACCTGTACATTCTACCTGTACAATCTACTGGTGTACTGACTACCTGTATAATCCACCTCCATGCAATCCACCTGTATACTACCCACCTGTATAATCTAGTGGTATACTGAGTACCTGTATACAAACTGTATACAATCCACCTGTATACAATCTGGCTGTATACAAACTAGCTGTGCACTCTCTCTCTCTCCCCCCCCCCTCAGTCACTGCACAGACAGACATGTAACTGGAAAGGTTTCCATTGCTGTGGATTGCCAAGCTGAGTTCCCATGAAGAGTGGGAGTTCTTCAGTGAGTGAAGAACACTCCTTTCTCTATGACTGTATAGAAGTGAAATTCATATAGTGCCGTAATTCCCCCTGGCCTTTGTAAAGTTGTGAGTGAAATCAATATGTCGATGACAAGGTTCCATTGGTAACCTTAAGTGGGGAAATGCCCATGGCACGGTGTTGTGGGATGTACGATGAGTCCATGAGGCTACAGCTTAATGTGACTGCATTGAAGCACTTGGGTTCTGTGGGCTGTTATCTGATGTGGTCCAGTCAGTTGAAGAGTTTAGCTGAAAGACGACAGATGCCACAGTTCTATCCCCCAACTGTTGACGCTAAATGAATTGACACAGTGGTTTTGTGGTCTCATTTTCATTTTGAAAGAAAGAGCGAGTAAATTTGTGTTGGTAATAAAATGACACGGTGACTCTCGCTCTGGAGTAACTCAGCGGGTCAGGCAGCATCTGTGGAGAACATGGATAGGTGACGTTTCACAGAGTGCTGGAGTAACTCAGCGGGTCAGTCAGCATCTGTGGAGAACATGGATAGGTGACGTTTCACAGAATGCTGGAGTAACTCAGCGGGTCAGGCAGCATCTGTGGAGAACATGGATAGGTGACGTTTCACAGAGTGCTGGAGTAACTCAGCGGGTCAGGCAGCATCTGTGGAGAACATGGATAGGTGACGTTTCACAGAGTGCTGGAGTAACTCAGCCGGTCAGGCAGCATCTGTGGAGAACATGGATAGGTGACATTTTGGGTTGGGACCTTTCTTCAGACTGATTGTGAGGGAGGGGAGTTGGAGGGGAGGGGGGCAGGTAATTAGTGGACACACTCACACAGGCGAGGGGGGGGGGAGTTGACAATCAGGTGGTTGGAAACATGTTGAATTATTACAAACAAAATCTCTAACTACCCGCTCCCTTCCCCTTTTGTCTCCCCTCTGTCCAATCAGGACTCTATTGCCCATGTTTGACCTAGACCTAGACAGGCCCTTCGGCCCAACTTGCCCATGCCGACCAAGATGCCTCATCTACACTAGTCCCACCCGCCTGCGTTTAGCCCAATCCCTCAAAACCTCGACTGTACTTAGTATTACATAGTATTATCTGATCTCTGGATAGAAGGATTGTTTGACGTTTCGGGCCGAATCCCTTCTTCATTCTGAAGAAGGGTCTCAACCCGAAACGTCACCCATCCCTTCTATCCAGATACGCTGCCTGAACAGGTGAGTAACTCCAGAATTTTTGTCTGTCGTCAGTGTAAACCAGCATCTGCAGTTCCTTCATACACGTGTTATCTGATCTGTCTGGATAGCATGCCAAATAATGCATATCACTGTACCTCGGTACATGTGGATATAACAAAATTAATCCTCAAAACTTAAAAAACTAAAATAGCTGCATTTCAGGCCTTTGCAATTTTAGAACAATGAACCTATTTTTAATTTAATATTTAACTTGGAATTTAATATTTAACAAATCCTTGCATGCACAATGGTGGAAAGGTCTGTTTGCAATTGGCAAGATTAAAATAATTTAAAAATTGATAAGCAACAGATAGCCTTTGACATGACTTTAGCAGCTATTAAGCAACTTGGTAAATGTAAGACACAAGGAACTGCAGACGCTGGTTTACAACAAATACACAGAGCAGGAAGAACTCAGCGGGTCAGGCAGCATTACAAAAGAACGACACTTTCTTTAAATATATAAATATGAGTGGGAACTCAGACACAAAATGCCTGTGTTGTTATTTAGTTTAGTTTTGAGATACAGCATGGAAACGGGCCCTTTGGCCCAACGAGTCCATGCCGACCATCGATCACCCGTTCACACGAGTTCTATGTTATCCCACTTTCTCATCCACTCCCTACACACTAGGGGCAATTTACAAAGGCCAATTAACCTACAAACCTGTATTTATTTACAGAGAAAGGTTGAACAAGTTAGGTCTTTATTCTTTGGAGCGCAGAAGGTTAAGGGGACACTTGATTGAGGTCTTTAAAATGATGAAAGGGATAGACAGAGTTGACGTGGATAAGCTTTTCCCATTGAGGGTAGGGAAGATTCAAACAAGAGGGCATGAGATGAGAATTAAGGGACAGAAGTTTGGGGGTAACATGAGGGGGATCTTCTTTACTCGGAGAGTGGTGGCTGTGTGGAATGATCTTCCAGCAGATGTGGTGGAGGCAGGATCGATTTTAACATTTAAAAGTAAAGTGGATAGGTATATGGACGGGAAGGGAATGGAGGGGTATGGTCTGAGTGCAGGTAGATGGGACTAGGGGAAAATAAATGGTCGGCACGGACTGGAAGGGCCGAGAAGGCCTGTTTCCGTGCTGTAATTGTTATATGGTTATATGGTTATATGGGATGTGGGAAGAAACCAGAGCACCCGGTGGAAACACATGCGGTCTCAGTTAGTTCCAGCTGTTATCAGGCAACCGAACCATCCTATCACCAACTAGAGAGCGGTCCTGAACTACCATTTAGCTCTTTGGATACACTCGGATGATCTTTAATTGGACTCTACTGGCATTTCTTGCACTAAATGTCTTCCCTTTATCCTGTATCTGAACACTATGGATGTGATCGTGCGTTGTCTTTCCGCTGACTGGAAAGCACGCAACAAAAAAGCTTTTCACCGTATCTCAGTACACGTGACAATAAACTAAACTCAACTAAACACTTGTGGTAAAGCGCTTATTCCAATGGCTCCTCACCGCGTTCCGAAGGGAAGATTAGTCCACGTCAACGTGGATTCATGAAAGGGAAATCATCCTTGACTAATCTTCTGGAATCTTTAGAGGATGTGACAAGTAAAATGGATGAAGGGGTGCCAGTGGAAGTAGTGTATCTAGACTTTCAGAAAGCCTTTGATAAGGTCCCGCACGGGAGACTGGTGACTAAAATTAGAGCACATGGTATTGGGGGTAGGGTGTTGACATGGATAGAAAATTGGTTGGCAGACCGGAAGCAAAGAGTAGGAGTGAACTGGTCCTTTTCAGAATGGCAGGCGGTGGCGAGTGGAGTGCCGCAAGGCTCGGTGTTGGGGCCGCAACTGTTTACCATATATATTAATGATTTGGAAGAGGGATTTAGGAACAACACTAGCAAATTTGCATATGACACAAAGCTGGGTGGCAGTGTGAACTGTGAAGAGGATGTTAGGAGGTTGCAGGGCGACCTGGGCAGGTTGAGTGAGTGGGCAGATGCGTGGCAGATGCAGTATAACATAGATAAATGTGCGGTTATCCACATTGGCGGCAAAAACAAGGGGGCAGATTATTACCTCAATGGGGTTAGGTTAGGTAAGGGGGAGGTGCAGCGAGACCTAGGTGTCCTTGTACACCGGTCACTGAAAGTTGGCTTACAGGTACAGCAGGCAGTGAAGAAAGCTAATGGAATGTTGGCCGTCATAACAAGAGGATTTCAGTATAGGAGTAGAGAGGTTCTTCTGCAGTTGTATAGGGCTCTGGTAAGACCACATCTGGAGTATTGTGTACAGTTTTGGTCTCCTAATTTGAGGAAGGACATCCTTGTGATTGAGGCTGTGCAGCGTAGGTATACGAGATTGATCCCTGGGAGGGCGGGACTGTCATATGAAGAAAGATTGAAAAGACTAGGCTTGTATTCACTGGAGTTTAGAAGGATGAGGGGGAATCTTATAGAAACATATAAAATTATAAAAGGACTGGACAAGCTAGATGCAGGAAAAATGTTCCCAATGTTGGGCGAGTCCAGAACCAGGGGCCGCAGTCTTAGAATAAAGGGGAGGTCATTTAAGACTGAGGTGAGAAAAAACTTTTTCACCCAGAGAGTTGTGAATTTATGGAATTCCCTTCAACAGAGGGCAGTGGAGGCCAAGTCACTGGATGGATTTAAGAGGGAGTTAGATAGAGCTCTAGGGGCTAGTGGAGTCATGGGATATGGGGAGAAGGCAGGCACGAGTTATTGATAGGGGATGATCAGCCGTGATCACAATGAATGGCGGTGCTGGCTCGAATGGCCAAATGGCCTCCTCCTGCACCCATTTTCTATGTTTCTATGGAAAGTAGAGATGAACAACGTATGCTGGTCGTTTTACCCAGTGCCTACATTCCTGCCAGATAGTTATGTCTTGTGAACTGAATGTCACTTGGTTCTTCCCCAGATAATTGAGACATTGAAAGGTGTAGGAGAGAAACCAAGCAGATTGAGTGCTGTCGGTATGTCTTAAATATTCTCATGAACCCCTACAGGTGTACAGCAGGGCAGCACGGTGGCGCAGCGGTAGAGTTGCTGCCTTACAGCGCATGCAGTGCCAGAGACCCGGGTTCCATCCCGACTACAGGTGAGCTTGTACGTTCTCCCTGGGATTTCTCCGGGATCTTCAGTTTCCTCCCACACTCCAAAGCCGCACATTGGCTTGGTATAAGTGTAAAGTTGACCCTAGTGTGTTGGAGAGTGTTAATGTGTGGGGATCGCTGGTCGGTGGAGTCTCGGTGGGCCGAAGAGCCTGATCCATGCAGCATCTCTAAACTAAACTAGACTAGAGAGCGCCATTAACAGCTGCATCACAGCCTGGTTCAGCAACTCAAACTCCCCGGAATGTGTAGGGCTATAGAAGACTTTACATGGATCAAAAAGGCAAGATTATAGATTGAGATAACCCAAAACGTGAATACTTTAAATTGCAACCGCATGCGCAAATTTGCAATGGGCGCAGTAAAATGCAGATGCAAGAGAATGCAGGCGCTGGAATGTTGAGCAAAACAGAAAGTGCTGGAGGAACTCAGCAGGTCAGGCAGCATCTGTGGAGGGAATTGATGGGCGACATTTCGGGTCAGGACTATCCTTCATCAGGTGAGCAATAGGAATATATCTCCATGAGCCTCCTCTGCCCTTTAAAAGGCAAATCCGACCTTATCTTCACATTTCTATCAGCATCCAGTAACCTTTCACCCCCTTGCTCTATTTACCATCACACGAACCAACCTCCCTACCATCGATTCCATCTACACTGCCTCAGCAAGGCCAGCAGCATCATCAAACCATCGATTCCTTCTACACTTCACGCTGCCTCAGCAAGGCCAGCAACATAATCAAAGACCAGTCTCACCCCGGCCACTCCCTCTTACTCCCTCTCCCATCAGGCAAGAGGTACAGAAGTGTGATAACACACACCTCCAGATTTCTTCCCAGCTGTTATCAGGCAACTGAACCATCCTAGCACCAACTCTGTAAATGGTTGACCCTCTGCAAGTTTCCCTAGTGTGTAGGTAGTGGATGAGAAAGTGGGATAACATAGAACTAGTGTGAATGGGTGATCGATGGTTGGCGTGGGCCTGGTGGGCTGAAGGGCCTGTTTCAAAGTCAAAGTCAGTTTTAAAGTCACAGTCAATTTTATTTGTCACATACACCCACAGGTGCAGTGAAATGAATTCTGTTTCCATACTACATCTGTTTCTAGGCCCGTTTCCACACTATATCTCTTTAAACTAAACTCAATACAGGAACACCAATACAGGCATTTTGTGTCTGAGCTCCCACAGGAATTTATACATTGAAAGAACATGCCTTTTCTTTGTAATGCTGCCTGATTCGCTGAGCTCCTGGAAGGAAGTAGAGGGTGATGGTGGAAGGTTGCTTCTCGGACTGGAGGCCTGTGACTAGTGGTGGGCCTCAGGTTCGGTGCTGGGCCCGTTACTGTTTGTCATCTACATCAATGATTTGGATGAGAACATACAGGCAGGAATTAGCAAGTGGCCAGGTGGGCGGAGGAATGGTTGATGGAATTTAATACAGAGAAGTGTGAGGTGTTACATTTTGTGAAGTCTAACATGGGCAGGACTCACACAGTGAATGGTAGGGCTCTGGGTAGTGTTGTGGAGCAGAGGAGTACTGGTGCACGGTTCCATGAAGAGTAGTCAAACAAGTGTTTGGCACTTTGGCCTTCATCAGTCAGCGCATTGAGTATAGAAGTTGGGAGGTCATGTTGCAGTTTATTAAGACATTGGTGAGGCCGCATTTAGAGTATTGTGTTCAGTTCTGGGCACCATGTTACAGGAAAGATATTGTCAGGCTAGAAAGGGTTCAGAGAAGATTTACGAGGACGTTGCCAGGACTAGAGGGTGTGAGCTATAGGGAGATGTTGAGTAGGCTGGGACTCTATTCCTTGGAGCGCAGGAGGATGAGGGGTGATAAAAAGGTGTATAAAATTATGCGAGGAATAGATCAGGTAGATCAGGTTTTACTAGAATGTTGCCTGGGTTCCAGCAACTAAGTTACAGAGAAAGATTGAACAAGTTGGGTCTTTATTCTTTGGAGCGCAGAAGGTTAAGGGGGGACTTGATTGAGGTCTTTAAAATGATGAAAGGGATAGACAGAGTTGACGTGGATAAGCTTTTCCCATTGAGGGTAGGGAAGATTCAAACAAGAGGGCATGACATGAGAATTAAGGGACAGAAGTTTAGGGGTAACATGAGGGGGAACTTCTTTACTCAGAGAGTGGTGGCTGTGTGGAATGATCTTCCTGTAGAAGTGGTGGAGGCAAGATCGATTTTAACATTTAAAAGTAAAGTGGATAGGTATATGGACGGGAAGGGTATGGTCTGAGTGCAGGTAGATGGGACTAGGGGAAAATAAATGGTCGGCACGGACTGGAAGGGCCGAGAAGGCCTGTTTCTGTACTGTAATTGTTATATGGTTATATAAATGTGTTCAAGGTTACGATAATCAATGACTACTGACTACACAATTAATCTATTGGCCTAAGGTTTATTGGAATTCTCAGCTCTTTGTGACTGGAAGCATGTGCTTAGAAGTTGGATCCTGTGGTTGTGTTTTAACTTTAATAGTATATGTTGCTTAGCACATGCTTTAAGGGATAGTGTCATAAATCTATAGAGTCATACAGCACAGAAGCAGGCCCTTCGACCCAACTCGTCCATGCCGACCAAGATGCCTCATCTAATGCCCCACCTCTCCGCATTTGGCCCATATCCCTCAAAACATTTAGTGTAGGAAAGTACTGCAGAAGCTGGCTTAAATCGAAGGTAGACACAAAATGCCGGAGTTACTCCTTATTTAAGAATAAGGAGTAAGCCATTTAGAACGGAGATGGGGAAACACTTTTTCTCACAGAGAGTGGTGAGTCT
Organism: Raja brachyura; assembly: GCA_963514005.1. The sequence goes on from OY740792.1 coordinate 66,529,270, forward strand.
GTGGAATTCACTGCCTCAGGAGGCAGGTTCTCCGGATGCTTTCAAGAGAGAGCTAGATAGGGCTCTTAAAAATAGCGGAGTCAGGGGATATGGGGAGAAGGCAGGAACGGGGTACTGATTGGGGATGACCAGCCATGATCACATTGAATGGCGGTGCTGGCTCGAAGGGCCAAATGGCCTCCTCCTGCACCTATTGGCTATTGTCTATTGTCATAACTCAGCGGGTCAGCCAGCATCTCTGGAGAGAAGGAATGGGTGGCGTTTCGGGTCGAGACCCTTCCTTCTTCAGTCACCCATTCCTTCTCTCCAGAGATGCTGCCTGACCCACAGAGTTACTCCAGCGTTTTGTGTCTACCTCCCTCAAAACCTTTTCTATCCAAGTACCTGTCCAAATGTCTATTAAATATTGTTATAGTACCTGCCACAACTACCTGCTCTGGCAGCTCGTTCCATACACCCAACACCTTTTTGTGTGGAAAAGTTGCCCCTCGGGTACCTATTTAATCTGTCCCTCTCTCATTTTCAACCCATGTCCCCTGGTTCTTGATTCCCCTAATTGGGGTAAATACTGTACATTCAACCTATCTACCCGCCCTCATGATTTTATACACCTCTATAAGATCACCCCTGCGCTCCAAGGAATAGAGTCCCAGCCTGTTCAACCTCTCCCTGTAGCTCACACCCTCAGGTCCTGACATCATCACCCAACCTGTTCCCCGCGTCATTTTATACACTGACCAATTGTGTAATGACCAACCAGTGCTCATTTCTATTAGAAATAAGACTGGTCACAAAATCGTTCTGGATTTTTCAGTGTGCTATTCATCCTAACACAGTAATATCTTGGTATGGAGTGGGTTGTAACTTATTTATTTTCACGTGTCCAGAGGTACAGTACAATGTAGCAACAAGGAAATGTAGATGGTGGTACCCCTCTTCACCTGTGTCCACCTATCACTGCCCATGCTTTGTCCCCACCCCTTCCTTTCTCCCAACGTTCTCTCCTCCAATGCAATCAGTGTGTAGAAGGGTCCCGACCTGAAACGTCACCTGTCCATGTTCTCCAGAGAAGCTGCCAGACCCCCTGAGTTTACATTTGGAGGTACAGCACGGACAAAGGCCCTTCGGCCCATCGAGTCTGCATCAACCCGCAATCCCTGCACATTTACACTATCCCACGCACACTAAGGACAATTTACATTTATACCAAGCCAATTAACCTACAAACCTCTACGTCTTTGGAGCGTGAGAGGAAACCAAAGATCTCAGAGAAAACACACGTGGTCACGCGGAGAACGTGCAAACTCCATACAGACAGCACCTGTAGTTGGGATCGAACCCGGGTCTCCGGCGCTGCAAGCACTGTAAGGCAGCAACTCTACTACTGCGCCACTGTGGCCATCCAGTTACTCCAGCACTTGGTGTTCCAGTCCAGATACGGTGAAAAGCTTTATCTGCTTGCCATCCAGTCAAATCATACTACGCCCATGAGCACTTCCATGGAAAAAAGAAAGCCCTCACCTGTCCAACCTCTCCCTGTAGCTTTGGCCCTCAGGGTCTCTGGCACTGTAAGGCAGTGGTTCTATCGCTGGGCCACTGTGCTGTTTAGTTTAGTTTGTTATTATCTCATCTACAAGGGTGGGACATCTTTGATTATGTTGGCTGCTTTTCTGAGGTAGCGTGAAGTGCAGATGAGTCAGTGGTGGGGAGTCTGGTCTGGTGAGGCCCTGGGGTAATCTGTGATGCACCACAGATGTACATCAAAGCACCAAAGCACAAGGGCCTTATCTGCGTCGTTCACCTTTGCTCCATTTCTGCTTCTAAAGATATTATCTGCAGGAACGTTTCAATAACGCTACCAGTTCTGCAGCCAAACCAGAAGATTATCAGGTTAAAACAGATTCTGAGCTTCAGGATATCATCCAGACTAATAAAAGATAGACACAAAATGCTGGGGTAACTCAGTGGGCCAGGCAGCATCTCTGGATAAAAGGAACTGGGTGATGTTTCAGATCGAGACCCTTCTTTAGACTATACTATTTGATGAATTTAACATCAAGCGATGAAGTTATTTGAAAAATAGAGGCCATGAAACGACAGTGTTGATAATGTTGTAAAAACGTATCAAGCCTCTCGATGCCATACACGATCTAAAGCATGTGGGCCTTCAGTCATACCCCTTCAGTTGAATTTGAACTGGCCCCTGAAAGGACATTCAGTTCAAGGTAATCTTCTCAGGAAGTAGAGGCGCTGATGTGCTTTCTTTATAATTGCATCAGTGTTCTGGGACCAGGAGAGATCTTCAGAGATGTGCACGCCCAGGAATTTGAATGTTCTTCACCCTTTCCACCATCGACCCGTTGACATAAACGGGACTGTGGGTCCCCATCCTATCCCTTCCGAAGTCCACAATCAGTTCCTTGGTTTTGCTGGTGTTGAGGGCCAGGTTGTTGTGCTGGCACCATATGGACAGTTGCTCGATCTCTCTTCTATACTCTGACTCATCCCCATCAGTGATACGTCCCACAACAGAGGTGTCGTCGGCAAACTTGTTGATGGAGTTCGCACTGTGACCGGCTATGCAGTCATGAGTATAGAGTGAGTACAGCAGGGGGCTGAGCACGCAGCCTTGAGGTGCTCCCGTGCTGATTGTTATTGAGTCTGACACATTTCCACCAATACGGACAGACTGTGGTCTGTGAATGAGGAAGTCGAGGATCGAATTACAGAGGGATGTGCAGCGACCCAGTTCTGAGAGTTTGGTAACCAGCTTGGAGGGGATGGTTGTATTAAATGCCGAGTTGTAGTCAATGAAAAACAGCCTGACATATGAGTTTTTGTTGTCCTAGTGGTCCAGAGCGGAGAGGAGAGCCAGCGAGATCGCATCCACCTGTTGTGGCGGTAAGCGAACTGCAGTGGGTCCAGGTTTTTGTCAAGGTTTTTGCGCCACGATCAACCTCTCGAAGCACTTCATCACCACAGGCGTTAGTGCCATCAGGTCCAGACGCTGTTCGAGGGTTCACCTCCCTGAAGGATTTCCTGACGTCGACCTCTGTGACTGAGACTGAAATACCATCACTGCGAATGGGGGCTCGAGAAGGCACATCAGTGTTCTCCCTATCGAATCGTGTGTAAAACGCATTGAGCTGGTCAGGGAGTGATGTTTCGCTGACATGTGTGCTGCCTCCTGATTTCGCCTTGTAGGAGGTGATTGCATTCAGTCCCCGCCACAGCTGCCGAACATTCGCTCCATCCTCCAGCTTGGAGCAGAACTCCCTTTTTGGCCTTTTTGATGCCCCCGCCGACCAGCTCTGTACTGTCCTCACCTCTGGGGTGCGCTCTTCAATTGCTGCCTGTAGGCAGGAAGAAGCAGCACTGCAGTATGGTCGGATTTACTGAAGTGAGGGCGAGGGATAGAGCGGTAGGCATCCTTGATGGTGGTGTAGCAGTGGTCGAGGGTGTTTGGTCCTCTGGTGCTGCAGGAGACATGTTGGTGGAAGTCAGGGAGCGATTTCTTCAGGTTGGCTTTGTTGAAATCCCCGGCTATGGTAGTAAATGCCTCTGGGTAAGCCGTCTGGTGTTTGTTGACCACGGCGTGCAGCTCCTCCAGTGCCAGATGGACATCTGCCTGGGGTGGGATGTAGACCGCGGTCAGGATGATGGAGGTGAATTCCCTCGGTAGGTAAAAGGGACGGCACTTCACCGCCAGATGTTCGAGGTGTGGAGAACAGGAGTTGGATAGGACTGCCACATCTGAGCACCACGCAGAGTTGACCATGAGGCAGATGCCCCCTCCTCTCACTTTCCCAGATGCCTGCGTTTGGCCCATATGGTGGATGGAGAAACCATCAGGCTGGACTGCTGAGTCTGGGGAGCTGGGGGTGAGCCATGTCTCTGTGAAACAGAACACAGAGCATTCCCTCAGCTCCCTTTGGTAAAGCAGCCTTGCCCTTAAGTCCTTCACTTCATTTTCTAGTGACTGTACGTTGGCCAGTAGGATGGTAGGGAGAGGGGGCCAAAGTCCCCTGCGCTTCAGTCTGAACTGTAGTCCTGCCCGTCAACCACGTTTCCGTACTCCATGAATCCCTCCTCGCTGTTTACAGGTGCAGTACTTACGGGTCTCCGCGAGGTCGGGGATTCCCCTGCGATCAGGAATTCCCTTATAGTCGGCACCTCCAGCTCCGCTGCTGCTGGGAGATCCTGCCCGACGGCTTCGATTCCAGACTCCATGAAGGCCTCCCCGGTGTGCGCGCCTCCGCGAGGTCGGGGACTCCTCTCCGATCGTGAATGCCCACACAGTCACTACCTTCCGGAGTTCGCAGTAGCGCTAATGCATTTAAATGCGTTAGCAGCTCCCTACATACATCGCTGGTTCCTGCAGATTCTTTAGTACAGGTGAGCTCAGAAATACTATATTTGAAGATTTTCTGTTAAAGAAGGATGCTGGAAAATCGAGGGTACACAAAATGCTCCATATGTTTCTCCAAACTCAGCGGGTGCAGCAGCATCTATGGAGCGAAGCAGATAGGTAACGTTTCGGGCCGAAACGTTTCGGGAAGGGTTTCGGGCCGAAACGTTGCCTATCTCCTTCGCTCCATAGATGCTGCTGCACCCGCTGGGTTTCTCCAGCATTTTGTGTACCTTTGCAGATTTTCTGTTGTGCCTCTGGCAAAATGTCGCCGCAGGTAGGCGCCATCTTAGGTTCAATGATCCTCAATAGTCACATGTCCCCAGGTACAGTGAAATGCTTTGTCTTGCATGGTAAAATCATACAACAGACCTCACCTCGGCAGTGCACATTTCGCCAGGTCTCTGGTGCCGACAAGGTCACAAATATACCTAAATTACATTTATACCAAGCCAATTAACCCACATACCCGTACGCCTCTGGAGTGTGGGAAGAAACCGAAGATCTGGGCGTAAACCTGCTCGGGTCATGGGGAGTACGTACATACTCCACACAGACAGCACCCGTGGTCAGGATTGAATCCAGGTCCCTGGCACTGTGGGGAAAGTAGCTCTACTGCTGTGCCCCTGTGCTGTTTAGTTTAGTTTATTATTGTCTCATGTAGGATGAGTGAAAAGCCTTTTGTTGCCTGTTATTGAGTCACAGAAGACTATACACGAAACAATCAAGTGTACAGATACAGGATAAAGGGAATAATATTTTGTGCGGCTGCAGTTCTGTCTTATCCCACTTTCTCATCCACTCCCTGCAAACTAGGGGCAATTTACAGAGGCCCAATTGACCTACAAACCCGCACGTCTTTGGGATATGGGAGGAAACCGGAGCACCTGGAGGAAATCCACGCGGTCACAGGGAGAAGGTCAGGATTGATCCTGGGAGGCAGTGCAGAAGCCATGTGACGTGAGGGGACGGTGCGTTCGTGGGTCGAGATGTCGGTGGAGTGGGCCGCTGGAGGCCCTGCAGCAGCCTGGGGATCGATTAGATCGGATGCCGCTCCAACAGGGCGAGAGTGTGGATCGGACGTAGCTTGCCACGGCACGGAGCGCCGGAGGATACCGACAACAACATCTGACCAGGCCGACCCTGCAACTCCTACCCAGTGCCGTCGCCAGGGCAACGGGCCTTCATGGCCAAGTTAAAACGTTAACATTTTTAACAACACTGAAGGGTACAAAATGGAACCGGAAACGTGGCCACTCTTGTGCACTGCCTCAGTGTAATCTACTGCCTTACTCTGTAGTATGATTGTGTCTAGTGAAACAATTGTGCCTTGAGGGCGGCACGGTGGCCCAGCGGTGGAGTTCGGCGAGGTTCGATCCTGACCGCGGGCGATGTCTGTACGAAGTTTGCAAAGTTCTGGGGGGGGGGGGGGGGGGGGTGCGGTGTCGGAGCCAAAGGCCAGGAGACCGTTCTCCCGTCGCCGGGCGGGAGTGGCTGAATCTGAACCCAGCGGCTGTAACCCCAACACCAGACGTTGTTGTGGTGGGGCCCACCTCTCTCCGCCACCGGGGCCCAAGCCATCTTCCGCAACTAAACCAAACTAAAAACAAAACTAATGTATAGTAAGATTGGTACTGAATGGTATGGAAAAAACTGAATTTCAGCGTACCTAGATACATGTGAGAATAAAGTCTCATTGAACTATTGAACTATTGCGAGCTGACGCCGTCTTTAAGATAGAGTGCTGTTCCATAAACATAGACAGTGCAGTGTGTGCTGGACTATGAGAAAGATAAAACCAGTGAGCAACATGATGAATCAATGAATCTTCAAAGGCTGTAAATTCTATGGGATCCTTTGCAAAGGTTTTATCTTCTCAAACAAAAATAGAACAGGAGTGTTAAAGGTCAATTGGATACAAATTGGTCCGCAATCCCTGGTCTATAACCAGACTACATTTCACATTACCACGTTTGGTATTTTTTAACTTTCAGAAATATACCTTACTTGTGACCAAAAGGTATGTACAGTGCATTCAGAAAGTATTTAGCCCCCTTCACTTTTTCTAGATTTTGTAATGTTACAGCCTTATTTTAAAATATATTTAATTCTTTTTAAATCATCAATCTACACACAATATCCCAGAATGAAGAAGCAAAAACAGGTGTTTAAACATTTATGCAAAGTAATTACAAATAAATAACTGAAATATCACATTTACATAAGTATTCAGACCCTTTGCTATGACACTCAAAATTGAGCTTAGGTTCATCCTGTTTCCATTGATTATCCTTGAGATGTTTCTGCAGCTTGATTGGAGTCCACCAGTGGTAAATTAAATTGATTGGACATGATTTGGAAATGCACACACCTGTCTATATAAGGTCCCACAGTTGACAGTGCATGTCAGAGCAAAAATCAAGCCATGAAGACAAAGGAATTGTCCGTAGATCTCCGAGACAGGATTGTGTCGAGACACAGATCTGGGGAAGGGTATAAAACAATGTCTGCCACATTGCAGGTCCTGAAAAGCACATTGGCCTCCGTCATTCTTAAATGGAAGAACTTTGCAACAACCAGGACTCTTCATAGAGCTGGCCGCCCGGCCAAACTGAGCAATTGGGGGAAAAGGGTCTCAGTCAGGGAGGTGACCAAGAACCCGATGGTCACTCTGACAGAGCTCCAGAGTTCCTTTGTGGAGAATCTTCCAGAAGGACAACTATTTAGATATAGAAACATAGAAAATAGGTGCAGGAGCCAGCACTGCCATTCATTGTGATCATGGCCGATCATCCCCAATCAATAACCCGTGCCTGCCTTCTTCCCATATCCCTTGACTCCACTAGCCCCTAGAGCTCTATCTAACTCTCTCTTAAATCCATCCAGTGATTTGGCCTCCACTGCCCTCTGTGGCCGGGAATTCCACAAATTCACAACTCTCTGGGTGAAAAAGCTTTTTCTCACCTCAGTCTTAAATGACCTCCCCTTTATTCTAAAACTGTGGCCCCTGGTTCTGGACTCACCCCAACATTGGGAACATTTTTCCTGCATCCAGCTTGTCCAGTCCTTTTATAATTTTATATGTTTCTATAAGATCCCCCCTCATCCTCCTAAACTCCAGTGAATACAAGCCTAGCATGGCCGTCCGAAGGGGGCGGGGGTGTGTTGGGTGCGACCGCACCCCCATTTTTTTCCAAGTGTAAGAAAAAATCCCCCCCCAAATAAAATTTTTTAAAAATCGGAAAAAAAGAAAAATCAGAAAAAAATCAGCTTTGTCGGAAAAGTGCCTGAAATTGTGGTTCCGGCCGTTGGATGATTTGGGAGAAAAAAATTCAACCATCCGTGCCTGCGCAGTTGGGAAAGTGACGCAAAATGACTCCGTCTCTCCGTGCCTGCGCAGTGGGCCCGGGCGGGATCAGACTGCCATTTGCACTCTGAGCTTGATGCCTCGTGTCATCTACTCCAGATAAGTAGTGGAATATTGCGTTGGAGGAGGGGTGTGGTGTCGGAGCCTCACCAACGCCGGGCAGGAGTGGCTGAATCTGAACCCAGCGGCTGTAACCCCAACACCAGACACTGCTGTGGCGGGGCCCGCCTCCCTCCGCCACCGGGCCCAAGCCATCTTCCCCCCACCCCACCCCCACCGGGCCCACCCCACCCCTGCTGGACCCCCGCTGGGCCCACGCCACCCCCGCTGGGCCCACGCCACCCCCGCTGGGCCCACGCCACCCCCGCTGGACCCCCACTGGGCCCACGCCACCCCCGCTGGGCCCACGCCACCCCGGCTGGGCCCACGCCACCCCCGCTGGGCCCACGCCACCCCCGCTGGACCCCCGCTGGGCCCACGCCACCCCCGCTGGGCCCACGCCACCCCCGCTGGGCCCACGCCACCCCCGCTGGGCCCACGCCACCCCCGCTGGGCCCACACCACCCCCACTGGGCCCACTGGGCCCACACCACCCCCGCTGGGCCCACGCCACCCCCGCTGGGCCCACGCCACCCCCGCTGGGCCCACACCACCCCCGCTGGGCCCACTGGGCCCACACCACCCCCGCTGGGCCCACGCCACCCCCGCTGGGCCCACACCACCCCCGCTGGGCCCACGCCACCCCCGCTGGGCCCACACCACTCCCGCTACCCCCACTGGGCCCACACCACCCCCGCTGGACCCACGCCACCCCCACGCCACCCCCGCTGGGCCCACGCCACCCCCGCTGTGGGAGGGGGAGAGAGGGGAAGGGAAGGGAGAGAGAGATGGGGGAGAGAAGAGGGAAAGGGGATTATCTTTAGTGAGATTGCAAAATTAAGGTAGGTTTTAGAGCTATTATATTTGTGACATAAATATACATTTTAATGGGATCATTATATTCAGATGTAACATTTCCATTTCGAGATCGGGGGGGGGGGGAAGGGGACAAATATGCGTCAAGCAGAAAGCCTAATCTTTGAAGAGTTGAAAGATAGCCTAATCGATAAAGAGCTGAGAAGAGGAATCAGAGCTGCCAAGGAAAGGTGCTCTGAGATGTTGAGGTGCAAATTCTCAGCTAGTGACTCTTCTTCAGTTTGGAAGGGCTTGCAAGAAATTACCACCTACAAGAGGAAAGCGCCCCGCTCTTTTGACAATCGGCAGCTGAGCAACGACCTGAATGAGTTTTACTGCAGGTTTGGAAATCAGAAACGTAACCCTGGTACCCCCTCCCCAGCAAACACAGCCAGACCCCAGTCTGCAAAGAATGGACCCTGCACCCTCTCCTTCCCATTCACCACTTCACATCTACTTAAGGCAAGACTCCAGTATGAAAAGAGTGGACCCTTTCCCACCCCAACCAACACTTCACTCCCACTCACAGCCTGACCTTCTACACCCACCCCACTCCAATCACCGCGTCACACCCAATTACTCATTTTTAACCTTAAGAAGAGAGAGAGAGAAAAGAGGGGGGAGAGAATGGAGAGAGAGGGGGGAGAGAGAGAGGGGGAGACGTGAGTGTGGGGTTCATTTTCCCACACAAGCCATAAGTGACTGGGCAATCTGAACCCACGCACCAAGTTGAAAGCGGCTGAAGGTGTGCATCCCTCGGGTGGGGCGGAGGTTTGGGACAATGTTCATCCCTTCACAGTGATGTGATGGACACGGGGTTCTGGACCAATCGCTGACAAGTCCCGCCCCCTGGCAACGTCATGTCCGTTATTGGACTTTTCTGTTGAGCGGCAGTCGGTCCTTTGGCCTGTAGGCGCCGCCGCCTTTCGGGTAGGTGGCGTTTCAACAGCGGCCATTCGGTGAGTTTGCTTTTAGGTGACGCAGCTTTCTGGTTCCTTGGGTTTAGGCGTCCCACCCTTTTGGTTAGTAGGCGTTTCATCTTTGGACTCTTTCGGTTTATTGGCGTTTCGGCCTCATTTCCATTCGGTTCTTTGGCTTCGACGTCTGTCGGCACCACGTCCGGGCACCATAATCTATACCTTTTCTCCACAGATGCTGCCTGACCCGCTGAGTTACTCCAGCACTCTGTGAAACGTCACCTATCCATGTTCTCCACAGATGCTGCCTGACCCGCTGAGTTACTCCAGCACTCTGTGAAACGTCACCTATCCATGTTCTCCACAGATGCTGCCTGACCCGCTGAGTTACTCGAGCACTCTGTGAAACGTCACCTATCCGTGTTCTCCACAGATGCTGCCTGACCCGCTGAGTTACTCCAGCACTCTGTGAAACGTCACCTATCCATGTTCTCCACAGATGCTGCCTGACCCACTGAGTTACTCCAGCACTGTGTGAAACGTCACCTATCCATGTTCTCCACAGATGCTGCCTGACCCACTGAGTTACTCCAGCACTGTGTCTATTTCCCCTTCACCCATCTGCCCAAGCCCACTCTCCCCCCTCCTTTCCTATGTTCCTTTCCACCCATAAACCTCTCTCTGCCGTTACATTTCACTCCCCTTTCAAATCTGCTCTACTTCTCTACATGCATTTGTCTTCTTAACTTTTTAGTCATAGAATGATGCAGTGTGGAAACAGGCCCTTCAGCCCAACTTGCCCACACCGACCAACATGTCCCACTCACACGCGTTTGGCCCATCTCCATCTAAACCTGTCCTATCCATGTACGTGTCCAAATGTCTCTTAAACGTTAGGATAGCCCCAGCCTTAACTACCTCCTCTGGCAGCTCGTTCCATACCCCCACCATCCTTTGTGTGAAAAAGCTACCTCTCAGATTCCTATTAATTTCTGAAATATCGGTCATAAATTTGGTGCAAAAATGCTCCAAAATAAGGTTCAGAATGCATCAGAGAGCATCTAAAACCCCAGATGCATCGAGGGACTTCACGCTATTTCATATTAAAATGTTTGTAATCCTGTCACGCCACCCCCCTTTTTGAAAAGCTCCGTACGGGCCTGAGAAGGTGCAACCCATCCCTTTTGTACAGTTCCCCCTTACTCCAAAACAGATCCCAGTGGTCTGCAGCACTCCGCCACTCAGGCCAGACAGAAGCCACTCCCCAGTAAAACGCATATGACAGCCCGCTTGGAGTTTGCCAAAAGGCAACTAAACAAGATTCTCTGGTCTGATGAAACCAAGATTGAACTCTTTGGCCTGAATGCCAAGCGTCACGTCTGGAGGAAACCAGGCACCGCTCATCACGTGGCCAATACCATACCTACGGTGAAGCATGGTGGTGGCTGCATCTGTGGGGATGTTTTTCAGCGGCAGGAACTGGGAGACTAGTCAGGATCGAGGGAAAGATGAATGGAGCAAAGTACAGAGAGATCCTCGATGAAAACCTGCTCCAGAGCGTTCTGGACCTCAGACTGCGGTGGAGGTTCAACTTCCAACAGGACAACGACCCTAAGCACACAGCCAAGACAACGCAGGAGTGGCTTCATCACAAGTCTGTGAATGTCCTTGAGTGGCCCAGCCAGAGCCCGGACTTGAACCCGATCGAACATCTCTGGAAGGGACCTGAAAATAACTGTGCATCGACGCTCCCCATCCAACCTGATGCAGCTTGAGAGGATCTGCAGAGAAGAATGGGAGAACTTACCCAAATGCAGGTGTGTCAAGCTTGTAGCGTCATACCCAAGAAGACTTGAGGCTGTAATCGCTGCCAAAGGTGCCTCAACAAAGTACTGAGTAAAGGGTCTGAATACTCATGTAAATGGGATATTTCAGTTATTTCTTGATAAAAATTACTTTGCAAAAATTTTGAAACACCTGTTTGTGCTTTTTTATTACGGGGTATTGTATGTAGATTGATGATGCATTTTAGAATAAGGCAGTAAAGTAACAAAATGTGGAAAAAGTGAAGGGGTCCTGTCTTAGAATAAAGGGGAGGTCATTTAAAACTGAGCTGAGAATAAACTTTTTTACCCAGAGAGTTGTGAATTTATGGAATTCCCCGCCACAGAGGGCAGTGGAGGCCAAGTCACTGGATGGATTTAAGAGGGAGTTGGATAGAGCTCTAGGGGCTAGTGGAGTCAAGGGATATGGGGAGAAGGCAGGCACGGGTTATTGGTAGCGGATGATCAGCCATGATCACAATGAATGGCGGTGCTGGCTCGAAGGGCTGAATGGCCTCCTTCTGCACCTATTTTCTATGTTTCTATGTCTGAATACTTTCTGAATGAACCGTAAAAAACAAAAGACCTTGCAAAAATTCTTCATACACTCTCAGTATCATTCTCATTCTGGTATTATCGAGTTTAGATTTAGGAATTATTGAGGTACAGTGAAAAGCTTTGTTTTGCATGCTATTCAATCAGATCAGATAATGCTACTCAATAACACAATTCAAGTACAATGGGTAGAGCAAAGGGGAAGATACAGAGTGCTGAATATCATTCTCAGCATTGTAGCGCACCAGTTGCTGAGGCAGAAATTCCAATGTCCACAATGGAGTAGAGGTGAATCGGACAGTGTGTGTAAGAAGGAACTATAGATGCTGGTTTAAATCAAAGATAGACACAAAATGCTGGAGTAACTCAGTGGGACAGGCAGCATCTCTGGAGAGAAGGAATGGATGACATTTCGGGCTGAGCCTGGCAGGTCCGAAACGTCACCCATTCCTTCTCTCCAGAGATGCTGCCTGTCCCGCTGAGTTACTCCAGCATTTTATTTCTACCTTTGAATCGGGCAGTGCCCTAGCTTGCCCGAGTAGCCTGATCTGTTTGGATGCAATGCAAAACATAGCTTTTCATTGTACTTCGCTACACGTGACAGCAAGAAACCGGAACATATATTTAAACAGACTGGCAGCTGAAAGAGTGGCAACAGTTGTACACTGCCTCAGTGTAACCTACTGTCTTAAGGGCCTGTTCTACCAGCATCCGACTCCATGTGATGAGCGCGATCAAACTAGAAGCGGGGGCCGCGCGGAGTTCGGGTGATCCCCTATACTGGGCCGTTCCCAACAGCATGCGCCTGCATGCGGCAAGCGCGACCAAACCGGCAGCGAGGGCCGCGCGGAGGTCGGGTGAGTGGCGCAACGCGGCGCAAAGTGAGGCGAACTTGGAGCGAAGTCTTAAGGTAAGTTCGCCAGGACAGAGAGGGGCACAGAGGCACACACACACACACACAGAGGGCCACGGAGCCACACACAGAGAGGGTCATGGAGGCACCTACAGAGAGGGTCACGGAGGCACAACGTCGAGACGGTGTGTAATGCGTCGAGGCGACTGCGAGCCGACAAGCCGTTGCCGCGCGGCATTTTGGAATATAGTCAGTTTTTCGAAGCCCCGCGTGATGTCGGGACGAACTCCGTACAATTCCGCACGGCTCCGGCGATCGAAGTGGGACCGGCCCCGCGACGCCGGACGGCTCAAGTGACCACGTTAGGTCGCGCTCATCGCATAGAGTTGCATGCTGGTGGGACAGGCCCTTTACTCTCTTGTCCTTATGTATGAAGAAAGCTTTTTAGAGAATTGGATGGAGGAAAATAATCTCACTATAACGAGGTAGCGACTGCACGATTGAAGATCTCCACACCAGGGCGGCACGGTGATACAGTGTTAATTTGTTGCCATACAGCGCCAGAGACTGAGTTCCATCCTGACTACGGGTGCTGTCTGTGCAAAGTCCGCACGTTCTCCCTGTGGCCACATAGGTTTTCCCCGGGTGCTCCGGTTTCATCCCCCACTCCAAATATGGGCAGTTTGTAGGTTAATTGGCTCTTGTAAAATTGTAAATTGCCCCTAGTGTGTAGGATAGTGCTAGTGGTCGGTGGGGACATGGGGGGGCCGAACGGGCTGATTCCACACTGTATCTTTAAAGTCTACAATTTCTCTGCAAGAAATTACAAAACTCCGAGTTACAATTGTCCCATAGTTTTCCACTGATGCTGCACGTCATGCGTCAGTGATGGATTACAGCGGCCTGGCAAAATGTAGAGAACTCCATCTGTTCCTCTTGGATTCCGAATATTCCAACTTCAAACAGACCTGATCTTGGATGAGTGTGGGACATGTGCTGCCAGATCTCCACCACATCATGGAAATACTTCCGTGTCATCCCTGCTCGACATGTGTACATTTACATTCCCGCTCTCAGGGCAACAACTGAAGATGTATTGCAGCTGCTTCTCAACCCAATATACAAGCGCAGAAGCTGCAACCCAGATATTGATTCAGATTATCATTTGAAGATGAGAGCTGTAGATTTGCACCTCACAGTGCCAGAGACCCGGTTAGATCTTTACTATGGGTACTTTACTTTACTTTAGAGATGTAGCGACGAAACGGGCCCTTCACCCCACCGAGTCCGCAACAACCAGCGATCCCCGCACATTAACACTATCCTACACACACTCGCAACAATTTAACATTATACCGAGGCAATTAACCTACAAACCTGTACGTCTTTGGAGTGTGGGAGGAAACCAAAGATCTTGGAGAAAACCCATGTGGTCACGGGGAGTACGTACAAACTCCGTACAGACAGCACCCGTAGTCGGGAACGAACCAGGGTCTCCAGCACTGAATGTGCTGTAAGGCAGCAACTCTACGGCTGCGCCACCGTGCCGCGCTCAGTAATGTCTGTACAGAGCTTCTATGTTCTCCCTATGACCGTGTGGTTTTTCTCCGGGAGTTCTCGCTGGTTGGCACTGACTCGGTGGGCTGAAGGGCCTGTTTCTGCACTGTATCTCTAAAAGTCTAAAAGCAAGAAACATCATTTAAACAACCAGTCATTGAAAATTGCAGAGTTCAATAGCTTGTTATGATATGACTACTTGAAACCAGGATGATATATCGGCCAGATCAAACGCAGACTGGGTGATCGCTTCGCTAAGCACACTCAGTCTGCCCGGAAACCTACGCCATCTCTCGGTTTCCAAACACTTTACTCCCCTTCCCATTCCCAAACTTTCTGTCCTGAGTCTCCTCCACTGTCAAAGTGAGACCACACGCAAATTGGAGGAACATCACCTCATATGTCGCTTGGGCAGCTTACAACCCAGTGGGATGAATATTGATTTCTCAAATTTCAATGAACCCTTGCATTCCGTCTCTCCCATCCGAGTCGTCCTGCCAGTTGGCATCCGTGTATCCCTTCATTATCACCACTTCTCCAGCCAACAATGGACTATTGTGGGCTCCACCCTTCCTTGGTCATCTGTGGCCGGCCCTGCTTTGTTCTGGCCTTTCCTAACCATCCCTCTACTTTCTGTCTGAAGAAGGGTCCCGACCCAAAACATCCCCTATCCTTTTCCCCAGATATGCTCTCTGATCCGCTGAGTTGGTCCAGCAAGCCATGTCATTTGAGATCGGCCCCATGGTGTGCTCAGCCTGCAACATGTGGGAGATCAGGGATATGGTCGGTGTCCCTGGTGACTACATTTGCAGGAATTGTGTCCAGCTGCAGCTCCTGGCAGACCGCATTGAACGATTGGAGCTGCGGTTGGATTCATACTGGAGCATCCACGATGCTGAGAAACTCGTGAATAGCACGTACAGTGAGTTGGCCACACCGCAGGTTAAGCAGACAGAGAAGGAACGGGTGGCCATTAGCCAGCGTAGCAGTAGTCAGGTAGTGCAGGATTCCCCTGCGGTTATCTCCCTCCTAAACAGATATACCATTTTGGATACTGTTGGGGGAGATGGCTCGTCAGGGGAAGGCAGCAGCAGCCAAGTTCATGGCACCATGGGTGGCTCTGCAGCACAGGAGGGGCGAAGAAAGAGTGGAAGGGTTATTGTAATAGGGGATTCAATTGTAAGGGGAATAGATAGGCGTTTCTGCGGACGCAAATGAGACTCCAGGATGGTATGTTGCCTCCCTGGTGCAAGGGTCAGGGATGTCACTGAACGGCTGCATAACATTCTGGAGGGGGAGGGTGAACAGCCAGTTGTCGTGGTGCATATTGGCACCAACGATATAGGTAAAAAACTGGATGAGGTCCTACAAGGTGAATTTAGGGAGCTGGGAGATAAACTTAAAAGTAGGACCTCAAAGGTAATAATCTCTGGATTACTACCAATGCCACGTGCTAGTCAGAGTAGAAATAGGAATATATTGCAGATGAATACGTGGCTTGAAAATGGTGCAAGGGGGAGGGATTCAAATTTCTCGGGCATTGGAACCAGTTCTGGGGGATGTGGGACCAGTACAAACAGGACGGTCTGCACTGGGCTGGAATGGAACCAATGTCCTTGGGGGAGTGTTTGCTAGTGCTGTCAGGGAGGATTTAAACTAATGTGGCAGGAGGATGGGAGCACGAGCAGAGAGACAGAGGGATGTAAAATGAGGGTAGAAGCAATAGGTAGCAAGGTGAAATGTAAAAGTGGCAGGCAGACAAATCCAGGGCAAAAATCAAAAAGGGCCACTTTTCAACATAATTGTATAAGGTGTAAGAGTGTTGTAAAAACAAGCCTGAAAGCTTTGTGTCTCAATGCAAGGAGCATTCGTAATAAGGTGGATGAGTTGAATGAGCAGATAGTTATCAATGAATATGATATAGTTGGGATCACGGAGACATGGCTCCAGGGTGACCAAGGCTGGGAGCTGAACATCCAGGGTTATTCAATATTCAGGAGGGATAGACAGAAAGGAAAAGGAGGTGGGGTAGCGTTGCTGGTTAGAGAGGAGATTAACGCAATAGAAAGGAAGGAGGATTAGCTTGGAGGATGTGGAATCGATATGGGTAGAGCTGCAAAACACTAAGGGGCAGAAAACGCTAGTGGGAGTTGTGTACAGGCCACCTAACAGTAGTAGTGGAGTTGGGGATGGCATCAAACAGGAAATTAGAAATGCGTGCAACAAGGGTAACACGGTTATAATGGGTGACTTCAATCTACATATAGATTGGGTGAATCAAATTGGCAGGGGTGCTGACGAAGAGGATTTCTTGGAATGTATGCGGCATAGTTTTCTAAACCAACATGTAGAGGAACCAACGAGAGAGCAGGCTATTCTAGACTGGGTATTGAGTAATGAGGAAGGGTTAGTTAGCAGTCTTGTTGTGCGTGGCCCCTTGGGCAAGATTGACCATAATATGGTTGAGCTCTTCATTAGGATGGAGAGTGACATTGTTAATTCAGAAACAAGGGTTCTGAACTTAAAGAAAGGTAACTTTGAGGGTATGAGATGTGAAATGACCAAGATAGACTGGCAAGTGATTCTTAAAGGGTTGACGGTGGATATGCAATGGAAGGCATTTAAAGACTGCATGGATGAACTACAACAATTGTTCATCCCAGTTTGGCAAAAGAAGAAATCAGGGAAGGTAGTGTATCTGTGGATAACAAGGAAAATCAGGTATAGTATCAAAACAAAAGATGAAGCATACAAATTAGCCAGAAAAAGCAGACTCCCAAAGGACTGGGAGAAATTCTGAGTCCAGCAGAGGAGGACAAAGGGATTAATTAGGAAAAGGAAAATAGATTATGAAAGAAAACTGGCAGGGAACATTATAACTGACTGCAAAAGTGTTTATAGATATGTGAAGAGGAAAAAGTTAGTTAAAACAAATGTAGGTCCCTTGCAGTCAGAAACTGGTGAATTGATCATGGGGAACAAGGACATGGCAGACCAATTGAATAACTACTTTGGTTCTGTGTTCACTAAGGAGACATAAATGATCTGCTGGAAATAGCAGGGGACCGTGGGTCAAATAAGATGGAGGAACTGAGTGAAATCCAGGTTAGGTAAATTGAATGGATTAAAGGCCAATAAATCCCCAGGGCCAGATAGGCTGCATCCCAGAGAACTTAAGGAAGTAGCCCCAGGAATAGTGGATGCATTAGTGATAATTTTTCAAAGTTCTTGAGATTCTGGAGTAGTTCCTGAGGATTGGAGGGTAGCTAATGTAACCCCACTTTTTAAAAAGGGAGGGAGAGAGAAAACGGGGAATTACAGACCAGTTAGTCTAACATCGGTAGTGGGGAAAATGCTAGAATCAGTTATTAAAGATGGGATAGCAGCGCATTTGGAAAGTGGTTAAATCATTGGACAAAGTCAGCATGGATTTATGAAAGGTAAATCATGTCTGACGAATCTTATAGAATTTTTCGAGGATGTAACTAGTGGATAAGGGAGAACCAGTGGATGTGTTATATCTGGACTTTCAGAAGGCTTTTGACAAGGTCCCACATATGAGATTAGTATACAAACATAAAGCACACGGCATTGGGTGTTCAGTATTGATGTGGATAGAGAACTGGCTGGCAGACAGGAAGCAAAGAGTAGGAGTAAACGGGTCCTTTTCAGAATGGCAGGCAGTGACTAGTGGGGTACCACAAGGCTCACTGCTGGGACCCCAGCTATTTACAATATATATTAATGATCTGGATGAGGGAATGGAATGCACCATCTCCAAGTTTGCAGATGACACGAAGCTGGGGGGCAGTGTTAGCTGTGAGGAGGATGTTAGGAGGCTGCAAGGTGACTTGGATAGGCTGGGTGAGTGGGAAAATGCATGGCAGATGCAGTATAATGTGGATAAATGTGAGGTTATCCACTTTGGTGGCAAAAACAGGAAAGTAGACTATTATCTGAATGGTGGCCGATTAGGAAAAGGGGAGATGCAACGAGACCTGGGTGTCATGGTACACCAGTCATTGAAAGTAGGCATGCAGATGCAGCAGGCAGTGAAGAAAGCGAATGGTATGTTAGCATTCATAGCGAAAGGATTTGAGTATAGGAGCAGGGAGGTTCTACTGCAGTTGTACAGGGTCTTGGTGAGGCCCAACCTGGAGTATTGCGTACAGTTTTGTCTCCTAACATGGAAAGACATTCTTGCCATAGAGGGAGGAAAGAGAAGGTTCACCAGACTGATTCCTGGGATGGCAGGACTTTCATATGAAGAAAGACTGGATAGACTCGACTTGTACTCGCTGGAATTTAGAAGATTGAGGGGGGATCTTATAGAGACTTACAAAATTCTTAAGGGGTTGGACAGGCTAGATGCAGGAAGATTGTTCCCGATGTTGGGGAAGTCCAGAACAAGGGGTCACAGTTTAAGGATAAGGGGGGAGTCTTTTAGGACCGAGATGAGAAAATCATTTTTCACACAGAGAGTGATGAATCTGTGGAATTCTCTGCCACAGAAGGTAGTTGAGGACAGTTCATTGGCTATATTTAAGAGGGAGTTAGATGCGGCCCTTGTGGCTAAAGGGATCAGGGGGTATGGAGAGAAGGCAGGTACAGTATACTGAGTTGGATGATCAGCCATGATCATATTGAATGGCGGTGCAGGCTCGAAGGGCCGAATAGCCGACTCCTGCACCTATTTTCTATGTTTCTATGTTTCTATGTTTCTAAACCGAAACATCGCCTATCCATGTTCTCCTGCTGCCTGATCTGCTAAATTACTCCAGCACTTTGTGTCTTCTTTCCCTACATGAAACATTGCCTGTCCATTCCCTCCACGGATGCTGCCTGACCCACTGAGTTACTCCAGCATTGTGTTTTCCTCAGTATGGTATGTTGTGCTAAATAACAATGTATAAAGTTGCTGTTTGCACCCATGTACTAAGGCATCTGTCTGCCATTGCCCATACCCATATAGTTTCACGGGTGGGAGTAGATTCTGAATTTGCCCAAAATTGCTTCATATAGCATTTTATCGGGATGCACTGCAACATGGTTTGGGAACAGCTCCATCCAAGACTGCAAGAAATGACAGCGAATTGTGGACGCAGCCCAGATCATCACACAAACCAAGCTCCCTTCCATCGACTCCGTCTACACCTCACGCTGCCTCGGCAAGGCCAGCAGCATCATCACGGACCAGTCTCACCTCTTCTCCCCTCTCCCATCAGGCAAGAGGTACAGAAGTGTGAAAATGCACATCTCCAGATTCAGGTACAGTTTCTTCCCAGCTATTTTTAGGCAACTGAACCATCCTATCACCAACTATAGAGCGGCCCTGAGCTACCATCTACCTCATTGGAGACCCTCGGACTGTCTTTAATTAGACTTTACTAGAATTTATCTAGCCCTGAATGTTATTCCCTTTATCATGCATCTGAACACTGTGGATGGCTCGATTGTAATCATGCCTTTCCGCTGACTGGGTAGCATGCAACAAAAGCTTTAAGGGCCTGTCCTACAAGCATGCAACTCTGTGCGATTAGCGCGACCTAACGTGGTCGCTTGAGCCGTCCGGCGTCGCGGGGCCGGTCCCACTTCGATCGCCGGAGCCGTGCGGAATTGTGCGGAGTTCGTCCCGAGTTCGTCCCGACACCACGCGGGGCTCCGAAAAACTGACTATGTCCAAAAATTCCGCACGGCAACGGCTTGTCGGCTCCCAGTTGCCTCGACATTTACACATCGCCCCGACATCGTGCCTCCGGGAACCTATCTGTAGGTGCCTCCGTGACCCTCTATGTGTGTGGATCCGTGGCCCTCTGTGTGTGTGTGCCTCTGTGCCCATCTCTGTGTGCCCCTCTCTGTCCTGGCAAACTTAACTTAGACTTCGCTCCAAATTCGCCTCACTTTGCGCCACGTTGCGCCACTCACCCGACCTCTGCGCGGCCCCTGCTGCCGGTTTGGTCGCGCTTGCCGCATGCAGGCGCATGCTGGTGGGAACGGCCCTGTACAGGGGATCACTCGACCTCCGCGCGGCCCCCGCTTCCAGTTTGATCGCGCTCATCGCATAGAGTTGCATGCTGGTAGGGCAGGCCCTTTACACTGTCCATGTGAGAATAAAATAAACTAAACTTACCTAAACTAAATTAAACGGATCAATCTTTCTGCCTAAACAATAGGCGAGGGAATGATGAAGGCACTGGTCAATTTATTTCTAACGCCTAATCTCATGTTGTCAGCTGTGAGATTAGGTGCAGCAATATTTCACTGAATAATCATAGTTTAATATTTACAGGTCTATGGAAAAACAAATAGCTTCAAAGTTGCCGTGAAATATCTTTCATCAAAGTTGACGGACAGAGTAAGTCAAGGCCGTTAAGGAACTGATAAGGGAAGGTTAATGCCGGCAGCTGTTTGTGGCTGCACTCTGGGATCTTTGGTGTCCCAATTTAAACAATGCCAGTATCACTTTCAACAGGACATTTAGACTCATGCAAATTTGCCGATGGTTTGATGCTTAATGCTTTTTTGCTTTTGCAGTCTTCCGAGCAGCAAAACAAAACTCATTCTCTGTCTGAACATAATTATAGTTTTCCTCCATCTACGCCGCATCTGCGCCCAAGATGAGGTGTTCCATACCAGCACATCTGTCCTCATTCTGTCGGGAATAGTGGAGGCCCTCACACAGGTCTCCTCAGTACCCCGCAGCTCTGCCCTTGGTCCCTCTCCCCCAGTCGCACGACAGACAGAGTCCCCCTAGTCCTCACCTCGCCCGCACCATCAGCCATCACATACACCACATCATTTTCCTCCCCTCCAACGGGATCCCACCACTGGCCACATCTTCCCTTCCCCATCCCATTCTGCTTTCCGCAGAGACTGTTCCCTCCGCAACTCCCTGGTCATCTTGTCCCTTCCCACCCTAACCACCCCCTCCCCAGGTACTTTCCCCTGCACCCGCAGAAGATGCAACACCTGTCCCTTTACCTCCCCCCTCGACTCAGTCCAAAGACCCCGACAGTCCTTTCAGCTGTTGCACCTCGTCCAACCTCATCTACTGTATCCGCTGTTCCAGGTGTGGACACCTATATATCGGCAAGACCAAGCGCAGGCTCGGCGATCGTTTCGCTCAGTCCGTCGTAACCTACCTGATCTCCCGGTAGGTTGCCAAATACTTTAGCTCCCCTCCCATTCCCACACTGACCTTTCTGTCCTGGGCCTCCTCCACTGTCAGTGAGGCCCAGCGCAAATTGGAGGAACAGCACCTCATAGTTCGCTTGTGCAGCTCACACCCCAGCGGTATGAACATGGACTTCTCTAACTTCATGTAACCCCTGCATGAATGTAATGGTGGTTAAAGGAGGGGCTTGAGGGCCTGTCCCACGTAGGTGATTTTTCTGGCGACTGTCATAGTTGTAGCAAGTTGCCGAAAACCGTATTGGGATGTCCACCTATCACCACATCTACGACAACCTATGACCACACAGGCGACAACCCATACCACCCCAAGCCAACCTACATCCATCCGCGACAAGCTACGACAAGCTACGACCCTGTCGGCGACAATGAAGACAATTCAGTCGCCGGTACCCATCGCCCGTTGACGTAGGTAGTCGCCAATAGAATTCACCAAGTCAGCACCAGCGCCAACCTACGTCATCCTGGTGACAACCTACGTCAGCACCTACGTCAGGGGAAGACAAGCTACGCTCATTGGCGTCAATCCACCGTCGCCGAAAAATGTTGAACGTGTTGAAAATCCAGCGGCAACCAGAAATGCGCTACGACTCTTTGGGCGAATGAGGAGACGACTCACGGCCATACAGGCGATACCCCGGCGACCGTGTGGCCTAAAAAATAGCCCAAGCGGGACAGGCCCTGCAGTTAGTTGATCATTACTGGAAGTTTGCAGCAACTTTGAATGTTTGGTTTACAGGAAGCACACACTTCAACTTCTAGTAAAGAAACTCTCCAGCTGTGACATTTGTAGGTATTTGTAGAAATATACAATATGCTCTATTTTCATAAATGTCATAAATATCGAGCTGCTTGAGATAAACAATTGGAACAAGATTGAGGATTAAGTCATAACTTTCAAAAAATATTTTTTTCCCCAAGTGCAATGGAAGTCTTCAAGTAATGTTTTCAAAGTGAGTCACAGAGTGATACATAGAGACATAGAATGATACAGTATGGACACAGGCCCTTCGGTCCAACTCACACCACACTGGCCAACATGTCCCAGCTACACTAGTCCCACTTGCCTGAGCTTGGTCCATATCCCTCCAAACCTGTCCTATCCATGTACCTGTCTAACTGTTTCTTAAATGATGGGATAGTCCCAGCCTCAACTACCTCCTCTGGCAGCTTGTTTCATACACCCACCACTCTTTGTGAAAAAAACGTTGTCCCTCAGGTTCCTATTAAATCTTTCTCCCCTCAACTTAAACCTATGTCCCCTGGTTCTCAATTCCCCTAGTCTGGGTTAAAGACTTTGTGCATCTACCTTATCTATTCCTCTCATGATTTTGTACACCTCTAAAAGATCACCCCTAATCCTTCTGCACTTCAAGGAATAAAGTCCCAGCCTGCTCAACCTCTCCCCATAGCTCAGGCACTCAAGTCCTGGCAACATCCTCGTAAATCTTTTCTGAACCCTTTCCAGCTTAATAACATCCTTCCTAAAACAAGGTAACCACAACTGAAAACAATATTCTAAATATGGCCTGACTAATGTCTTGTACAACTTTGGTGACCCTCGGACGAAGCTTGCTTGCTTCACCTTGAACTAGTTATGTTTTGCTGAGGATTCCAACATCTGCAGTCTCTCCAGACTCTTCTCTGGGGCAAACTGAGAACTGGGGGTGGCACGTGGAGCTGCCTGACAAAGCCAGAGAGCCGGCTTTGATCCTGACTACGGGTGCTGTTTGTACGGAGTTTGTACGTTCTCCTTGTGACCGTATTGGATTTCTCCGGGTGCTCCGGTTTCATCCCACACTCCAAAGACGTACAGGTTTGAAACATAGAAACATAGAAACATAGAAATTAGGTGCAAGAGTAGGCCATTCGGCCCTTCGAGCCTGCACCGCCATTCAATATGATCATGGCTGATCATCCAACTCAGTATCCTGTACCGGCCTTCTCTCCATACCCCCTGATCCCTTTAGCCACAAGGGCCACATCTAACTCCCTCTTAATTTTGCAGGTGAATTAGCTAGATAAAAGTTGTGAAATTGTTCCTAATGTGTAGGATAGTGCTGCTGTAATGGGCAAAGTAGTCTGGTTGAGTCTCATTGTCTGTAATTATATTCACCATGCACACGGCTAACTTGGCTATCGTTATCTTTCATTCATTTGTTCTATATCTCTCTACATCACTGTCTATATTTCTCGTCTCTCTTTCCCCTGACCCTCAGACTAACGAAAGGTCTCGACCCAACACGTCACCTATTCCTTTTCACCAGTGATGCTGCCTGACCCATTGAGTTACTCCATCTTTATGTTGGGTGATTGGCGTGGACTTGGTGAGCTGAAAGGCCTGTTTCCGCGCTGTAAAGGGCCTGTCCCACTTGGGCGTCACGCAGGTGGTGCGCGAAGGTTTTGTGAATCGCAAAGTCCTGGGGCGCCGCTCGCGTCACTGCCTACGCCACCAAGCCTCACCACGCACCATGCACGCGTAATGCTCGCCATAGCGCATCACGTGCGCGTCACGCCGCGTGCGTCGTGCATTGTGGCGCGTAAATGATGTCACGTAAATGATGCGCAAATGACGCCCAAGCGGGGCAGGCCCTTGACTCTAAAGTAGCCCACATCACTGCGAATAGTGGATGAATGACCGGATTGATTACTGGGGTTTGGGATGATTGACGACGGATGCAGTGTGGAAAGCATAGTCAGCTTGTAGCACAGCTCGGTTTGGAACAGCTCTGCCCAAGGTGGCACAATACTGCAGAGAGTTGTAGATGTAGCCCCGTCCATCACACACACAGGCCACACTCCCCACCATTAACTCCATCCACACTTCACACTGCCCTCAGGAAAACAGCCAACATAATCACACACCTTTCCCAACCCATTCATTCCTTCTCCCTGCTCCGGTCTGGCAGAGCTACAGAAGTTTGAAAGAGTGCACCACCAGACTTAGGAACAGCTTCTTCCACTCTGCTATCAGGCTTCTGAATGGTCTTTCCACAAGATAAGGGTATTGTCCGATTCACCTCTACCCCATTGTCGACATTGGACTTTGGCTGTGGAACTGTTGAACGACAATAGACAATAGGCAATAGGTGCAGTAGGCCATTCGGCCCTTTGATGTGATCATGGCTGATTATTCCCAATCAGTACCCCGTTCCTGCCTTCTCCCCATATCCCCTGACTCCGCTATCCTTAAGAGCCCTATCTTGCTCTCTCTTGAAAGCATCCAGAGAACCGGCCTCCACCACCCTCTGAGGCAGAGAATTCCACACACTCACAACTCTTTGTGAGAAAAAGTGTTTCCTCGTCTCCGTTCTAAATGGCTTACCCCTTATTCTTAAACTGTGGCCCCTGGTTCTGGACTCCCCCAACATCGAGAACATGTTACCTGCCTCTAGCGTGTCCGAACCCTTAATAATCTTATGTTTCAATAAGATCCCCTCTCATCCTTCTAAATTCCAGAGTGTACAAGCCCAGCCGCTCCATTCTCTCAGCATATGACAGTCCCGCCATCCCGGGAATTAACCTTGTAAACCTACGCTGCACTCCCTCAATAGCAAGAATGCCCCTCCTCAAATTAGGGGACCAAAACTGCGCACAATACTCCAGGTGTGGTCTCGCTAGGGCTCTGTACAACTGCAGAAGGACCTCTTTGCTCCTAATGCTGAGAACTATATTCTACACTCTGTATCTTCCCCTTTGTTCTATCATTTGTACTCCTTTAAATCTATATTCTTCTTGTAAGTACAGGCTATATTCTATGGTCTGTAGCTTAGCCTTTGCTCTACCTATTGTACGAGTTTGGCTAGATTGTATCTATGTGTGGTATATCTGATCAGTTTGCATACTGTGCAAAACAATGTTATTCACTGTACCTGTACACATGACAATCATAAACCTAACCCTAAAGGGCCTGTCCCACCAGCATGCGATTCCATGCGGTGAGCGCGACCAAACCGGCAGCGAGGTCCGCGCGGAGGTCGGATGATCCCCTGTACAGGGCCGTTCCCACCAGCATGCGCCTGCATGCGGCAAGCGCGACCAAACCGGCAGCAAGGACCGCGCGGAGGTTGGGTGAATGGCGCAACGCGGCGCAAAGTGAGGCGAACTTGGAGCGAAGTCTTAAAGATAATTTCGCCAGGACAGAGAGGGGCACACAGAGAGGGGCACAGAGGCACACACACAGAGGGCCACGGAGCCACACACATAGAGGGTCACGGAGGCACCTACAGAGAGGGTCACGGAGGCACAACGTCGAGACGGTGTGTAATGCGTCGAGGCGACTGCGAGCCGACAAGCCGTTGCCACGCGGAATTTTTGAACATAGTCAGTTTTTCGGAGCCCCGCGTGATGTCGGGACGAACTCCGCACAATTCCGCACGGCTCCGGCAATCGAAGTGGGACCGGCCCCGCGACGCCGGACGGCTCAAGCGACCACGTTAGGTCGCGCTCATCGCATAGAGTTGCATGCTGGTGGGACAGGCCCTTAACAATCCCATCCAACATTATCGCTCATTAGGCGTGATCTTCTGCCACAGAACCTGTGGTTTGTTCGCTGCAAATCTGGTCTTGTGCCACTAAATTATCTCCAAACTTGCTTTCCAAATTGCACGTAGTTGAGGAGCAATGAGGTGGTTTGGACCTGTGAGCTGCCTGTGACCACAAACATTGTCAGCGATCCACAGGCAATTTGCATTCTTTGTTTCTGAATTAGTCAGAACAGAAACCCCACCACAGAAGGACAGTTACTGGAAACTGGGCTGAATCAGATAACAGCTATTTCGAATTTACTAGACCACAAGACTTAAAAAATGATCACACTTATCCACCGGATTTGCTGCCTTATAAAGGCAGCCGACATCATCAGAGACCCACACCACCCTGGCCATGCACTCATCCCACTCCTGTCATCAGGAAGAAGGGACAGGAGCCTGAAAACTGTAACCTCCAGGTTCAGGAACAGCTTCTTCCCAACAACCATCTGAACACTACAAAATAAACTGATGCAGCACGTACCACCAGCCCTGTGTTATCAGAGCGGGGCTGTGGCGTTGCGGTAGAGGTGTTGCCTTACAGCGCCAGGGACCTGGGTTTGATCGTGACTATGGATGCTGCTTGGGTGAAGTTTGTACATTCTCCCTGAGACTGGGTGGGATTTTTCCGGGTGCTCCGGTTCACTCCCACACTCACATTTAGGGGCGCAGTGGTAGAGCTACTGCCCGACAGCGCCAGAGACCCGGGTTCGATCCTAACTATGGGTGCTGTCTGTACAGGGTTTGTACATTCTCCCCGTGACCTGCGTGGGTTTCCTCCTAGATCGTTGCGTTCCTCCCACACTCCAAAGACGTACAGGTTTGTAGGTTAATTGGCTTGGTACAAATGTACAAAAATGTTCTCAGTGTGTGTGGGGTAGTGTTAATGTGCGGGGATCGCTGTTTGGTGCAAACCCGGTGGTCCGAAGGGACAGTTTCCGCGTTGTATCTAAACGAAACTAAATGTCTACAGACACTCTCCTCCGTCTAGCGGAGTTGGTCCTTACGCTTAATAACTTTTCGTTTGACTCCCCCCATTTCCTCAAATAAAAGGTGCGTAGCTATGGGCACGCGCATGGGCCCCAGCTATGCCTGCCTCTTTGTAGGGTACGTCGAACAATCCTTGTTCGAGGCGTACCAGGGCCCTATCCCCGACCTCTACCTCCGCTACATTGACAACTGCATTGGTGCTACCTCCTGCACCCACACACAACTCACTGACTTCATCCATTTCACCACTAACTTCCATCCGGCACTTAAATACACCTGGACCATTTCCGACATTTCCCTACCATTTCTAGACCTCACTATCTCCATCGCAGGTGATAGAATACTGACCGACATTGACTATAAACCCACTGACTCCCATGGCTATCTGGACTACACTTCTTACCACCCTGCTTCCTGTAAGGACTCCATCCCCTACTCCCAATTCCTCCGTCTACGCCGCATCTGCTCCCAGGGTGAGGTGTTCCACACCAGGGTACCGGACGTCCTCATTCTTCAGGGGACGGGGGTTCCCCTCTTCTACTATAGATCTCACCAGGGTCTCTTCTATACCCTGTAACTCCGCTCTCACTCCCCATCCCCCCCCACTCGTAACAAGGGCAGAGTCCCCCTTGTCCTCACCTCCCACCCTACCAGCCGTCAGATACAACAAATAATCCTCCGACATTTCCGCCACCTCCAACGTGATCCCACCACTGGCCACATCTTCCCATCACCTCCCCTGTCTGCTTTCCACAGAGACCGCTCCCTCCGTAACTCCCAGGTCAATTCGTCCTTTCCCACCCGACCACCCCCTCCAGGCACTTTCCCTTGCAACCGCAGGAAATGCTACACTTGTCGCTTTACCTCCCCCTTGACTCCATTCAAGGACCCAAGCAGTTTTTCCAGGTGTGGCAGAGGTTCACCTGCACCTCCTCCAACCTCATCTATTGCATCCTCTGCTCTAGGTGTCAGCTGCTCTACATCGGTGAGACCAAGCGCAGGCTTGGCGATTGCTTCGCCCAACACCTCCGCTCGGTCCGCAATAACCAACCTGATCTTCCGGTGACTCAGCACTTCAACTCCCCTCCCATTCCGAATCCGACCTTTCTGTCCTGGGCCTCCTCCATGGCCAGAGTGAGGCCCACTGTAAATTGGAGGAACAGCACCTCATATTTTGCTTGGGTAGTTTGCACCCCAGCGGTATGAACATTGACTTCTCTAATTTCAGGTAGTCCTTGCTTTCTTCTTCCCTTCTCAGCTCTCCCACAGCCATCTGGCTCCACCTCTTCGTTTCTTACCCCCCCCCCCCCCCCCCCCCCCACCCTCACATCAGTTCGAAGAAGGGTTTCGAACCGAAACGTTGCCTATTTCCTTCCCTCCATAGATGGTGCCTCACTCGCTGAGTTTCTCCAGCATTTTTGTCTACCCTAAACTAAACTAAACTACACTACACTACACTAAACTACTCCAAAGAAATGTAGGTTAATTGGCTTCAGTAAAAATTGTAAATTGTCCTTAGGATAGCGCGAGTGTTTGGGTATTGGTTGGTCGGTGCGGACTTGGTGGGCTGAATGGTCTGTTTGGGATTTTTTGCACGAATTTGCTTTTTTAATTGATTTGTAGTTCTCTTTTTTCTTTCTACTGTTACATAAGTACTGTTAAGCTGCTGCAAGTTAGAATTTCATTGCTCCATTGAGGTACATCTGTTAATCAACCATGCTTGACTGTTGCTCCTTGACGCATGAAGCACACAATTTGGACCGGAATTCTATTATCTTATGGTGTGCATCATTTTAGACCTTAGACTAAAGACCAGTGTGGAAACAGGCCCTTCGGCCCACCGAGTCCAAGCTGGCCAATGATCACTCCGTACATTAACACTATCCTACACACACGGGGCAATTTGCAATTCTACTGAAGCCAATTAACCTACAAAGCTGTACGTCTTTAGAGTGTGGGAGGAAACTGGAGCACCCGGAGAAAACCCACGCAGGGACGTACGCACGCAGGAACGTACAAACTCCGTGCAGACAGCGGCCACATTCAGGATTGAAGATGGGTCTCTGGCGCTCTACAGCTGTGCCACTCTGCCGTCCCATGGCAAATTACAAGCTCTAAGAACTAAGTTAACAATTGAGAATATTAAAAAGTGTGTAAAAAGCCTGTCCCACTTGGCGATTGTTTAGGCAGCTGCCAGGGGATGTCATAGTTGTAACGGGTCGCTGAAAACCTGGTGACCGCCTATGCCATCCTGGTGACAACCTATGTCAGGAGAAGTCAAGCTATGCTCATTGGCGTCAAACCCACTGTCGCCGATAACATTCCAACATGTTGAAAATTTAGCGGCGACCAGAAGGACGCTACGACTTTTTGTGCGACTGAGGAGACAACTCCCGGCAACCACCGGCGAACGTGTGGCGACAAACTGGTCGCCTGTAGTTGGCTAAAAAAATCGCCTACATTGGACAGGCCCATTGCTCCTTGGATCAAGATCAGACGATTCAGAGACTTTGTAGACGCAAGATGATGCTGGAAAGTGGCTGTTCCAGTAGAGGATCTACTGCACCCATGTGCGGTGTGATTACACAGGAGAGCATGCAGAACAAGAGTCTGTGGAATTCTCTGCCTCAGAGGGCGGTGGAGGCCGCTTCTCTGGATGCTTTTAAGAGAGAGCTGGATAGGGCTCTTAAAAATAGCGGAGTCAGGGGATAGGGGGAGAAGGCAGGAACGGGGTACTGATTGGGGATGATCAGCCGTGATCACATTGAATGGCGGTGCTGGCTCGAAGGGCCGAATGGCCCACTCCTGCACCTATTGCCTGTTGTCTTTTGTCTATTGTCAAGCTCCTTACTAATCCCTGTAGATATGACAATAATGAACTGTACATAAAGTTTATATTATCCAGTACTTTGCAGGATGTGTCTATTCTACGACTGACATTCACAGTCATCGAGTCATAGTCATAGAGTTATACAGCATGGAAACAGGCCCTTCGGCCCAATAGGACCATACTAACCAGCATGCCCCATCTGCACCAGTCCCACCTGCCTGTGTTTCGCCCATATTCCTCTAAACCTATTCTCCGTGTACTTGTCTAAATATTTGTTACAGTTCATTAGTTCATGTTCTAGGAGCAGAATTAGGCCATTCAACCAAAACAGTCCACTCTGCCATTCGATCATGATGTATCAAGATACATGATAAAGATTTAGGAAACACACCTTCAGCTGTGAAACTCCAACTAGAAGCCCGAAACGTCATTACAATGAAGGTTGTTGACCAATTTACCCATTCGTGTGATGTTGGAGGTGGCGATGGTGTCATGTTTGGCCTAAAGATGGGCCGAGGCAAATATCTGCCTCTCACCCTCCAGGGTTGTCAGGACTGTGGAAGGACATCAGAACAGGCAGCCCATTCAAAATGAGTCATCTCCATTCTCAGTGACGTTAGTGTGATTCCTAAACCCACGCATTTACCATGCTCTGCAGGAAAAATTACTCACACGTTATAGCGTAGGCCTTATTGTAATGGAAACTGCACATCACCAGTCATTCACTCTTGCCTTATTTTCCTCACGGCCAGTACACTGTTGAGTCACTTGGTGGACGAGGTGAGAGGGATAAAGTTAAGGTGAGAGGGGCAAAGTTTAAAGGAGGTGTGCAGGGCAAGTGTTTTTTACACAGAGGATGGCGGGTGCCTGGAACGCACTGCCAGGGGTGGTGGTGGAGGCAGATACGATAGCGGTGTTGAAGAGGATATTGGATAGGCACATGGTTATGCAGGGAATGGAGGGATATGGATCACGCGCAGGCAGATAGATTAGTTTAGCTTGGCATCAAGGTCAGCACAGACGTTGTGGGCTGAAGGGCCGTTTCTGTGCTGTACTGTTCTATGTCCATGCCTGTTTTATGGGCATTATTTCTGTTACTATTAGAGTTATTGGAATCTCTAATACTTGCCATTCTGCTTTTGCACTTACATAGAAAATAGTTGTATACAAACACCCACCACTCCATGTAGAAAGACTTGTGCTGCACATCTCCTTTAAACTTTGCCCCTCTCACTTTAAAGCTATTGTGCAGAATATAGTTCTCAGCATTGTAACGCATCAGGTCCGTACACAGACAGACAGACATCAATTTTTCTGCCATGCATTTTGGGCCTGGGTTTGGTTGGAGCCCATCTGAAAATATGGCACAGCGGTAGAGTTGCTGCCTTAAGGGCCTGTCCCACCAGCATGCAACTCTATGCGATTAGCGCGACCTAATGTGGTCGCTTGAGCCGTCCGGCGTCGCGGGGCCGGTCCCACTTCGATCGCCGGAGCCGTGCGGAATTGTGCGGAGTTCGTCCCGACATCGCGCGGGGCTCCGAAAAACCGACTATGTTCAAAAATTCCGCGCGGCAACGGCTTGTCGGCTCGCAGTCGCCTCGACGCATTACACACCGTCTCAACGTCGTGCCTTCGTGACCCTCTCTGTAGGTGCCTCCGTGACCCTCTCTGTGTGTGGCTCCATGGCCCTCTGTGTGTGTCCCTCTCTATCCTGGCGAGCTTACCTTTAAGACTTCGCTCCAAGTTCGCCTCACTTTGCACCGCGTTGCGCCACTCACCTGACCTCCGCGCGGCCCTCCCTGCCGGTTTGGTCGCACTTGCCGCATGCAGGCGCATGCTGGTGGGAACGGCCCTGTACAGGGGATCACCCGACCTCCGCGCGGCCCCCGCTTCTAGTTTGATTGCACTCATCGCATGGAGTCGGATGCTGGTAGGACAGGCCCTTTACAGCGGCAGTTGCCCAGGTTTGATCCTGACCATGGGTGCTGTCTGTACGGAGTTTGTACGTTTTCCCTGTGACCAAATTGGGTTTTTTCCGGGTGCTCCGCTTTCCTCCCACACTCCAAAGATATGCAGATGTGTAGATTAATTGATAAGTACATGTACATCTACAAAGAAGAGTAAATTAAGTGACTTCTGTACATCGATTTGAGTGTGTAGGGTAGAGCTAGTGTACGGGTGATCATTTGTCAGCATGGACATGGTGGGCAGAAGGGCCTGTTTCCATGCTGTACATCTAGACTAGACTAAACTAAACCTGAAATTGAAATATACAACTTTTCTTCATTCAGCCACAGAGATCATTTAATTGTCTCATTAAAATTGCAAGATACTGTGTGACTGTGTGACTGAAGAGGTAAAATGGCTGCATGTCAAACTCAATTTGGAAAACCTTAAATATCAACAGCTCAAGTGCAAAGCAAATTAGAATTAGGAAGCAAACCCTTTTTGGATCAACACAAATATTTCAGACAAAAATATTACTTTAGTGAAAACAGTTTCTTCAGACTAAATATAGTTGGTGGCACAGTGGCGCAGCTGGTAGAGCTGCTGCCTCACAGTGCCAGAGAACAGGGGATCGATTCTGATCTCAGGTACAGTCTGTGTGACAGCACGTTCTCCCTGTGACCACGTGCGTTTCCTCCAGGTGCTCCGGTTTCCTCCCACATCCCAAAGCCGTGCAGGTTTGTAGGTTCAAAAATTATAAAAACGAGTGTGTAGGGAGTGGATGTGAAAGTGGGGTACATGGAACTACTGCGAACCTTGTAGATCTTATAGAAACTTCCAAAATTCTTAAGGGTTTGGACAGGCTAGATGCAGGAAGATTGTTCCCGATGTTGGGGGAGTCCTGGACAAGGGGTCACAGTTTAAGGATAAGGGGGAAATCCTTTAGGACCGAGATGAGGAAAACATTTTTCACACAGAGAGTGGTGAAT
Organism: Raja brachyura; assembly: GCA_963514005.1. The sequence goes on from OY740792.1 coordinate 66,562,180, forward strand.
CTGTGGAACTCTCTGCCACAGAGGGTAGTTGAGGCCAGTTCATTGGCTATATTTAAGAGGGAGTTAGATGTGGCCCTTGTGGCTAAAGGGGTCAGGGGGTATGGAGAGAAGGCAGGTACAGGATACTGAGTTGGATGATCAGCCATGATCATATTGAATGGCGGTGCAGGCTCGAAGGGCCGAATGGCCTACTCCTGCACCTATTTTCTATGTTTCTATGTTTCTATGAACGGGTGATCGATGGTTGGCGTGGACTCGGTGGGCCGAAGGGCCTGTTTCCATACTGCATCTCTAAAACTAATAACAATATCTAAATTATCTTTAGTGACTTAAAATACAGGCACAAGCTACGAATCACGGAGAATAGAAAACTTAATAGATGCATAGAAACTAAGTGTAGGGAGGTTTTCGACCATCTTGATGTACCTCAGGTGGAAATCTGTTTCAGATCAATAGTTGCAAAAATTATTGGCATTGACATATGGAATTTTTGCAAAAATACGTATCATGGTAAATGCTATAATAAGCAGTTGTCACTGATAGGAATGAGAACGGTGTGTGCAGCTGAACAGACTAAGCAAATCTTATTATCAATGTTTATTGACTTTTCAATCAGATTAGTTAAAATTATTTGTCATTAAATATGCCGGCATTGGAACTAGTCCTCTCGGGCCCACTGGTTCAATTATATAAGATTTGGGCACAAATGGTGAACAGCTAACTCCATTAGTTTAGAGAGACAGCATGAAAATAGGCCCGATGGCCCACCATGTCCATGCCGACCACCCATCACCCGTTCACACCAGTTCTACGTTAGCCCACTTTCTCATCCACTCCCTACACACTAGGGACATTTTACAGAAGCATTAAGAAACATTCATATGTTCCATCATACCTGCTCAAACTTAAAAGTTTTTTTGTATGTTAATCTTCATCTGACAGAGATTTGCTGTTGCGGAACAGTGAAATCAGTTGTACGAGACATTGGTGAGGCCACATTCAGAGTATCGCCTTCAGGTTTGGTCACCCTGTTATAGGATAGATGCTGTCAAGCTGGAAGGGGCCAAGAGAAGATTTACAAGGATGCTGCCAAGGCCAGGGCTCAAGCGTCTGACTACAGGGAGAGGTTGAGCAGGCTTGGACTTTATACCTTGGAGCGCAGGAGAATGAGGAGTGATCTTATACCACACGATACAATATGATGCAATAAAACTTTAATCATCCCTGGTGGGAAATTGTTCTGCTGACAGTCACAACCCACAAGGTGCACAAAAACTTGAAATTAAAAGTGAAAACAAAAAGAAAAAGACTGTTGCCTGGCTGCTGTGTGCACAGCACCTTCACTGGAACAAATGATCAAACACACACACAGACTTATACCCTGGACAGAGGATTCTAAACTAGAATGGCCCCGTCCCTCCCCTCCCCCACACCCCACCCCTCCCCTCCCCCACACCCCTCCCGTCCCCCACACCCCACCCCTCCCCTGACCCCTCCCCTCCCCCACACCCCTCCCCTCCCCACACCCCACCCCCACACCCCTCCCCTCCCCCCACCCCTCCCCACCCCCACACCCCTCCCCTCCCCTCACCCCTCCCCCACCCACACCCCACCCCTCCCCCACATCCCTCCCGTCCCCCACACCCCTCCCCTCCCCCACACCCCACCCCTCTCCCACACCCCTCCCCTCCCCCACACCCCTCCCCTCCCCTCCCCTCACCACTCCCCTCCCCTCACCCCTTGAGACCCAGAGGACATTGGTTTAAAGTGAGGTGGGAAAGATTTAATAGATACCTGAGGGGTCACGTTTTTCACTGAAGGCTGTGGATGTATGGAATGAGCTGCCGCAGGAAGTAGTTGTGGCAGGTACTGTGGAAACATCGTGACAATTGTGTACTGTCTAGGCGAAGTCTGCGGTATGATTTTACCTGGTTGTATGCAAAACAATGCATTTGACTGTACGTACCTCGGTACATTTGACACGAGAGTATCATTGAATCATGTCACCCAAAGGAGGTTCAATCAACCAAGATCATCTCCAGTACTCCCAACATTGTGTGATCAGAGGCTCCTCTCTACATTAGTACATGGCGAGTCTCAGGCCAAGATAGGCCAACGTTACTTCTATCTGGTAGACACAAAATGCTGGAGTAACTCAGCGGGTGAGGCAGCATCTATGGAGAGAAGGAATGGGTGACGTTTCGGGTCGAGACCTTTCTTCAGGCATGAGTCTTCAACGGGCTCCCAGCAGTTTTGAAGTCTGTAGGAAACCCTGCGTCAATCTATGTGTTGGAAGGAACTGCAGATACTGGTTTAAATTGAAGATTGACACCAAATGCTGGAGTAACTCAGCGGGACAGGCAGCATCTCTGGAGAGAAGGAATGGGTGACGTTTCAGGCTGAAACGTCTGAAGCGTCCTGCTTCAATCCACTTTCCATGGCTGTCTGAAGTTGGCCCAGATTTGGATTCAAAGATTGCTACCTCAGGCAAGTTTCTTTTCCGAATAACAAATTGGAACAGTTTTTGAACTTTTCTGGGAACCTATGCAGTGTACTTATCAAAGTTTAAGCTGCTGTAGACACTGTTATGGGAGTGATGGAAATTCTAACCCGCAGAAAATATCTTATTCGAGACAAGGAACTGCAGATGCTGGAATCTTAGGCAAAACGCAAAGTGCCGGAGGATCTCAGCAAGTCAGGCAACATCTGTAGACTTTAGAGATACAGCGCAGAAACAGGCCCTTCGGCCCAACCAGCGATCACCCTGTACACTAGCACTATCCTACACGCTAGGGACAATTTACAATTTTACAGTAGCCAATGAACCTATAAACCTGTGCATCTTTGGAGTGTGAGAGGAAACCGGAGCACCTGGAGAAAAGCCACATGGTCACAGGTAGAACGTACAAAGACAACACACGTAGTCAGGATTTGAGCCGGGACTCTGGCGCGGTAAGGCAGCAACTCTACCATGCGCCACTGCGCTGACCCTGTGGTGACACTGTGCTGATACTAGGGGGTGCTGTCCTGTATGGTATGGCTGCCCAGCCTGCAGCTGTATGTTTTTCACTCTTTTCTTTTATTTTTAGTGAGTTAAAGTGTTTTGTTTTTGGAGTCTATTCTTTTTTATGTGTGGGGGGAGGGGGGGGGGAGGGGGAAACTGCTTTTCCTGGTCCCTACCTGGTCGGAGAGGCAGTTTTTCTCCGGGCTGCATCTTTGACCCGTCCTCGCGGCCTACCAGCGGGCCTGGAGCGGCGTTTCTTGAGGGGACCGCCCAGAACCTCGGCTTCGGTGGCGGCAGAGCGCTGGAGCGCCATCGCAGGGCGGGCGATGCCTTGCCTGGGTCGCCGCGCTGGAACTCCGGTGAGCTGAGACCGCCGATAAAAACATCGCGGAGCTGCGGGTCTGTGGAGCGGCCAACTGCGGGCAGCGCCGCTGAATTCAACATCGGGAGCCAGTGGTGGAGCTCCATTCAGCGCGGCCTTGACGGCTTCGGGAGCCGCGGACTCCGGAAGCAGCCGTTCCAGGTGTCCCAAGCCGCTGAGAGGATTCTCCCAACGCCGGAGCACCATCACCCGGCGAGAACGGCCTGGAACATCGGGCCGCCGTGAAGGTGACTGCGGAGGCCTCAATAGGCCTGACTATGGGTGGACACGGGATGGGGACTGGACATTGTGCCTTCGCTCACAGTGGGAACCATTGTGGGGGATGTATTTTATGTTTAAATCTCTTTATTAGTGTTATGTCTGTATTCTTTATTTATGTGCTGCATTGGCAAGAAACATTTCACTACACCAATTGGTGTATGTGACCAATTGACTAACCTTGAACCTTGAACCTTGAACCTGACCCAAATATGTGGAATAAATGAATAGCAACGTCTTGTGTTGGGACCCTCCTTCAGTCAGCTTATTCGTTCCTTGTCTTCAAAGATCTGTTAGCACTAGGGGCTCAGCTGGTAGAGATGTTACCTCACAGCGTCAGAGACCCGGGTTCGATCTTGACCTCGGCTGCTGTCTGTGTGGAGTTTGCACGTTCTCCCTGTGACCGCGTGGGTTTCCTCGGGGTTTGTAGGTTAATTGGCCTCTGTAAGTTGTGTAGGTAGTGGATGCGAAAAGTGGATCCAAGTGTGTAGATAGTGGGATAACATAGAACTTAAGGGAACGGATGATCGATGGTCAGCGTGGACCTGATGGGCCGAAGAGCCTGTTTCCGTGCCATTTCTTTCAATCAATCTCTCAATCAATTTTGATCACAGAACTACTATTGTACCAAGATCAAAACCACAGCAGCACGAGACACTTTCCAAAGTTTATAAAAAGACCCAAAGTGCTGGAGTAATTCAATGGGTCAGGCAGCAATGCTGGAGAACATCAGTGTGAACCATATAACCATATAACCATATAACAATTACAGCACGGAAACAGGCCTTCTCGGCCCTTCCAGTCCGTGCCGACCATTTATTTTCCCCTAGTCCCATCTACCTGCACTCAGACCATACCCCTCCATTCCCTTCCTGTCCATATACCTATCCAAGAAGAAGGGTCCCAAACAGCAAGGTCATCTATCGATGTTCTGACGAGATGCTGCCTGCCCCACTGAGTCACTCCAGCACTTTGTGTCTGTATTTGTAATACAACACCTGCGGTTCCTTGTTTTTACCATTCAATCATTAATTGGGATGGTGGAGTTAAAAACGAGCTTGCATCTGGTCATCTTCACCAGGACATACTGTAAAGTCTCTGAAGAAGGGTATGGACTCGAAACGTTACCCATTCTTTCTCTCCAGAGATGCTACCTGTCCCTGAGTTACTCCAGCATCTTGTGTCTGTCCTCTTTAAAAAGTCTCCAGATGAGTCCAGATTGCCGTTGGCAGTTGCAAATTCTCAAGCAATGATAAGCTGTAGTATTAATGTCAAGGAGAAACATAGAAACATAGAAAGTAGATGCAGGAGGAGCCCATTTGGCCCTTCGAGCCAGTACCACCATTAATTGTGATCATGGCTGATTGTTCCCAATCAATAACCCGTGCCTGCCTTCTCCACGTATCCCTTGACTCCACTAGCCCCTAGAGCTCTATCTAACTCTCTCTTAAATCCATCCAGTGATTTGGCCTCCACTGCCCTCTGTGGCAGGGAATTCCACAAATTCACAGCTCTCTGGGTGAAAAAGTTTTTTCTCACCTCAATGTTAAATGGCCTCCCCTTTATTCTAAGGGGCCTGTCCTACCAGCATCCGACTCCATGCGATGAGCGCAATCAAACTAGAAGCGGGGGCCGCGCGGAGGTCGGGTGATCCCCTGTACAGGGCCGTTCCCACCAGCATGCGCCTGCATGCGGCAAGCGCGACCAAACCAGCAGCGAGGGCCGCACGGAGGTCGGGTGAGTGGCGCAACGCGGCGCAAAGTGAGGCGAACTTGGAGCGAAGTCTTAAAGGTAAGTTCGCCAGGACAGAGAGAGGCACACCATAGGGGTACAGAGGCACACACACAGAGGGCCACGGAGCCACACACATAGAGGGTCACGGAGGCACCTACAGAGAGGGTCATGGAGGCACAATGTTGAGGCGGTGTGTAATGCGTCGAGGCGACTGCGAGCCGACAAGCGTTGCCGCGCGGAATTTTTGAATATAGTCAGTTTTTTCGGAGCCCCACGCGATGTCGGGATGAATTCCGCACAATTTCGCACGGCTCCGGCAATCGAAGTGGGACCGGCCCCGCGACGCCGGACGGCTCAAGCGACCACGTTAGGTCGCGCTCATCGCATAGAGTTACATGCTGGTGGGACAGGCCCTTAAGACTGTGGCCCCTGGTTCTGGACTCGCCCAACATTGGGAAAACATTTCCTGCATCTAGTTTGTCTAGTCCTTTTATAATTTTATATGTTTCTATAAGATATCCCCTCATCCTTCTAAACTCCAGTGAATACAAGCCTATTCTTTTCAATCTCTCGTCATATGACAGTCCCGCCATCCCAGGGATCAATCTCGTGAACCTACGCTGCACTGCCTCAATCACAAGGATGTCCTTCCCCAAATTAGGAGACCAAAACTGTACACAATACTCCAGATGTGGTCTCACCAGAGCCCTATACAACTGCAGAAGAACCTCTTTACTCTTACACTGAAATCCTCTTGTTATGAAGGCCAACATTCCATTAGCTTTCTTCACTGCCTGCTGTACCTGCACGCCAACTTTCAGTGACTGGTGCACAAGGACGCCCAGGTCTCGCTGTACTTCCCCCTTACCTAACCTAACCCCATTGAGATAATAATCTGCCCCCTTGTTTTTGCCGCCAAAGTGGATAACCTCACATTTATCTATATTATACTGCATCTGCCATGCATCTGCCCACTCACTCAATCTGTCCAGGTCACCCTGCAACCTCCTAACATCCTCTTCACAGTTCCCACTGCCACCCAGCTTTCCGTCATCCACAACTTGCTAGTGTTGCTCCTAATTCCCTCTTCCAAATCATTAATATATATGGTAAACAGTTGCGGCCCCAACACCGAGCCTTGCGGCACTCCACTTGCCACTGTCTGCCATTCTGAAAAGGACCAGTTCACTCCTACTCTTTGCTTCCTGTCTGCCAACCAATTTTCTATCCATGTCAACACCCTACCCCCAATACCATGTGCTCTAATTTTAGTCACCAGTCTCCTGTGCGGGACCTTATCAAAGGCTTTCTGAAAGTCTAGATACACTACATCCACTGGCTCCCCTTCATCCATTTTACTTGTCACATCCTCAAAAAATTCCAGAAGATTAGTCAAGCATGATTTCCCTTTCATAATTCCACGTTGACTTGCACTAATCCTTTTACTGCAATCCAAATGCCCCATTATTACCTCTTTAATAATTGACCCCAGCATCTTTCCCACCACCAAAGTCAGCCTAACTGGCCTGTAATTCCCCGTTTTCTTTCTCGCTCCTTTCTTGAAAAGTGGGATAACATTAACTATCCTCCAATCCACAGGAACTGATCCTGAATCTATTGAACATTGGAAAATGATCACCAATGCATCCACTATTTCTAGAGCCACCTCCCTGAGGACCCTGGGATGCAGACCATCAGGTCCAGTGGATTTATCATCCTTCAGTCCCATTAGCCTACCCAATACTATTTCTCGCCTAATGAAAATTTATTTCAGTTCCTCTACCCCCTTTGATCCTCTGTCCTCCAGTACATCTGGGAGATTGTTTGTGTTCTCCTTAGTGAAGACAGATCCGAAGTACCTGTTCTACTCTTCTGCCATTTCCTTGTTCCCCATAATAATTTCACCCGTGTCTGCGTTCAAGGGACCCACATTTGACTTTGCTACTCTTTTTCCCTTAACATATCTAAAGAAGCTTTTACTGTCCTTCTTTATATTCCTGGCCAGCTTCCCCTCGTACTTCATCTTTTCAGCCCGTATTGCCCGTTTTGTTTCCTTCTGTTGTCCTATGAAAGTTTCCCAATCCTCTGGCTTCCGGCTACTCTTTGCTGTGTTACACATCTTTTCTTTTAGTTTTATTCTATCCCTAACTTCTCTTGTCAGCCACGGTTGCCTCCTACTCCCCTTAGAATCTTTCTTCCTTTTTGGAATGAAATTATCCTGCGTCTTCCGGATTATGCCCAGAAATTCCTGCCATTGCTGTTCCACCGTCATTCCTGCTAGTATCCCTTTCCAGTCTACTTTGGCCAGCTCCTCTCTCATGCCTTCATCGTCCCCTTTGTTCAACTGATTCACTGCCACTTCCGATTTAACGTTCTCCTTCTCAAATTGCGGATTAAAACTAATCATATTATGATCACTACCTCCAAGCGGTTCCTTAACCTCGAGTTCTCTTATCAAATCTGGTTAATTAGACAACACGATCTCTGGTCGGCTCCGTTACAAGCTGCTCTAAGAATCCATCTCGGAGGCACTCTCCAAACTCTCTTTCTTGGGGTCCTGAACCAACCTGATTTTCCCAGTCTACCTGCATTTTGAAAGCCCCCATCCCAAAAATAGTTTCACCATATGTTAGCCATTACACGAGAAGAAGTTTCAGTAAAAACTTAGGCGATAAGTTAACTGCCAATATAAAAGTTAGGCTATTGAGAAATTAACATACTTTTCTGAACCAATGTTGGAAGTTTTACCAGTTGAACATCGAATGGTCAATGCATCAAATGCATTTTCTTGAGGGTTGCGATAAAGATCGACGCTGCTGCTTGCAATGCTCATTGGACACAAAATAAGTCAGATGAGTTTTAGACCTTAGACTTCAGAGATACAGTGTGGAAAAAGTCCCTTCGCCCATGGAGGCTGTGCTGACCATCGATCACTAGTACTTTGTTATCCTATTTTATCATCCACTCCCAGCACACCAGGGGCAATGCACAGCGTGCACTTTTAGAATATCATCTACTAGCGTTAGATTTTAGACTTTCCAGCATGTAAACACGACCTTTGGCCCCCCAAGTCTGCTCTGACAGTGATCACCCCGTACACTAACACTATCCTACACACTGGGAACAGTTTACATTTTACTGAAGCCATTGGAGTGTGGGAGGAAACCAGGGCATCTGGAGAAAACACATATGGTCACAGGTATAGCGTACAAACTCCATACAGACAGCACCCGTAGTCGGATCTCTGGTACTCTAGTGATGCGCCGTTGTGCCAAAAACTGATACTAGTTTAGTTTAGCTCATTATTGTCACGTGTACTGAGGCACAGTGAAAAGCTTTTGTTGCGTGCTGATCAGTCAGTGGAAGGTCTATACATGATTACAACCAACCATTCACAGTGTACAGATACATGATGAAGGGAACATCCACTAAAGTCTGAGTAAAGATAGTCTGAGGGTGTCCAATGAGGTAGATAGGAGGTCAGGACCGCTCTCTAGTTATTGATAGGATGGTTCAGTTGTCTGATAACAGCTGGCAAGAAACTGTCCCTGAATCTGGAAGTGTGCGTTTTTTCACTTCAAAACCTCTTGGGTAGATGGGAGAGGGGACAAGAAGGCGTGACCGGGGTGAGACTGGTCCTTGATGATGCTGCTGGCCATGCCGAGGCAGCGTGAGGTGTAGATGGAGACAATGGAGGGGAGGTTGGTTTGGTGATGGTCAGTCACCCTTAAGGGCCTGTCCTACCAGCATGCAACTCAATGCGATGAACGTGATCAAACTAGAAGCGGGGGCCGCGCGGAGGTCGGGTGATCCCCTGTACAGGGCCGTTCCCACCAGCATGCGCCTACATGCGGCAAGCGCAACTAAACCGGCAGTAGGGGCCGCGCGGAGGTCGGGTGAGTGGCGCAACGCGGTGCAAAGTGAGGCGAGCTTGCAGCGAAGTCTAAGGTAAGTTCGCCAGGACAGAGAGGGGCACACAGAGAGGGGCACCGAGGCACACACACACACACAGGGCCACGGAGCCACACACATAGAGGATCACGGAGGCACTTACAAATAGGTTCACGGAGGCACGATGTCGGGGCGGTGTGTAAATGTCAAGGCGACTGCGAGCCGACAAGCCGTTGCCGCGCTGAATTTTTGGACATAGTCGGTTTTTCGGAGCCCCGCGCAGTGTCGGGACGAACTCGGGACGAACTCCGCACAATTCCACACGGCTCCGGCGATCGAAGTGGGACCGGCCCCGCGACGCCGGACGGCTCAAGCGACCACGTTAGGTCGCGCTCATCGCATGCTGGTGGGACAGGCCCTTTAGCACCCATTTTCTGTCACTGTCCCTGAGCTGTTGCTGATGGGAGTGAGTTTTTGTCCAACAAAACCTCTGCAGATCTCCAGGGAGAATTAATGTTAGGCGGACATCATATCACCTTCTGATTCCTTCTATCTGCATGAGCAAATACAAATGTATACTGTGGAGTAAGTAATAGTTTGTGTTACACACTTCTAACGAAAGATTATTAAATATACAGAAGTCCCGATAAACACAAACTATTCGGGAGGTACCTCTCTCTCAAGGTCAGCTGCACCTTGCACTGTTTCTGTGTGGCGATTACATGCATTGTTGTCCCTTTTAACTCCTCGGCTCCTAACTTGGAAAATCAAATACTAGAGGGCACAGCTTTAAGGCGAGATGGGCAAAGTTTAAAGGAGATGTGTGGGACAAGTTAGTTTAGGCCCACTGAGTCCACACTGACTGTCGCTCACACGTCCACACTAGTTCTATGTTATCCCATTTTCTCACCCACTCCACACACAACGAACTAACCAACAGAGGCCAATAAACCTCGAAACCCATACGTCTATGGGATGTGGGAGGAAACCAGAGCACCTGGGGAAAACCCTCGCGGTCACAGGGAGGACATGCAAAGTCCACACTCAGACAACACCCAAAGTCAGGATTGTACCCGGGTCTCTGGTGCTGTGAGGCAGTGCTGCTATCAGCTGCCCCACTGTGCCACCCTTATTGAGCATTATTGAAATAGGGGGCAATGTCAAGGATTCTTTGAATGAGGGCAAACTCTTACACAAGGAAGTGATCTTGTTAGTAGAAATAGAGCCAGATAATTCAGGATCTTAAGGGTCATCCTCAATCAACGTTACACCAGGAATTGGAGCAGGAATACACTATTTAACCCTGCTCCACAAGACTCTGGAACAGCAGGGATCACGAGGAGACCTGGTAGAGGTATGTATAATTCTCAGAAGCATAGATAGGGCATGCAGTAGACATTTGTCCCAGCATGGAGAAATCTCCACAACAATACAGACTGAGTTGCAACCTCCACCAGTTGGACTCCTCAAAACAAGTGATGGGATTTAAAGTTATATTTTTAACAAAGCAATTCTCACTTTAAATATCCCTGCAAATTGAGTTTGGTGCTGAATAAGGGTCTGTCAGTCTGCAGAAGAGTCCCAACCCAAAAACGTCGCCTGTCCATTCCCTCCACAGATGCTGCCCGACCCACTGTTCCTCCAGCACCTTGTGTTTTCCTGGAGATTCTAGCATCTGCAGTTCCACATGTCTCCATGTACTTGCACAATGAGTATGTTTGAAAAGAATACCAAGATGTTTTGCTACTTACAAACCTCACGGGGCTAAAACAACAGATGTTATATGTGTGGATCGTAATTTCCTTCAATAGCAGTGCAGCGGGTGGAGCTGCTGCCTCCCAGCGCCAGAGACCCGGGTTGGAGCTTAACCTCGGTTGCTGTCTGTGCACGTTTTCCCTGTGACCGTGTGGGTTTTCTCCAGGTACTCTGGTTTCCTCCCGCATCCCTAATGCGTGCGGGTTTGCAGGTTAATTGGCCCTCTGTAAATTGCCCCAGGTGTGTAGGGAGTGGATGAGAAAGTTGGATAACATAGAACTGGTGAGAATGGGTGAGCAATGATCAGCGTGGACTCGGTGGGCTGAAGGACCTGTTTCCATGCTGCATCTCTAAACTAAAATTAAACTATTTTGGAAATACTGAAAGATTTTGTTTATGATATTCTAAACGCTGTCTTAATATCATATGTATCCTTCCTTTAAAATTTTAATTAAGTCATACTAAGCATACTAAGCATAATAAGTCATAGAGAGAGTACAGAGGAGATTTACTAGAATGTTGCCTGGGTTCCAGCAACTAAGTTACAGAGAAAGGTTGAACAAGTTAGCTCTTTATTCTTTGGAGCGCAGAAGGTTAAGGGGGGACTTGATTGAGGTCTTTAAAATGATGAAAGGGATAGACAGAGTTGACATGGATAAGCTTTTCCCATTGAGGGTAGGGAAGATTCAAACAAGAGGGCATGACATGAGAATTAAGGGACAGAAGTTTAGGGGTAACATGAGGGGGAACTTCTTTACTCAGAGAGTGGTGGCTGTGTGGAATGAGCTTCCAGCAGAAGTGGTGGAGGCAGGATCGATTTTAACATTTAAAAGTAAAGTGGATAGGTATATGGACGGGAAGGGAATGGAGGGGTATGGTCTGAGTGCAGGTAGATGGGACTAGGGGAAAATAAATGGTCGGCACGGACTGGAAGGGCCGAGAAGGCCTTTTTTTCGTGCTGTAATTGTTATATGGTTATATGGTTATACCTGTTCTCCCTTAGTTTGTTGTGTGCAAGACGTCTTGTATGTAATTGGGCTCTCAGTATAACTCATCCCTGGTAACAAAATGTCTCAGCCATGTACAGTACAGTAGGTCATTAGATCTTTGTAGAAAAGCCTCTCTAAATCCAGGCATGCGTCCAGGTCAGTAACTCAAGACTCCAGGGTCAAGAGCGCGTGATTGTTATATGTAGTGGAGCAATGAAGTTCTTACTTGCAGCAGTGTAGCAATGAATCTTGTCCTTGCACGGTGGTGCAGCGGTTGAGTTGCGGCCTCATGGCGCCACAGACCCAGGTTCCATCCTGCCTAGGGACTGCTGCCTGCACGGAGTTTGTCCGTTCTCCCCGTAAATCCCCAAAATCAATACATGATAACTCCAATCCTCGTGCAAAAACACCCAAAGTCCTTAGTGCAACCAAGAGAGTCGGCACTTCATCATTTATTTAGTGTTGTGTGAAAGTCAGAAAGTCACACAGCACAGGCATAGGATCCTCATTCCAGCTCGTCTATGATGCTCCATCCAAGCCAGTGCTTCCTGGCTGCCTTCAGCCCATATTCCTCTAAACGCTTCCTATCCAGATACCATTGTCCATGTTGTTATTGTACCTGCCTCAACTACCTCCTCAGTTCTCTCCCCCGCACCAACTTACCATCTGTCTGAAAAAGAGTCCCAGCCCGAAATGGTGCCTGTCCATGTTCTCCACAGATGCTGTCTGACCTGCTGAGTTACTCCAGCATTTTTTTTGTAAACTAGCATCTGCAGTTCCCTGCTTCTACCTCCTCTGGCAGCTTATTCCATCAACCACCACCCTCTGAGTTTAGTGCTATGGTTGCCAGGACGAAGCTGTTCGTGAACCTGGAGGTCAGAGGTTTTCAGGCTCCTGTACCTTCTTCCTGAAGGTAGGAGTGAATGGAAGTGTGGCCAGGGTGTTGTGGGTCTCTGATGATGTGGGCCTTTGATAACCCTCATGATTAAAGATGATTATATTTAGTTTCACACCAACCTACAAAATGGCAAATTCAAGGCCCCAAAATGTCAGTTAATGGCACAAAGAGGGAGTTCCATTTACTTTACATGGCTGCGCAGGCACCTGGTTGCTGGAATGTCTGCCATGAAGCAGTCGTAAGGAGTAAGGGCCAAGAAACATATTGGCAAATGGGAAGTTATTTGGATTTCAAAGGAAGGCAATATTTGTACAAGTGCTGCAGGGAATACAATGATTTGCAATTTCCTTTCCTATCCCACCCCGAAACCATGGACTGGCACGTCGCCCTGAATCATTGCCCCTGGTCTCATATCATAGGGACCACTCTGCATTGTCCCAGCAGCACATGGTCTACTCAGGAAGCTTGCAACCCAGCACTATGCACGTTGTATGCCCCATTCCTTCTTTCCTGTGGCCCTCTTCCCCCCACCTAAGCACACACATTCACCCACTAACCCCCTCTCCACTTCTGTAACGTCTCCCTGCAACCACATGGGCTTTCTACCGATGCTCCGGTTTCCACCCACACAGGTTTGTAGATTAATTGCCTTCTGTAAATTGTCCCTGGTGTAAAGGATAGTGCTGGTGGACGGGTGATTGTTGGTCAGCGCGGACCCGGAGGGCCAATGTGCCTGTGCCCATCTCTAAATTAAACTAAACTAAACCAGTCCTCATTTCCTGCTCTCTCAGCCACAGATATGCATTCCCTTTTAAGAGCTTATTTCTTTTCTTTATTGAACCAGTTTCCAATTCTATTTCAGGCAATGCATTCCAAATCATAATTACTCATCAGAACATAGAACAGTACAGCACAGGAACAGGCCCTTCGGCCCACAATGTCCCGAAGGACATTTAAAAGACATGGGTAGGAAAGGTTTGGAGGGATGTGGTCCAAACATGGGTAAATGGGACTAGCTTAGATGAGGCTATTTTGTCGCCGTGAATAGTTGAGTTGAAGGGCCTGTTTCCATGCTGTATCACTATGACTATGACTGCATATCCATGTACTCGCCTAAAAGGCTCTTAAATGCTCCTATCGTCCCTTTTCTCCTTTTACAGAAGTTAATTCCTTGGTAAACCAGCATCTGCAGTTCCTCACTTCTACATTAAAAAAAACAGATGTCACCAAATCTTCAAGAAACAACAACTTAAAAGCAGTTTGAAGGTTTTCAACTTAAGGAGTGGGCTGCCATCTAGTGTCAGTCGAGTGTGAAGAGAAAACCAAGTTGCATTTGGATGAAAACAAAACACAAAGTGCTGGAGGAACTCAGCAATACAATACAGTACAATACAGTTCGGTTTTATTCGTCACATTGCATATAAAGTGCAAGTGAAATGAATTTGTCAGCAGCATGCAATAATAAAGAACACACACCACCCCTCGCACAAGACACACCAAGAAACATTTAAACAGTACACTAAAACAAGCAGGTTGGGGTGGGATAAAGAATTCTGACACAATGTGGTGCTAAAAAGACCAGCCAGGACCAGAGAGTGGCACTAAAAAGAGGTAGCGACATCATTGTTCATTAAATTGGCATTTAATAAGTGTCAAGAAACAGATCCTTCAGCACAACTTGTCCATGCCAACAAAGATGACCCACCCTTCCTGCCCATATCACTCTATATTTGGTCCATATCGCTCGAAACCTTTCCTATCCATGTTGTTTAGATGCAGTTATAATACCTGCCTCAACTAGATCATTCCATACACCTACCGCCTTCATTAGACTTCAGACTTCAGAGACACAGCGTGGCAATGGGCTCTCTGGCTCACTGAGTCCACATCGACCCACAATAGCACTATCCTACATGCTAGGGCCAATTAAAATGTTTGCAACCCAAGCCAATTGACTTACAAACCTGTGCATCAGTTGAAGGAAACCGGAGCACTCGGAGTGTTGAAGGAAACCCGAGCACTAGGAGAAAACCCACGCGGTCACAGGGAGAACGTGCAAACTCCATACAGACAGCGCTCGTAGTCAGGTTTGAACGGTGGTGTCTGGCGCTGTGAGGCAGCAACTCTACCGCTGCGCCACCGTGCCATCCATGGCCCATTTCTCTGAGTAAAAATGTTGCCCTCCAGGTTCCTATTAAATCTTGCCCCTCTCACCTAAAACCTATTCCTCCCGTTCCCGATTCCCTTCCCCTGGGTAAAAGACTGTGCATCCACCCGATCTATTCCCCTGGTGATTTTATACACCTCAATAAGATCACCCCTCAGCCTCCTGTGCTCCAAGGAATAACGTCCCGGCATGCCCAAGCTGAAATAAGCCTGACTTTATTGTATTGTGCATTAATACGGAGCCCAGAGGACTGTGATTTATTTAACAAATCAATAACAAAAGATAACAAAGTATAACAAATGAGAAGATAGATTATGTGTAAACTTGCAGATAATATTAAAATAAACCGCTAGATCTACTGCAGAGGAATAAAAAAGATAACATTTACTAAAGTACCAATGACATTGGGAAGTTCTCCAGTCAGAAGTGTTTAAAGGTTCAAAGATTATTTATTGGTCACATATACCAATTGGTGTAGAGAAATGCTTCTTGCCAATGCAGCACATGAAAAAAAAAATACAGACATAACAATAATAAAGAGATTTAAACATAAAAAACATCCCCCCCACAATGGTTCCCACTGTGAGTGAAGGCACAATGTCCAGTCCCCATCATCTTGTCCACCCATAGTCGGGCCTATTGAGGCCTCCGTACCTTTACGGAGGCCCGATGTTCCAGGCCGTTCTCGCCGGGTGATGGTGCTCCGTGTCGGGAGAATCCTCACAGCGGCTTGGGACACCTGGAACGGCCGCTTCCTTACCGGAGACCGCGGCTTCCGAACCCGACAGCCCGCGCTGGACAGAGCTCCACCACTGGCGATCTCGGCGAGAGATCCCAGGCTCCCGATGTAAAGTTCAGCGCCGCCGCCCGCGGCTGGCCGCTCCACAGACCCGCAGGTACGCGATGTTTTTATCGGCGGTCTCAGCTCACCGGAGCTCCAGCGCGGTGACCCGGGCAAGGCATTGCCCGCTCCGTAATAGCGCTCCAGTGCTGTGCCGAGCCGAAGCCGAGGTTCTGGCCGATCCCCTCAGGAAACGCCACTCCAGGCCCGCTGGTAGGCCGCGAGGACGGGTCGAAGGTGCTGCTCGGAGAAAAGCCGCCTCTCCGACCAGGTAGAGACCAGGAAACGCAGTTTCCCCCTTCCCCCCCCCCCCCCCCCCACATAGAAAGACTAGAGCTCCAAAAACAAAACACTAAAACTCACTAAAAATTAAAAAAAGAGTGAAAAAACAAACAGCTGCAGGCTGGCCAGCCATACCATACAGGACGGCGCCCTATTTGTTTCAATGAGATCCCCTCTAATTCTTCTAAATTCCAGAGTATACAAGCTCAGTCACTCCATTCTTTCAACATATGACAGTCCTGCCATCGCAGGATTAACCTTGTGAACCTTCGCTGCACTCTCTTAATAGCAAGAATGTCCTTCCTCAAATTTGGATACCAAAACTACAGAACCTGACTTGACTTGACAGAAGGACCTCTTTGCTCCTATACTCAACTCCTCTTGTTATGAAAGCCAACATGCCATTAGCTTTCTTCACTGCCTGCTGTACCTGCATGCTTACCTTCAGTGAATGATGAACAAGGACACCCAGATCTCATTGTACTTCCCCTTTTCCCAATTTGACTCAATTCAGATAATAATCTGTCTTCCTGTTCTTGCCACCAAAGTGGATAACCTCACATTTATCCACATTAAACTTCATCTGCCATGCATCTGCCCACTCACCCAACCTGTCCAATTCACCATGCATCCTCATAGCATCCTCATCACAGTTCACACTGCCCCCCAGCTTTGTGTCATCTGCAAATTAGCTAATGTTACTTTTAATCCCTTCATTTAAATCATTAATTTTTATTGGTAATAGCTACGGTCCCAGCACCGAGCCTGGCGGCACCCCACTAGTCACTGCCTGCCATTCTGAAAGGGACCCGTTAATCCCTACTCTTTGTTTCCTGTCTGCCAACCACTTCTCTATCCATGTCAGCACTCTACCCCCAATACCATGTGCCCTAATTATGTCCACTAATCTCCTATGTAGGACCTTATCAAATGCTTTCTGAAAGCCCAGGTACTGGCTCTTCCTTGTCCATTTTCCTAGTTACATCCCCAAAAAATTCCAGAAGATTAGTCAAGCATGATTTCCCCTTCGTAAATCCATGCTGACTCGGACCGATCCTG
Source organism: Raja brachyura (assembly GCA_963514005.1). Next base: position 66,579,440 of record OY740792.1, read on the forward strand.
TTACTGCTATCCAAATGTGCCGTTATTTCATCTTTTACAATTGACTCCAGCATCTTCCCCACCACCGATGTCAGGCTAACTGGTCTATAATTCCCTGTTTTCTCTCTCCCGCCTTTCTTAAAAAGTGGGATAGCATTAGATACCCTCCAATCCACAGGAACTGATCCTGAATCTATAGAACATTGGAAAATGATCACCAATGCATCCACGATTTCTAGAGCCACTTCCTTGAGTACCCTGGGATGCAGACCGTCAAGCCCTGGGGATTTATCAGCCTTCAGTCCCATCAGTCTACTCAACACTATTTCCTGCCGAATGTGAATTTCCTTCAGTTCCTCCACCACCATAGATCCTCTGGCCACTAGTACACCAGAAAGATTGTTTGTGTCCTCCTTAGTGAAGACGGATCCAAAGTACCTGTTCAACTCCACTGCCATTTCCTTGTTCCCCATAATAAATTCACCTTTTTCAGTCTTCAAGGGACCAACATTTGTCTTAATCAATTTTTTCCTCTTCACATACCTTAAGAAGCTTTTACTATCCTCCTTTATATTCTTGGCTGGCTTACCTTCGTACCTCATTATTTCTCCCGTATTGCCTTTTTAGTTATCTTCTGTTGCTCTGTAAAAGTTATCAAATCCTCTGGCTTCCCGCTCATCTTTGCTATGTTATATTTCTCTTTTATTTTTACACTGTCTTTTACTTCCCTTGTCAGCCATGGTCACCCCTTACTCCCCTTAGAATCTTTCTTCCTTTTTGGAATAAACTAATCCTGCACCTTCTCTATTATTTCCTGCCTTTCCTGCCTTTCCAGTCAACTTTGGCCAGCTCCTCCCTCATGCCTCCATAGTCCCCTTCGTTCAACTGTAATACTGACACTTCTAATTTTCCCTTCTACCTCTCAAATTGTAGATTAAAACCTGATTTTCCCTGTCTACCTTCATGTTGAAATGTCCCATAACAACTGTAGCATTACCTTTGTGACATACCAATTTTAACTGTTGATTCAACTTGCGCCCTATATCCAGGCTACTGTTTGGGGGCCTGTAGATAACTCCCATTAAGGTATTTTTACCCTTACAATTTCTCAGTTCTATCCGTACTGACTCCACATCTCCTGTTCCTATGTCACCCCTCGCAAGGGACTCAATTTCATTCCTTACCAACAGAACTTCCCCAGCCCCTCTGCCCACCTGTCTGTCTTTTTGATAGGACGTATACACTTGAATATTCAGTTCATAGCCCTGGTTCTCTTGCATGTTGGCCTTCATAACAAGAGGATTTGAGTACAGGAGCAAAGAGGTCCTTCTGCATTTGTACAGGGCCTCAGTGAGACCTCACCTGGAATATTGAGTGCAGTTTTGGTCTCCAAATTTGAGGAAGGACATTCTTGCTATTGAGGGAGTGCAGCTTCACAAGGTTAATTCCTGGGATGTCGGGAATGTGATATGCTGAGAGAATGGAGCGGCTGTGCTATTATACTCTGGAATTTAGGAGGATGAGAGGGGATCTTATTGAAACATTATAAGATTATTAAGGGATAGGCCATGCTACTGGTAGAAAACATGTTCCCGATGTTGGGGGAGTTCAGAACCAGCGGTCATGGTTTAAGAATAAGGGGTAGGCCATTTAGAACGGAGATGAGGAAAAACTTTTTCACCCAGAGGGTTGTGAATCTGTGGAATTCACAGGAATTCATATTTAAGATAGAGCTCTTAAAGATAGCGAAATCAAGGGATATGGGGAGGAAGGCTGGAACGGGGTACTGATTGCGAATGATCAGCCATGATCACATTGAATGGTGGTGCTGGCTTGAAGGGCGAATGACCTACTCCTGGATCTATTGTCTATTGTCTATTGCATCCATGTCTCTGCAATTCCCACAACTACACAAATAACTACACAAAGTCCCACAAAAAACACCAATATTAGTGCAATAAAGTCCAAAGTGCCTAGTGCAACCACAACCAGGCCATAGTTCATAATTGCTGAGGTTAGTGTTATGTTGTGTTCACGAACCTGGTGGTTGTTTAGAGGGATATGGGCCAAATGCCATTTGAACTCTCCTGCCCATTCCCATATTAATCTGTGTGCCCTGGGCCTCCTCCTTTGCTCAAGTGAGGCCACACACGGCCTGGAGGAACTGCACTTCATATCCCATGGGGTAGCTTACAACCCAACGGTATGAATATTACATTCTCAAATTCTGAGTAACATCACCTTAAATTTCTCCCCTCACCCTTCCTCAGGTGCCCCCTTCCTCCACCATAGTCATGTTACCAGCTCCACACTTCTCCACATGTTTCTCTTGAAATCACTCCTACTCCAGCCAACAATGGGGCTACCAGGCACGGCCCTGCCTGAGGTCATGTGTGGCTGGCCCTGGTTGATCCTGGTCTTTCCATGCCTCCAGGTCTACTTCCAGTCTGAAGAAGGTTCACGGCCTAAAATATCACCCATTCCTTTTTCTCCAGAGATGCTGCGTGACCGCAGTGTTACTCCAGCACTTTGTGTTCATCTTTAGGTCAAACAAGGACAGGTGGGACTAGTGTAGGTAGTCGGTATGGACAAGTTGGACCGAAGGGCCTGTCTGCTTTTTGAGGCAGCAACTTCAGTAGATCCCTTCAATGTTGGGGAGGTCAGTGTGGTGGGAATGGATTGGGCAGTGTCTAATGGATTGTCAAAGGGAGATAGTGAAATGTGAGCGATTCTAAAGAATTATTATGGAATGGCCTTCACAGGAGGTCACTAAGAACATTCAAGGAAAACTAAATGACTGAGCATGGAGGGAGAAGTGACACAGTGGTGCAGCGGTAGAGTTACTGCCTTACAGTGCCAGAGGTACAGGTTCGATCCTGATCTCAGGTGCTGTCTGTACGAAGTTTGAAACTTCTCCCTGTGACCGCGTGGGTTTTCTCCGGGTGCTCTAGCTTCCTCCCACATTCAAAGGATGTCCAGGTTTGCAGTTTCATTGGCTTCTGTGAGATGGAAACTGTCCCTAGTGTGTAGGATAGTGCTTGCATTCTGCCTGTCAGCGTGAACTCATTGGGACGATGGACCTGTTTCCGTGCTGTATTTCTGAAGTCAAGTCTAAACTTAAAATCTATACATAACAAAAACTCTGACCTTGCGCTCTTCCGGTTGCACGGTCTTTCTATTTGCGTAAAAACGGTTCGCCATAGCACTACGATTTTTTGCCAGTTCACTCATTGTTCTCCTGTGCTGCAAATGCACCAAATTTTGTTCAGATCAGTTGAATATCTTAAAAGTTAGCGAGGTTTTAAAATCTTAAAAACCGCGCGTGCGCAGATCGATCTCTTCTCCTGCCAGTCAGCGCCGCGCGGATTAGTCTCTTTCCCTGTCACTCTCCGGGAAGGTCCGCCCCTTCCTGCGCCATCGTGTCTTTACTGCAGCTGAGGATGGCTGGCAGAGGTTTCCAACCGGACGTTCGGAGGGACCCGAAGCAGGCCGGCCCCAACAACAGCCCCGCCCCCAGCAGCAGCCCCGCCCCAAGCAGCAGCCCCGCCCCCAACAGCAACCCCGCCCCAAGCCGCAGCCCCGCCCCAAGCAGCAGCCCCACCCCCAGCAGCAGCCCAGCCCCCAGCAGCAGCCCTGCCCCCAGCAGCAGCCCCGCCCCAAGCAGCAGCCCCGCCCCAAGCAGCAGCCCCACCCCCAGCAGCAGCCCAGCCCCCAGCAGCAGCCCCGCCCCAAGCAGCAGCCCCACCCCCAGCAGCAGCCCCACCCCCAGCAGCAGCCCAGCCCCCAGCAGCAGCCCAGCCCCCAGCAGCAGCCCCGCCCCAAGCAGCAGCCCCACCCCAAGCAGCAGCCCCGCCCCCAGCAGCAGCACAGCCCTCAGCAGCAGCCCAGCCCCCAGCAGCAGCCCCGCCCCAAGCAGCCCAGCCCCCAGCAGCAGCCCCGCCCCAAGCAGCCCAGCCCCCAGCAGCAGCCCCGCCCCCAGCAGCAGCCCCGCCCCAAGCAGCAGCCCAGCCCCAAGCAGCAGCCCCACCCCCAGCAGCAGCCCAGCCCCCAGCAGCAGCCCCGCCCCTAGCAGCAGCCCCGCCCCCAGCAGCAGCCCAGCCCCCAGCAGCAGCCCAGCCCCCAGCAGCAGCCCAGCCCCCAGCAGCAGCCCCACCCCCAGCAGCAGCCCCGCCCCCAGCAGCAGCCCAGCCCCCAGCAGCAGCCCAGCCCCCAGCAGCAGCCCTGCCCCCAGCAGCAGCCCCGCCCCCAGCAGCAGCCCCGCCCCCAGCAGCAGCCCAGCCCCCAGCAGCAGCCCCGCCCCCAGCAGCAGCCCCGCCCAAAGCAGCCCCGCCCCAAGCAGCCCCACCCCCACCAGCCCCGCCCCAAGCAGCCCCGCTCCCAGCAGCCCCGCCCCAAGCAGCCCGCCCCCAGCAGCCCCGCCCCAAGCAGCCCCGCCCCCAGCAGCCCCGCCCCAAGCAGCCCCGCACCAAGCAGCCCCGCCCCAAGCAGCCCCGCCCCAAGCAGCCCCGCCCCCAGCTGCCCTGCCCCAAGCAGCCCCGCCCCCAGCTGCCCCGCCCCAAGCAGCCCCACCCCAGCTGCCCCGCCCCAAGCAGCCCCGCCCCCAGCTGCCCCGCCCCAAGCAGCCCCGCCCCCAGCAGCCCCTACCCAAGCAGCAGTCCCGCCCCCAGCAGCCCCGCCCCAAGCAGTGTGTGTGTGTGTTTGTTTGTGTATGTGAGTGTATGAATGTATGTGTGTGTGCATGTGCATATGTATGTGTTCATGCATGTGTATGTGTTTGTGCATGTTTCTGTGTGTGTTTGTGTGTGTTCGTGTGTGTGTGTATGTGTGATTGTGTGTGTGTGTGTGTATGTGTGTATTGGTGTATTCATGTGTGTGTGTGTGTGTATATGTATATGTTTGTGTGTGTGTCTGTCTGTCTGTGTCTCTATGTGTATGTATATGTGTGTTCATGTGTGTGTATGTGTGTGTTTGTGTGTGCTTGTGTGTGTATGTGTGTTTGTGTGTGTGTTCGCGTGTATGTATGTGTGTGTTTGTGTATGTTTGTGTGTGTATATGCGTGTGCGTTTGTGTGTGTGTGTGTGTATGTGTGTATTTGTGTGTGTTCATGTGTGTATGTGTGTGTGTTTGTGTGTGTGTATATGTGTGTGTATGTTTGTGTGTGTATGTGTGTGCATTCATGTGTGCGTGTGTTTTCATGTGAGTGTGTGTGTTTATGTATATATATGTGTGTTTGTGTTTCTGTGCGTTGGTGTGTGTGTTTGTGTGTGTATGTGTGGGTGTTTGTATGTGTATGTGTGTATGTTGTGTGTGTAGGTTTGTGTGCATGTGTGTGTGTTTGTGTGTGTATGTGTGTTTGTGTATGTTTGTGAGTGCGTGTTTGTGTTCCTATGTGTTGATGTGTGTGTGTGTGTGTGTGTGTGTGTGTGTGTGTGTGTGTGTGTGTGTGTATTCATATGTTGGGCAGTGGGCAGGTGCTGTAGACCTGCACGGGAAGGTAGATGCTCCTGCCCGCCCCCACGAGTCTCGGGCAGATGGGGCTCATCAGCATGGGAAGGCCGTCCATCTAGGAGAGGAAACTCTGATTTAAAACCTCCACTGCTTTGTGGCCATATCCAGTCATGGAAACGGCTCCTGCAGCGAACTTTCAAGAAAATCCAGAGTCGGAGCCCCTAAGGCAGTTTGTCGTTGTCTACAACCTCGCTCTGGCAGCTCCTGCGACGGCGCTGGTGCCAAACTGTAACGGCCCTGCTGTTCCTTTGGATCGATCAGCGACGTGGAGAGGGGGGACGTGCTGAATGGACAACAGCCTGTCTGCCCTCCATATGACATCACCCAGGCTTGCATCCACCCACACACCACCTGCAATGTTCATGTTATTTGTGTGTGTTCATGTGTGCGTATGTGTGTGTGTGTGTGTAGGTGTGTGTGTGTGTGTGTGTGTGTGTGTGAATTAGTGAGTTTGTGTGTGTGCATATATGTGTGTATGTGTGTTTGTGTATGTTTGTGTGTTTGTGTTTGTGTGTGTGTGTGTTCATGCTATTTGTGTGTGTTCATGTGTGTGTATGCATGTGTGTGTGTATGTATGTGTGTGTGTGTGTTCATGTGTGTGTATGTATGTGTGTGTATGTATGTGTTTATGTGTGTGTGTGCGTGTGTGTTCATGTGTGTGTATGTGTGTGTTTGTGAGTGTGTATGTGTGTGTTTGTGGTCATGTGTGTGTGTGTTCGTGTGTGTGTTTGTGTATGTTTGCGTGTGTGTGTTTGTGTGTTTGTTTGAGTGTGTGTGTTTATGTGTGTTCTTGTGTGTGTATGTGTGTGTTCATGTGCGTGTTTGTGTGCGTGTTCATGTCAGTATGTGTGTGTGTTTGTGTGTGTGTTTGTGTGTTTATGTGTGTGTGTTTGTGTGTTTCTGTGTGTATTTGTGTGTGTGTGTGTGTATGGTGTGTTTGCATTCATGTGTGCGTGTGTGTGTGTGCGTACGCATGGTTTTGTTTGTATGTGTGTGTTGGTGTGTGTGTGTTCATAGACTGATGTGCAGAAAGGAACTGCAGATGTTGGTTTACATTGAAGATAGACACAAAATGCTGAGTAATTCAGCAGGACAGGTAGGGTAATGTTTCGGATTGAGATCCTTCCTCAGACTGAGAGTCAGGGGAGAGAGAAACACAGAGGTATGAAAGAATAAGGAGTGACATCAAAGGAGATGCAGTTCCATGGAATATATAGAATAGATCATTGTCAGCCAGGGGAAGGTGACAACAAGGCATACAAAACTCAAATTTAATCAGGAGGTGATTAACCCTTGACTCCGCTATCTTTAAGAGCCCTATCTAGCTCTCTCTTGAAAGTATCCAGAGAACCGGCCTCCACCGCCCTTTGAGGCAGAGAATTCCACAGACACACAACTCTCTGTGTGAAAAAGTGTTTCATCATCTCCGTTCTAAATGGCTTACCCCTTATTCTTAAACTGTGGCCCCTGGTTCTGGACTCCCCCAACATCAGGAAAGTGTTTCCTGCCTCTAGCATGTCCAAACCCTTAATAATCTTGTATGTTTAAATAAGATATCCTCTCATCCTTCTAAACTCCAGAGTATACAAGCCCAGCCATTCCATTCTCTCAGCATATGACAGTCCCGCCATCCCAGGAATTAACCTGGTAAACCTACGCTGCACTCCCTCAATAGCAAGAATGTCCTTCCTCAAATTAGGGGACCAAAACTGCACACAATACTCCAGGTGTGGTCTCACTAGGGCCCTGTACAACTGCAGAAGGACCTCTTTGCTCCTATACTCAACTCCTCTTGTTATGAAGGTCAACGTGCCATTCGCTTTCTTCACTGCCTGCTGTACCTGCATGCATACATTATTTGACTGATGAACAAGGACCCCAGATCCCATTGTACTACCCCTTCTCCCAACTTGACACCATTTAGCTAATTATCTGCCTTCCTGTTTTTGCTGCTAAAGTGGATAACCTCACATCTACCCACATTAAACTGCATCTGCCCTGCATCTGCCCATTCACCCAACCTGTCCAAGTCACCCTGCATCCTCATAGCATCCTCCTCACAATTCACACTGCCACCCAGCTTTGCGTCATCTGCAAATCTGTTAATATTACTTGTAATCCCTTCATATAAATAATTAATGTATATTGTAAATATCTGTGATCCCTACTAGTGGGGTACGAGCTTTGCTGTACCCCACTAGTCACTGCCTGCCTTTCTCAAAAAAGGGACCCGTTAATCCCTACTCTTTGTTTCCTGTCTGCCAACCACTTCTCTATCCATGTCAGCACTCTACCCCCAATACCACGTGCCTAAGTTTGCCCACTAATCTCCTACGTGGGACCTTATCAAATGCTTTCTGAAAGCCCAGGTACACTATATCCACTGACACTCCCTTGTCCATTTTCCTAGTTACATCCTCAAAAAATTAGTCAAGCATGATTTCCTCTTTGTAAATCCATGCTGACTCGGACCGATCCTTTCACTGCCATCCAATTGTGCTGCTATCTCATCTTTTATAATTGACTCCAGCATCTTCCCCACCACCGATGTCAGGCTAACTGGTCTATAATTCCATGTTTCTCTCTCTCGCGTTTCTTAAAAAGTGGGATAGCATTAGCTAACCTCCAATCCACAGGAACTGATCCTGAATCTATAGAACATTGGAAAATTATCACCAATGCATCCAAGATTTCTAGAGCCACTTTCTGAAGTACCCTGGGATGCAGACCATCAGGCCCTGAGGATTTATCAGCCTTCAGTCCCATCAGTCTATCCAACACCATTTCCTGCCTAATATGGAATTCCTTCAGTTCCATCGTCACCCCAGATCCTTTGGCCTCTAGTACATCAGGAAGATTGTTTGTGTCCTCCTTAGTGAAGACAGATCCAAAGTACCTGTTCAACTCATCTGCCATTTCCTTGCTCCCCATAATAAATTCTCCCCTTGCAGTCTTCAAGGGTCCAACTTCAGTCTTAACTAATTTTTTCCTCTTCACATCCCTAAAGAAGCTTTTACTATCCTCCTTTATATTCTTGGCTAGCTTACCTTTGTACTTCATCTTTTCTCCCCATATTGCCTTTTTAGTTATCTTCTGTTGCTCTTGAAACATTACCCAATCCTCTGGCCTCCCGCTCATCGTTGCTATGTTGTACTTCTCTTTTATTTTATACTGTCCCTGACGTCCCTTGTCAGCCACAGTCGCCCCTTACTCCCCTTGAAATCATTCATTCTCTTTGGAATGAACCAATCCTGCACCTTCTGTATTATTCCAAGAAATACCTGCCATTGTTGTTCCACTGTCATCCCTGCTAGGGTATCTTTCCAGTCAACTTTGGCCAGCTCCTCCCTCATGGCCCCATTGTCCCTTTTGTTCAATATTTGGTCAATATTCATACTGCTGGGTTGTAAGCTGCCCAAGCGAGTTATGAGGTCCAAGTTAGTCCAACTTCTCACTAAAAAGATGGGTTGTGACTGCCTGTCCTATCTCTGCCAAATGCCTTGAAGTAATGGAAGGTGCTAAACATTCACCAGCCAATATATTAGTCTGTGAGATAGGATTTTCCATTGAGTGCCAAGAACTGATGTTCTGGTAAGTTTTGATACAAATTATTGGAACACAAAGGTACTGTACTAATGTTCTTTTTTAAGTACAATTTTAACCTGGAAAAAAATCGAATTGTTCCAATTTCCCACATCCTTGAATCTTGGTTGCAGTTCAATTCTAAGCACCATCGTTATTTTCTCTTTGAAGAAGTATTTCTTGATTACTCCGGATATTATTTATTTTTAAAGAATTTGGCTTGTTTAAGTAAACTGTTTTTTCTTCTTGAAGCCAATAATAATATATATAAAAGCATATTTGCTGGAAATTTGGATTGTGTGGTGTATTTATAAACGTGTACATCTGAGTGGAGACGGGAGGAGCAAGCACAACCGACGGTGCAGGGTTAACAGGCGGAATCCGCAGGAAGGAAATCCCCAGGCACCTGCAGTGGGGAGCCGTACACCAGCTCCACGGACGACGTGTCCAAATCCGCCTTAGGGGCCGTGAGGATCCCCAGCAACACTCAAGGCAACTGGTCCACCCAATCCGGGCCCTCAATGCAGACTTCAGATGCCGATGGAACCGCTCCACCACCCCGTTGGCCTGAGGATGGTACGCGGTGGTATGATGCCGCCGCGCCCCGCACCGCCGCTTACCACCGCTGAGCCACGGCTGACCACAGGGCGGGGGGTGAACTGGGCACTCCGGTATACACCAACACGCGTCACCCAGTGGGCTGCGAGGGCCTGGGTACAAGTGTCAGGTAGCGGAACGGCCTCAGGCCACCTCGTGAAAAGGTCAATAATGGTGATCAGGTGAGTGGCACCACGAGACGTCGGCAGAAGACCCACCAAATCAACATGAATGTGCTCGAACCTGTGAGGGGGGACCACGAAATCCTGATGGGTGCACGGACATGCCGCTGGATCTTAGATGCCTGACAAGGAATGCAGGCCCGAGCCCAGGCCGCATCCTGCTTGCCAAGACCATACCAGCCAAACTTGGCCGCCACCAATGCAGAAGTTGCCCGAATGGAAGGGTGGGCCAGACTGTGGGCGGTGTGGAACCCGCAGGGACGATGGGGCGCGGCTGCCCGGCGGAGACATCACACGGGACCGTCACCTCTGCAGGGCAAGAATGGAACATCGGCCAACACCAACCCCGACACAGCGGTCCGATAGACCCTCATCTAATCGCCATGGTGCTGTGCAGCAGCCAGCCCAGGATAGTCAATGCCCGGGGCCACGGACATCATGGCGTGGACAAAGCATCCACAACCTGCTTCAGTTTGCCCGCCACGTGCCGGACATCGGTGGCATATTCCCGGACAAACGGCAGGTGCCGCTGCTGTCGAGCAGACCAGGGGTCGGGCACCTTTGTGAACGCAAATGTCAGGGGCTCATGGTCGGTGAACACCATGAAGGGCCTGACCTCTAGGAAATACCGGAAATGCCGGCCCGGCAAACAAAGAACCAGCAGCCCCCGTTCGAAAGCCCTGTGGTTCTGTTCAGGAGGGCGCAGGTGCCGGCTGAAAAAGGCAAGCGGTTGCCAGCGCCCGTCAATAAACTGCTCCAGGACCCCCCCCCCCCCCCCGAAAGCAGTATCCAAAGCATCAACGGTGAGGGCGGTTGGAGCAGCAGCCTCCAGCATGGTGGGCCTTGGCCAGTGCCTCCCTGGCTCCGTCGATTGGCCGCAGTCTCGGCGTCCCACACTAGATCCCACGGCTTATCAGCCAGGCACTGGAACAAGGGCCGCGTGATCCGGGCCGCCGCTGGCACAAATCGATGGTAAAAGTTCACCATCCCTACCAACTGCTGCTACCCGTTGACGGTGAGCGGTCGAGGAAACTGCCAAATCGCCTCCACCTTGCCGGGAAGAAGTGTTGCACCCCGTGAAGTAACATGGTGTTCCCACGTTACTTCATGGAAGGCAATAGTGCTGAGACCAAACTGGCATTTGGCGGCGTTAATAACCAGCCGTGGTCCCGAAGCCGCTGGAACAGCACCCGGAGGTGCGCACAGTGTTCCTGGAGGGAGCGGCTGGCAACCAAAACGTCATTGAGGTAAAAAAAACAAAGTCCATGTCCATCAGCCGCTGAAAAGCCTGCGCAGCGTTCTTAAGCCCGAACGGCATCCGCAGCCATGGGGTGATGATGGCGGTCTTGGGCACATCGTCGGGGTGGACTGGAATAGTAAGATTGAACGAGAACTTACCAAGTTTGAAGGTTGATCTTTATTTCATGAGTTGCGGTGAGGGATTTCGTGAAGAGCCCGCCGGCACGCATGCGCGACATTCTTCAAAGCAGCGGTGTGGAATCACAGAAACAACAACAGAAATGACTTGGCATAGTAAGATTTAAAGAGACTCTGATTACCAGCTGAAGATGATCGAGGGTTGGGAGCGGAGGGCACGAAATCCCTCACCGCAACTCCTCATGAAATAAAGATCAACCTTCAAACTTGGTAAGTTCTCGTTCAATCTTACTATTTCATTTCGGAGTCACGTGAGTGACTTCGTGAAGACTTCAAAGCTTCTGTGATTACACGCCCTGGACAACGTCCATGCAGACACACCACTAGCAAGGATGGATTGGAGTAAACAAGTTGATGAAACGAGGTTATACTGAAACAAAAAGAAGATTTATTAATAACACAACAAATAACGCCCTTTTAATCAGGGACATCCCCACGTTCACACCCGGCGTTCAGCACGGCCTCTGCGAATTGAAGGGGAGCAGCAACAGGCTTATTATAGAACCGCTGGAACACCGATTCATTCGCCCATCCTGCTGTGGCGAGGATATGGTCCATGGGTACCTCCATGACCCTCGCCGCCGACGTAGATGCAGCCCTGGTGGAGTGGGATTTAAACACATTAGTGTCAATACCTGCCTTATCCAGGACGATCCGGAGCCACCTGGATATCGTCTGGACTGTCACTCGATGGTGAGGTCTTTTGTGAGTGACAAGCAGGTACAACTCCATTCCTCTGATGCTCCTCGTCACCTTGATGTAGTAACGGATGTGAGTGGCTAAACATAGCCGAGCATCTGCAGGGTATGCCGGGAACTTCAGCTGCAGCCCTGTGCACCCAGGTCTATGCTGCTTGAGTAGCTCATCGATGAAAAAGACTACTTCTCCAGGGGTCGACGCCATCCTATCAATACGAAGTTTGTGGAGCGTCTGAACCCGCTGTGCTGAAGTCAGCGCTAGTAACATCACCAGTTTCATAGTGAGTCGGTCCAGCTGTAACCCTTCCATGGGTGACCACGACCTGAGCAGGGTAAGCACATCCCTGACATCCCAGGTGATGTTGTAGCGTGGTGTCGGCGGATTTAGATTGAATATTCCCCGCATCAGTCTGGACACTAGCCTGTTCGATCCTACCTCGATGTTGAGGTAGAATGATAGCGCACTCCTTGCGCTGTTGATGGCACTATAACTCAAGTGCTCATCGTGGTGCAACCCCGCGAGGAATTCCAGGACGTCGGCTATGGAGACATCATCATAGGCGATGTGAGAGCGACTGCAGTAGGCTCCCCACTTGGTGATGTGGGAGAGATATCTCCGCCTGGTTGACTCTCGACATGATGCTCCAATGGTGTTCATGGTCCGGGTGGTGAGGCCATACTGCATCCATGGCCTGGTCAGAACCTGCAAGCCAGTAATTTTAGATAGGCATGGCAGGGGTGTAATTCCCCTGAAACAGGGTGAGAAACCAAATGTGGGCAACCCGCTAGAGGGACCCAAGGTTGACTAATCATGTCAGAGACCACCGGATACCAAGGCTGCGTAGGCCAGTCGGGTATGACAAGAATGCCTCTGGCAGAATCCATCTTGATTTTTTGTAATACCCGACTGATGAGGCAAAACGGGGGGAATGCATAGAAAAACCAATTCCCCCAGTCTAGCGAGAATGCATCAATCGCTAATGCCCCAGGGTCTGGTTCCCATGAAACATATGTTGGTACCTGATGGTTCAACCGGGACGCAAAAAGATCTATATCCGGTTGGCCAAATTTGGCTGTAATTTGGGCAAATATTTGAGGATGCAGCATCCACTCAATACTATCATTGAATTTGCGTGACCTGGTGTCTGCCACAGTATTAAGCCTGCCTGGCAGATAGGTGGCTGAAATCCAAATATCACGATCAATACACCAGCACCAAATAGTATTAGCCAATTTGTCACAAGAGACTGACCTGGTACCGCCCATATGGTTTAAATATGCCACCGCTGTGGTGTTGTCTATTTGGAGACGGACATGAGTTCCACTAAGATTAGCACAATATGCCCGTAGTCCGTGAAATGCTGCAAGCAGCTCCAAAGAGTTAATCCCTTGTATTAGCAACATGCTAGCTTCAAGGGGATCCCACCTGCCACCACAACTAGAAGAGCTGTCCGCAGCTCCCCAGCCTAGAGAGCTTGCGTCAGTTTGCAAATATACCACCGGATTGGGCACAACAATGGGTTTGAATGCCCTGCCAATATTGGACACCCACCATTGCAGCTCAACCTTAGCATCAGAAGGCAGCCCCATAGGTCTGTCAAAATGACCAGCGTTCTTTTTTAACGCAGCAATCTTGGCCCTTTGCAAATTTTGATAATGCAAAGGCCCAAACCGGGCTGCCGGAAATAAAGCTACAATTTTCCCAATCACCTTAGCTGTATGCCGAATAGATGGTATACTGGCGGATGCGAGATCCTGACATGCAAGGGAGACATCCTCAACCTTGTGAAATGGAATGGTGGCCCTCATTTGAATAGAGTCCACCGTGAACCCCAAATAATCCATAACCTGGGATGGGTGAAACTTTGATTTTTCTGGATGGACTATAAACCCTAGCTGCTGAAATATAGTGACAGTAGCCAAAACAGCCCTTTCAGCTGCTTCCAGAGTGTTGCCAATAATCAGAATATCATCTAAATAAGCCATTACAATATGATGTTGTATGCGTAATTTGGCCATAATAGGTTTGAGTAATTTAGTAAAGAGCCTAGGGGCGGTGGTAAGCCCATTTGGTAAGGCCCGATATTGCCAGAGCTGATCCATCCAGACAAATTTCAAAAATTTCCGGTGATGTTTCCGGATGGACACTGAATAGTATGCATCTTTCAAATCAATACATGCCATAAAGCAACCATGCGAAATCAGTGATTTGGCTGTCTCAAAGGTGTCCATTTTGAAATGTGTATATGTTACAAAGGTATTCAACTGGGTCAAGTCAATAATCACCCGACAACCTCCATCCTTTTTTGGCCTAGTAAATATATTGGAGACGAATTCAATGGGCTCGTGAATAGTTTTTTCTATCACGCCTTTTTGTTCCAAACGAAAAATTTCAGCCGTGCCTGCTGCCTGCTCAACGGCAGACAGCGTAAACTTCCGTTTAGGCATATGCTGGGATGGAGGAATGTTGCCGTGAATAAATTCAATAGAATGACCTCGAATATTTTGTAACACAAATTTGTCTGAAGTAACTGCACCCCAAGCTTTAGCAAAGAACCGGAGTCGCCCTCCAACATGTGAGATTAAAGGGGCAGGAGAAAGAAAACCAGACCACCTTACCTCCATGGTCACCGGCGGTCCCTGACATACTTGAGTGGCCGAGGAGGTGCTGGGTTGGGCTGACGATGAGATGGCTTCATCTTCCACTGGGGTCGCTGTGTGCCTGACCCCAAAAAAGACCGCTGCTGCTGGCCCTGTTGATAGTAGTGCTGAGTAGCAGCATATGGTCTTGATGCTGGTGCGACCGGACCTCGCGGTCGAGCAGGAGGAGCTTTTGGCACCGTCGGTCTGGGGGCGATCTGAGATCGCATAAGTCCCACCGTTTTGGCTACCTCATCAAGCTCCTTGACCCTCTTCGGCAGGTCTTCTCCGAAGAGTTGTCGGGGCGGCGGTGGCGGTGGAGGTTTACACAACCCAGCAAATTTTGGGTTGATAGACGGACGGATGCTATTCTTCCGAAAATCGTTGATTTCGTGCTGGGTGGCACATAACAGCGCCAACGCATCCTCCTGGTCCAATGACAGGTCAGTTCCATCGACCGACCGCGCAAAGGCGGTAATACCGGCCGTGAGGAGTTTGAGGATCCGCTGGAGTTTAACCTCCTGATGGCGGACAGCCATGCCGATGTTGCCCCATATGGGCGTATTGACCAGGGGCACGTTGAGGGCATTACAGTTGGACGGGGCCTTGTGGCGCTGAGTGGCCTGTGAAAGTACTTCCTCCTGCAACCGCTGATCTGTGAGAAAGTCTATTGTTGCTGCCAGTTTTGGCTGAAGCGGAAGTCCAGTTGTGATTGGTGCAGCAAATTTGGCCGCCACGTCCAGTAGCTCAGGTGTCGGTGCCTCCGACGGTGTTGGTGTAGGGTCAAACCCTTCTTCCCCTTGTGGCTCGCTGATGATAGAAACTGGCGAGGTGGCCCTGTGCCTGTCGATATCTGAAGGTGCGTACTGCTGTTGATTATGGAGCAACAGCTCCAGCAGCCGCTCGATGCGGTCAATACGCCCACCATCTTGAACACTCGGATGGTCGGAGTCCTCCGGCTCAGAAACCATGCCGGGGCTCCTATCATCGGCCCGCACCTCTGAGAAGTGATCTCGGTGCCGGAATGGATCGCTTTCGGCCGCCGCAGCGAAACCGTGCGAGTCCCGTGCGGGCAGGGTGTCCAACCGCCTCTTCTTGGCGGGAGCAGAAACCGTTGCCACAAAGGGCCCTGACGGCTTGGGGTCGACTCCAGCAGAAGCATGGAGCGACGCCCGCACAGGCTTGCCGGCTGTCCGCATTTCGGACGGTGCCGACGCATGGTCTCGTCCTCCCATCCATGGGGGACTGGGCGACCGAGGCGGGACCGTACCCAAGCCCCCCGTCCTGGCGGCGGGGGTTGGGAGTTGGATAGCAGACCTTAACGACCCAGGTCCCGCCGTTGCACCAGACCGCTCCATGGCGGCTGGTGGAGCCTTGGCCCGAACCGGGTTAGGCTTACGGGCGCCTCTGCTGTCTTTTGATGAAGGGCTAGCGGAGGGGGGTCGGGCCGCAGCACGAGACCCCTTCCCCGTTGTCGCCAAAGGCGAACTTGTGGCAGGGTCCACCCTTTCAGGAGGCACCCCGACGTCCTCCTCCACGCACTCCTCCTCGGAGCTGTGGCGACTCAGCGGGTCCCGACCTGCAGCAGCAGACGGCAATGACTTCCCCGCCTTCTTCCCGGCCCCAGGTGCAAACGATGAGGGCGCCGGGCCACGACTTCTTCGTCCAGACATTCTGAACACTCCAATCCGCTCCCTTGCTGAAAGACAAAACCGACAGCAAGGGCCAACCAACTTAAGGTTAGTTTAACTTACCTAAGCGGCTCCTTTTGAAGGGCTGGTGAGGAGCGCGCCCCACCGCCAGCTGTCGGCAGCAATGCGTTGCGACGATATGTCGCGCATGCGTGCCGGCGGGCTCTTCACGAAGTCACTCACGTGACTCCGAAATGAAATCTGGCGGTAGCCGTGCACCAGATTTACCTTGGAGAAGATGGTAGCACCGTCCAAGTGGGCCGTGAAATCCTGGATGTGCGGGACCGGGTAGCGATCGGCAGTCGTGACGGTGTTAAGTGACGGTGTTATGGCGGTGGTAATCCCCACACGGTCTCCACCCACCAGACAACTTGGGAACCATATGTAAGGGGGAAGCCCATGGGCAGTCGGAGCACCGCACAATGCCCATGTCCTCCATCTTCAGGAACGCATCCTTGGTTAAGTGCAGCTTGTCGGGCGGGAGTACCACCCCATGCTTCGGAGCGGCTCAGTGGAACTGAGGGGTCAGAGCTCTGGGAACTTGGCCAGGATTGGAGGGTATGCCCCACCCACGTCCTTCACAGATCTGAGGTGCGGGCCGGAGGAAACCGCGGGCCACAAGGACGCAGGCCGGAGTAAACCGCGGGCTGCGAGGGTGCAGGCTGGGGGGGCTCCAGAGGGACAAGGCATTGGCCCTGAACGTCCACCATGAAGGAAAAGGCCCACAAAAAATCAGCGCCCAGCAACGGCTTGGAAACATTCACGATGATGCAGGGCCGTGAGTAACGGCAAGAGTCGAGGACTAGGGGAACAGTACGAGTACTGTGGGTGCGGATGGAACTGCCGTTGACGGCGGTGAGGGTGGGGCCATGCTTCCCAGCACGAGGATCGAGCCCGGACGGAGGAATGCTGCGCAGGACGGCCCCAGTGTCCATGAGGAAACGAAGCACAGAATGGCGATCCCTGACATAGAGGTGATGTTTCTGGCCACCAGCGATGGCCTCTACTGGCGATCGGCCGAGGCATTTCCCGGGAACGAGCAGGGGGCACGGCATCAGCGGGCCACCACACCGCAGTGTTGGTGGTAATAACACCACTGGTGCTTACTGCGACCCACGGTGGGCGACTGCGGCGCAGCGATGTCGGCTGAGGGTGGAACAGCCCGTCGAGGCTGCTGCTGCGTAGACGCACACACCCGGCTGAT
Organism: Raja brachyura; assembly: GCA_963514005.1. The sequence continues at coordinate 66,596,958 of OY740792.1, forward strand.
GGAACCACCGCCATGCTGCTTGGCGAGCCACAGTTCATCCGCCCGTTCAGCGTGCTTCAGCGGGTCGGTGAAGTCGCACCTGGCGAGGAGCAGGTGGATGTCATCGGGCATCTGCTCCAGGAAAGCCTGCTCAAATAACAGGCAAGGCTGGTGGCCACCCATGAGAGCGATCATCTCGCTCATCAACGCAGATGGCTTACGATCACCAAGACCGTCCATATGCAGCAGCTGCAGCGACTGAGTCCGAAGGTGCAGAGCAGCAGCGCCTTGAGACCAGCATAGTTGCCATAATCGGGCGGATTCTGAAGGTAAGGCAGCAACCATGTGACAGTCTCCTGACTGAGCACACGCACCACATAGAAATAGCGGGAAGCTTCGTGGCGGAGTGCAAACTGGGCCTCGATGTGCGCGAACCATACCTGATGCTGAACCGCCCAGAAAACGGGCAGATTAAGAGCAACCGCGTTCTGCTGGGCGGGTTGGGCATTCGGAGCAGCGGGGTCACCACTGCAGCGAGACCAGGCAGGTTGAGTGAAGTAATTTTTATTAACAAATAAAAATGAAACAAAACCTTGTGCCTGACTAACTATCACAAAACGGCTCCCGTTGCTGGGAGGAGCGCTGACGAACTAACTAAAAAGCCCGTGAGCGATCAATGACGAGGGTTCTGACCTCCCCAAACCACCACTAGATGCCGCTACAATACTTTCCCCTTACATTCAACCTCCCAAAGTGCAACACCTCAAACTCCATCTGTCATTTCACTGCCCGTTTCCGACCTACATCCCACTGTATACTTTAACAAACTTCCTCACTGCCTGTAGCTTCACCAACTGTGGCAAACTTACTGAAAAACACATCTCCATATATGTCCATATCACAAACAACACAAGTCCCAGCATAGAACCTGGGTTCAATCCTGACTACGGGTGCTGTCTGTACACAGTTTGTGTGTCCTCCCGGGTGCTCTGGTTTCCTCCCACACTTCAAAGACATACAGGTTTGTAGGTTGGTTGGATTTGCAAAGAATTATAAATTGTCCCTTGTGTTGGATAATGCTAGTGTACTGGGCAATCGCTGGTTGGTGCAGACTCGGTGGGCCAAAGGGCCTGTTTCCGTGCTGTATCTCTAAGCTAAGCTAAACTAAAAGATCCCTGTGGTACTCCACTGATCATAAACCTCCAGCCAGGATAGGATCCTTTCAGCACAACATTGAAACATAGAAACATAGAAATTAGGTGCAGGAGTAGGCCATTCGGCCCTTCGAGCCTGCACCGCCATTCCATATGATCATGGCTGATCATCCAACTCAGTATCCCGTACCTGCCTTCTCTCCATACCCTCTGATCCCCTTAGCCACAAGGGCCAAATCTAACTTCCTCTTAAATATAGCCAATGAACTGGCCTCAACTACCCTCTGTGGCAGAGAGTTCCAGAGACCCACTACTCTCTGTGTGAAAAAAGTCTTTCTCATCTCGGTCCTAAAGGATTTCCCCCTTATCCTTAAGCTGTGACCCCTTGTCCTGGACCTCCCCAACATCGGGAACAATCTTCCTGCATCTAGCCTGTCCAACCCCTTAAGAATTGTGTAAGTTTCTATAAGATCCCCTCTCAATCTCCTAAATTCTAGAGAGTATAAACCGAGTCTATGCAGTCTTTGTTCATAAGACAGTCCTGACATCCCAGGAATCAGTCTGGTGAACCTTCTCTGCACTCCCTCTATGGCAATAATGTCCTTCCTCGGATTTGGAGACCAGAACTGTACGCAATACTCCAGGTGTGGTCTCACCAAGACCCTATACAACTGAAGTAGAAACTCCCTGCTCCTATACTCAAATCCTTTTGCCATGAATGCGAACATACCATTCGCTTTCTTCACTGCCTGCTGCACCTGCATGCCTACTTTCAATGACTGGTGTACCATGACACCCAGGTCTCGCTGCATCTCCCCTTTTCCTAATCGGCAACCCTCTGTCTGCTGTGAGTAAGTCTTTTCTGAATCCAAATGAGCAGGTCACTTAATGAATCAGTGGACAAAGCTCCCTGCTGACACTATAACTGAACAGCCCAACATAACATAACTGTATATTTCATTTATTGATTGTAAAGTACAAGGCAGTGTTAATTGTGCAAATCACGACTTACTAAAACCCCGGGAGAGTGGAATATTCCAAACATGGGCACCAACCCTGATACTGTGGCTAAACATTGGTGCAGGGCAGACCGTTGGAATGTACTCCAATCATGGAGTCTGCGGTCTCCAATCAGTCGGAAGAAGGGTCCCGATTTGAAACGTCGCCTGTCCATTGCCTCCACGTTGCGTGGAGGCAATGGACAGGCGACGTTTCAAATCGGCACAGTTGAGCCACTGCCTCACAGCGTCAGAGACCCACTCGGCTTCCATCTGATCTTGGGCGCTGTCTGTGTGGAGTATATACGTTCTGCCTGTGACCATGTGGGTTCAGCAGTGTGCTCCAACTTCCTCCCACACCATATAACCACATAACCATATAACAATTACAGCACGGAAACAGGCCCTCTCGCCCCTTCCAGTCCGTGCCGACCATTTATTTTCCCCTAGTCCCATCTACCTGCACTCAGACCATACCCCTCCATTCCCTTCCCGTCCATATACCTATCCACTTTACTTTTAAATGTTAAAATCGATCCTGCCTCCACCACTTCTGCAGGAAGATCATTCCACACAGCCACCACTCTCTGAGTAAAGAAGTTCCCCCTCGTGTTACCCCTAAACTTCTGTCCCTTAATTCTCATGACATGCCCTCTTGTTTGAATCTTCCCTACCCTCAATGGGAAAAGCTTATCCACGTCAACTCTGTCTATCCCTTTCACCATTTTAAAGACCTCAATCAAGTCCTCCCTTAACCTTCTGCGCTCCAAAGAATAAAGACCTAGAGACAGGCGGGTTTGTAGGCTAATCCCTCTGTACATTGTCGCTGGTGTGCATTCACAGCGAGTGTGAATGGGTGATGGAAGTTCGAAACTGAACTAAGATGCTGCCTGGCCCACTGAGTTCCTCCAGCACTTTGCATTTTTCTCACGATTCAGGCATCTGCAGTCTTTTGCGTCTCTTAAATGCTTCTTTTTATGCTGCACTTGACATTTAGAATCTCATCAAACAAGTTGGTGGTATAAATCGCAATTATGAAAACAGACCACAAAGCTGATTTATTTTTAGTTGTTTGTCACTTTGTAAATAAGTTACACTTGGGCTGAAGGAATATTATTCCTTAGTAAAGCATTTCCAGAAAGTCTCACTGCTTGTTTACACTTCAAAGGAACACTGATGAAGAAGATAAATGGCATGAGCCGGTACAGTATGTGCAGACTAACGTGAACAACTTTTACTGACAAATAGTATTAACTATCGATGCATGATATTCTGACTGTATCCTTCTGTTTCAAAACACTGCTCACAGATTGTCAGTAAGATTGTAGTCCTCTTGGTTCTCAGCTCTTTAGTTGGGCTGTAGCACGATGGAGCAGTGGCAGAGTTGCTGCTTTAAAGCGCCAGAGACGCGGGTTCGATCCTGCCTACGGGTCAGTCTGTACGAAGTTTGTACATTTCCTCCATGACCTGCGTGGGTTTGCTCCAAAATCCCTGGTTTCTGCCCACACTTCAAAGACGTACAGGTTTGCGGGCTACTTGCCTTGGTAAAATTGTAAATTGTCCCTAGAGTGTGTCGGATGGTGTTAGAGTATGGGGATCGCTGATCGGCATGGACTTGGTGGGCCGAAGGGCCGGGTTCCGTGCTGTATTTCTAAACTAAACTAAACTAACCATTATAGATAGAACACAGCACAGAAACATGCCCTTAATCCCACAATGTCCGTGACGAACACAATGCCAAGATATACTGATCTCTGCCCCACAACATCCGTATCCCCCCATTCCCTGCGTATCCATGTGCCCGTCTAAAAGCCTCTTAAACACTACTATCGTAACTGCCTCCACCACTCCTCCCTGCAGCTCGTTCCAGGCACCCACCACCCTCCGTGTTAAAAAACGTGCCCCGTTCATCTCCTTTATACAGCGCCCCTCTCATCTTAAAACTGTGCCCTCTAGTCTTTGCCATTTCCACCCTGGGAAAAGATTCTGACTGTCAATCATAGCTATGCCTCTGTTCATTTTATATACTTCAATCAGGTCCCCGCTACCTCCCACGTTCTAGAGAAAACAATCCAAGAGCGTCCACCTAGAGGGTGGTGGGTGTGTAGAACAAGCTGGTGGTTGAGGCAGGTACTATAACAGCATTTAAAAGACATTTGGACAGGGACATGGATTGGAAAGGTTTATAAGGATGTGAGCCAAACGCAGGCAAATGGGACAAGCGTAGATGGGGCATCTTGGTCAGCATGGATGAGATAGGCTGAAGCACTAACGGGGGCACAGTGGTAGAGTTGCTGCCTCACAGCACCAGAGACCCAGGTTCGATCCTGACTACGGGTGCTGTGTGTATGGAGTTTGTATCTTCTCCCTGTGACCACAAGGGTTTTCTCCTGGTGCTCCGTTTTCCTCCCACATTCCAAAGATGTGCAGCGTTATAGGTTAATTGGCTTTGGTAAATTGTAAATTTGAGGCTAGTGTGTGTAGGTTAGTATACAGGCCGATCGGCGCAGACCCGGTGGGCTGAATGAAGGACACGTTTCCGCACTGTTCCTCGAATGTCTAAAAAGAAAGTCTAGTTGTGTGATGTATAGCTGTACCCCTCCATGATTCTCCTTATAGCTAACAGCACCTATTTCAGGCAGCATTCTGCCAAGCCTCATCTGCACCCTCTCCACAGTCTCCACATCCACCCTGTAATGGGATGACCAGAACTGCATGCAATACTCCAAATGTTGCCTCACCAAAGTCATAAAGAGCTGCATCATGCTTTGCTACCTCTTCTACTCAATGCCCCGACCAATGAACACAAGCGTACCATGCTTGACACTAAGTGTAACATTAAAAATCAAATGCAGCTCAAACAACAGAAATAGAGTTATAGAGTCATACAGCACAGAAACAGGCCCTTCGGCCCATCTTGCCCATGCTGACCAAGATGTCCCATCTTCGCCAGTCCCGACTGCCCGTGTTTGGCTCACATACCTTGAAATCTGTCCAAATGTCTTTTAAATGCTACTATTGTAATTGCATCAACTACCTCCTTTGGCTGCTCATTCCATACACCAACCAGCCTCGTTGTGAAAAAGTCGCCCCTCAGGTCCCAATTAAATCTTTCCCCTCTCACTTTAAACTATGTCCTCTGGTTCTTAATCCCCCAATCCTGGGTACAAGACTCCATGCACTCATCGTATCTATTGCACTCGTGATCTTGTACACCTCTATAAGGTGTATCTCCCCTCAGCCTCCTGCGCTCCAAGGAATAGAGACTCAGCCTGCTCAACCTCTCCCTACGGCTCAGACTAGTCCTGGCAACATCCTTGTAAATCTTCTCTGAGCCCTTTCCAGCCCCTTGTTCGTCAATCAACGTAACTACTGGCCATCCAGCTCCCTGCAGTTGAGATCTTGCATTATCTCACCATTCCATTCCAGTAAAACTCCAGCTAGCAATCAGCTTGGCAAAGGAAGGACTGTGACAAAATTAAAAGCAGAAAATGAAACACGTCGGACTTCAACTATTTTCTGATGTTGATTTGTGTGAATTCGTGCAACAAGAATATTATTTTCATTTCACTCTACCCTTTAATCATGCGTTACTTTGTGCAAATCTAAAAAAGATGCACTTGGATTAGTTTAGTTTAACAATACAGCATGGAAACAGGCCCTTCGGCCCTCTGAGTCCATGCCAACCATCGATCATCGGTTGACACTAGTTCTATGTTTTCCCACGTTCTCATCCACTTCCGACACACGAGCGGTAATTTACAGAGGACCAATCGATCTACAAACCGGCACGTCTTTGGAATGTGGGAGGAAACTGGAGCACCTGGAGGAAACCGACACAGTTACAGGGAGAACGTGCAAACTCCACACAGACAGCAACGGAGGTCAGGATTGAACCCGGGTCTTTAGTGCAATGAACCAGACTGATTGTAGTAGGGGGGAAAAGGCTGGAAAAGAGAGGTGGGGGGAGGACAAAGCCTAGCAAGTGATAGGTGGATCCAGGTGCAGGAGGAGGCCATTCGGCCCTTCAAGCCAGCATCGCCATTCAATGTGATCATGGCTGATCATTCCCAATCAGTACCCCGTTCCCGCCTTTACCCCATACCCCTTGACTCCACTATTTTTAAGAGCTCTATCTAGCTCTCTCTTGAAAGCATCCAGAGAACCGGCCTCCACCGCCCTCTGAGGCAGAGAATTCCACTGTCTCGTCACTCTCTGTGAGAAAAAGTGTTTCCTCGTCTCCGTTCTAAATGGCTTACCCCTTATTCTTAACTGTGGCCCCTGGTTCTGGACTCCCCCAACATCGGGAACATGTTTCCTGCCTCTACCGTGTCACAACCCTTAACAATCTTATATGTTTCAATGAGATTCCCTCTCATCCTTCTCAACTCCAGAGTGTACAAGCCCAGCCGCTCCATTCTCTCAGCATATTCCTGCCATCCCGGGAATTAACCTTGTAGACAAAGACTCGAGATGAAAAGAAGAGAAAAGGGTCTCAGAGGAGTGGAACGTAATGCTGAAGTGAGGGACGGAGGGGATGGGAAGAGGGGGAAGAGGTGGGAAGAAAGGGAAGCATGGGGCTCAGGGATGGGAGGTGAATGTACGAACAGAGAGAGGGAGATTCCAGTATCTCCATTTCTCGTTTCTCCATTGATCATTTAGTTCCAGAAATACATTCTGACGTTTTGAGCCAACATCTGCCAAGGTGATATTGTAACGCTAATTGAAAGAATACTGGCAACGTGCTGCAGGCACGGGGCCAGGTGGACCAGCCTTCGGACGCCCTGCAACGTCTTTGGCAGCCGGTGCCCACGTCTCGTCACGGGTCCTTCCGTCCGCACGTTCCCTCTGCTCTGGAGGACTGCCAGTTCGTCTTCCTGCGCAGGGATGCTCATCGGACACCTCTCCAGCGGCCGTACAAGGGTCCCTTCCAGGTCCTGGAACGTGGCTCGTCCACATTCATCCTGGACGTGGGGGGGGGTCGGCATGAGACCGGTTCGGTTGCGCGGCTGAAGCCGGCGCATGTTGACATTGATCGGCCGGTGCTGGTCGTGCGGCCCCACATGCGAGGGTGCCCTCTGTCTAGGGTACCTCCTCCAGTGGCTACTCCGTCCCCTCCACCTGCTGGTCAGTTGCCGTTCCTGTGCCGGGCATGCTGTGCACCCGGGCTGGTCGCGTCATGCGCTCTCCTGTCCGTTTCGTGCCTCGGGTTCTGGGGGGGTGGGGGGGTGGGGTGGGGGTGGGTCCTGTGGCGTTCCCTGCATATTAGGCCACTCCTTCGGTCATCCCCCTCGCCACTTGAGGGCCAGGGACGAGGGACTGCCCACAGGCTTCCGGTTTCTGCTCAGGGGTTTTTCTGGGAGTTATTTTTCCCTTCGGTGGAACTCGTCGATGCTCACAACCATCATTAAAGAATCTTTGAGGCCGCCTGGTGTCTAACCTTTTTCTGACCACATCCAGGTCTCTACAGGATGTACATTGCACAAAGGGTGGTGGGTGTATGGAACAAGCTGCCATAGGAGGTAGTTGAGGCAGGGACTTTGGCAATGTTTAAGACACATTCGGAATGATACATGGATAATGTGCAGGAAGGAACTGCAGATGCTGGTTTAAACCGAAGACGGACACAAAAAAGCCGGAGTACCTCAGCAGGCAGGTGGGACTGGTGTAGGAGAGGCATGTTGGTCAGCGTGGACAAGTCCAAGGGGCCTGTTTTTATACTGTATGACACCATGACTCTAACACCGTACGTCAGTCAGCAACTGTCGAGGGAAAGGCCAGATGATGTTTTGGGTTGGGATCTTTCTTCACACTAACCCAACCCGATACTTTGCTTGTCCATTCTCTCCACAGGTGCAGCCTGACCCGCTGAGTTCCTCCAGCACTTCCCCGCATTTACAGTTATTTATGTCTCCTGACTTCTGGCCAGCTTATAGTTTACTGGATGTATCTAAATCTTCAGATAAAAGAGAATTATATTTTTCTGTGATGAATTATGATCTTGGTTGCTTCCTGTTGCATTTTAAATAGGGCTCCGAGTCACGATTACTTACAAAACAATGTTTATGATCAAAGCTATTAAATATAAACCTTTATGTTTGGCCGAGAATCTGTTGGGAAACAAAGTTCCGTGTTTGTAAGCATGAGGTTTGGTCTGTATCAGGGAATGTTTGATCCCAGAGATTGCAGCAAAGCAGTCTTGTTGACACAAGGAACTGCAGGTGCTGGTTTACAAAAAACACACAAAGTACTGGAGTAACCCTGTGGGTCACCTCAACGATGGTTTTCAATGATTGGTCTCTGGTTGCATTGAACACGCTGCATTGTTGTCTGCACTAATATTGTGTTTATTAAGGGCCTGTCCCACCAGCATGCAACTCCATGCGATGAGCGCGACCTAACGTGGTCGCTTGAGCCGTCCGGCGTCGCGGGGCCGGTCCCACTTCGATCGCCGGAGCCGTGCGGAATTGTGCGGAGTTCGTCCCGACATCGCGCGGGGCTCTGAAAAACTGACTATGTTCAAAAATTCCGCGCGGCAACGGCTTGTCGGCTCGCAGTCGCCTCGACGCATTACACACCACCTCGACATCGTGCCTCCGTGACCCTCTCTGTAGGTGCCTCTGTGACGCTCTCTATGTGCCCCTCTCTGTCCAGGCGAACTTACCTTAAGACTTCGCTCTAAGTTTGCCTCACTTTGCGCCGCGTTGCGCCATTCACCCGACCTCCGCGCGGCCCCTGCTTCTAGTTTGATCGCGCTCATCGCATGGAGTCGGATGCTGGTAGGACAGGCCCTTTAGTTTATTGAAGACTTGTTTATTATGTATTACCCCCGTGTGTTTTGTGTTAATGGTTCTATTAAGTTGCAGCAAGTAAGAATTTCATTATAGTCATAGAGTGATGTGGTGTGTAAACAGGTTCTTCGGCTCAACCTGCCCACACCGGCTAACATGTCCAAGCTACACTCGTCCCACCTGCTCGTGTTTGGTCCAAATCCTTCCAAACATGTTCTATCCGTATACTTGGGTAGCTGTTTCTTAAATCCAATCAAAGCCCCACTTCATTGTCCCATTGTCACGACATATGACAATGAAACACTTGCTTCTTGGAGGTAGGATCAGCCAGATGATGAGGTTAACAATTGAGGAGGATTTGAGGATTTGAGGAGTAGTCACTTACCTCGGTGGAATGCGACTTTGCTCCTAGTTGCATTTCACCCTCCCTCGCAGCCTAACAGCTTAAATTGGTGCAGCCTCTCCCAGAGTCGGGTCCAGAGCTTCAGCAGCGGGCGCAGCGCGGACTTTCCATTGCGGAGCCAGAAGAAGTGCTCCGATCGCTGGCCCGCGGGCTATGACATCCTGAAGCCGCGGTCAGTGGAGCTTATAGCCGCCGGCGGGGTGTGGATTTTAAGAGCGCCTGCGGCCTATAACATCATGAAGCCCCGGTCTCCGGAAGGAAGCGGCCGATCCGGGACCTCCAAGCCACGGAGTGCCCTTCTGTCCCGACGTCGGAGTTTGGAGCATCCCGACGAGAGGGCCTGTACATCGGGCCTTCCGAAGTGGCGACTGTGGAGGGTTCATGGCCCCGACCACGAGTGAACAAAGGAGGAGGGAGGACTGACGGAACGTTACTGTCTTCCTCCACAGTGAAGAATGTTGATTCCACTGTGGTGGATGTTCATGTTATATTCTATTGTGTAGTGTGCTCATTGTTTGTGTGGCTGCATGGTCAATCACATTCCACTGTACCTCAACTGGTGCATGTGCCGATAAACGTGAATTTGACTGGGCCTGTACTCGCTGGAGCTTAGAAGGATGAGGGGCATTGAAACTTACCGAATAATGAAGGGCTCAGATAGAGTGGATGTGAATAGGATGTTTCCAGTAACGGGAGAGTTTAGAACTAGAGGGCACAGCCTCAGAATAAAAGGATGTATCTTTATGTCACAAGATTTTATCACCACAAACCCTAAAGTAAACTTAAAAATAAAATTACATTATAGAAAATGTTTCTTTGAGAGTATGAAATGAATCTTGAACCCTACCAGTGTGAGTCTAGGACCAGAGAGCACAACCTCAGAGCAAAAGGATGTGCCGTTAGAATTGATATGAGGAGGAATTTCTTTAGCCAGAGGGTGGTGAATCTGTGGAACTCATTGCCATAGATGGCGGTGGAGGCCAAGACATTGGGTATTTGTAAAGTGGGGATTGAAAGGTTGTTGATTAGTTCTGGTGTCAAAGGTTACAAGAAGAGGGTAAGAGGGAAAAATAGATCAGCCATGATTGAATGGCGGAGTAGACTTGATGGGCCAAATGGACTAATTCCTCTCCTGTGCCTCATGAACTTATGGTCAGGTCCACATTCATTGACGTTACGCATTAGCTCCAATCAAAGCACCAATTCATGCAGAGATTTTGTCAGCAAAGATCAATTGAAGATGGAAGTAATATAAATCTTTGCTCGCAGAAACTGGTTCTTGGAGCGGTGCTGAGAAGCAAAACAATGTGAGAGCGTTGTGGACCCAACCTCTCACCCGCAGTTCTTTGAGTGAAGCTCCTAACTCCATTAACATGGAGAGTAAAATTAGGATTTCAATTATAAACATTTTGCAAACTTTTACCAACTATAAGGCTGGCACAGTGGCCAGAGACTCGGGTTCCATCCTGACTACAGGTGCTGTCTGTACGGAGTTTGCACGTTCTCCCTTTGACCGCATGGGTTTCCTCCAGGTGTTCCGGTTTCCTCTCGCATTGCAAAGACGCGCAGGTTTGCAGGTTAATTGGCTTCTGTAAATTGTAAATTGTCCCTAGTGTGCAGGATAGTGTTAGTGTATGGGGTGATCCCTGATCAGTATGGACACAGTGGGCCAAAGGGCCTGTTTCCACACTGTATTTCTAAAGTCTAATATACGGCAATGTCCTCGGCCTAACAGCTTCACACCATAAAACAACAGTCCAACTGTAGCGGCCTGGACGAGGCCAGGAAAAGGCCAGATGCTAGGTAGGTTTAAACAGTCGTCCTTTAATCCCTACAGCGAGAGCACACCACACCGACTGCCAGCACACACCCAGGGGTGGTCAGGAAACCCCGTGTCAGACCAACGCCCCGTCACTCAATCGGCGAGGGGGATGATCCAAGGAGTGTCCTACCCCCCAGGGACCGCCACACAATCCGTTTCCACTTTGCAGGACATTACCCGAAATTCGGGAATTTCTGGTTGTCTTCAGGTAATTTTAGGGAAATTGAATAATTTCGGGAAATTTCCGCATCCGGCCCACAAAGGGGTGTAAGGTAATACACACACCACTGCCGGTTTGGCTCTCAAAGGTTTAAACAGAGCGCTGTCAGCTTAACGCGTGCGAATTTAAACAAAGAGCTGTCGGCTGCAGCCCTATGGGTTCTAAATATAGCGCTACCGGCTGCAGCACTATGGGCTTTAAACATAGCGCTATGGCCACAGCGCTATGGGTCACAGACTGTTTACAAAAATTCTCGTATGACAATGAATCTTTGGAATTCTCTTTCTCAGTGGAAGTTGAGCCTTTGATTATTTTTCAGGCAGTGGTTGAAATCTGGATAAGCGTACTGGTGAAAAGTTACCAGTGGGATTGGTTTTGATTTACAATGGTGGGTAGGCTCAAGGGGCCAGAGAGAGAGAGGGAGAGGAGGAAGGTCACCGTGTGGTGTTGAGAGTATTGTAAACAATGAATGTACTGTTGTACTACAATAATTTTTTTGATATAGTGTTATTTTGATTATGTTTTGATGTGTTGTATCATATGATTGTGTCGAATAAAGTTTTTGATAAAGAAAAAAAAAGGGAGAGGAGGAAGAGGAGAAAGGGGAGGGAGAGAGGGAGAGGGAGGGAGAGAGAGAGAGAGAGAGAGGGTGCCCCAGTGGGGGTCCTTCTATAAGGGAGTCGTACCCCTTTATATTGGGGACCTGGGGTGGAGAGTGTTGCATGGAGCGGTGGTTTGTAATAAACTTTTGAGACGGTTCACGGGCTCGTCTGCCGCATGTATTTTCTGCGGAGAGGAGGAGACCGTATTCCATGTGTATATGGAGTGTGTGAGGTTACTGCCCCTGTACCAATATCTGAAGGGGCTGTTCCTCAAGTTCTGGCTGCATTTTAGCCCCACAATCCTGGTGTTTGGACACAAGGCAGGGAGTGGGGAGAGCCGAGTGTGGGGGGGGGACTTACCTGTCGGTTTGCTCCTCGGCCTGGCCAAGATGGCCATTCGTGGGTCCAGGCAGCGGGCGGTCGATGGTCAGGCTAGAGTCGGCTGCCTGCCCCTCTTTCGGGCCTACGTCCGTGCACGTGTGTCCCTGGAGAGGGAACACGCGGTGTTCACGGGGACTCTGGAGGCCTTCCGTCAGCGCTGGTCACCGCGTGGGGTTGAGGCGATTATAAATGAATGTACTGTTGTACTACAATGATCTGTTCGTTATAGTGTGATTTTTGATTGTGTTTTGATGTATTGTATTTTATGATTTGTGTTGAATAAAGTTTTTGAAATGAAAAAAAAAAAAAAAAAGGGAGGAAGGGAGAGAGAGAGGGAAGGAGAGAGAGGGCAAGCAGAGAATGAGACACGAAGGGAGTGGGGAAAGGGGGGAGGGAGGGAGGGAGGAGAAAGATGGGGAAGGGAGAGAGGGGGAGAGAGAGGGGGGAGAGGGAGAGGGGGTGGGAGAGATGGATGGAGAGGGAGGGAGAGGGAGGGAGGGACGAAGAGAGGGAGGGAGGGAAAGGGGAGGGGGGGAGGGTGAAAGGGAAGGAGAGAGAGCAGAGGCTGAGACACATGAGAGCAAGTTGAAAAAACAAAAACAACAACAGCTGTTGGAGGCAACAAAGGCTGCCTTGCCTACACTGTACAAGTGAGGAATAGCAGCAGGCAGAAACGGTGTAGTTACACAGTTCTGTTTTGCCTTATTCTTTTTTGCGTTGTTAACATGTGCCTGCAAAAAAAACCACCAAATAGTAGCAATGTTACAAAATGTTGAGATTTAAAAAATCAAGTCTGCAAGTTATCCCATCAGATAAAGCATAAAAATAAGTTTAATTTGACACCTAATTCACTTTCATATCTTCAGTATTAAAAAAGTTATGGCCATTTTCATACTCGGAAATTAGCATCTTGTTCCCCATTGCTTTTCCATTGACTTAACACAAAAGTTGTGATCGAGGACAGTCAAAAGCCCACAACTTTCTTAAAAATTAAGAGAACTGAATGAAATTTTCAGTTATTATAGATTGAAGCATTCTAAAACAAATATGAAACAATCTTACGTGGATGACCTGAAAATAAGCATATAATATAATTGTTACCTAATTGTAGATAATTCCAAAATTGACCGTTGGGATGGAAATAGTAAGAAACACCCAGACTGCCTTGAAAATTCAAAAATGTGATATTCTCAAGATCAGAACTTTAATATTGAATTTCAATATTTGAATAGCCGAAGAATCCAAATAACAAATAATCGCATTCACACAGGAATTCTCAATATAACATGATTTTAAAATCTCACTGTCATGAACCTACATGCCAAATGGAAGGAATTTAATGTTTAATTCCCATAAATTAATCTAGAAACATCCACTCTCAATATAATCAAAAAAACATTTTTTGCACAATACATCTGACAAAACCTGCTGTGGATATTTAGTATAAAAATATTGATTATGAATAGACAATTACACAAAATATAGATGCTCTTATCACATGATTGTCCCAAAAAAAGAGAATTTTAATCATCTTGCGAGTGGGTGTTTCTGGAATGCGATCGATTGGAACGTTGACGTTGCCATGAATTTTAACCCCATATCAGCTGGCAAGATACGGCCAAATCGTTTGGGGACTAAATAACATTTTTGCATCGTAAAAGTAGAGTAAAGCCACCCCAAGAAGCAAGATTATATGTGAAATAAACAACTTACCCTTTGTTTTGTCCTGATATTATGATCCATCATGTTGAAGGAGTTGAGGGCCTTCAAAGTTGCCTTTTACTTTATTCCAACTATTAAATTGTCCAGCGATTAAAAGAAAAACGGGAACGGAAGTCTGATCGATTTTTCTTCATCGACTAGCAGCCCGAGGAAATCCCTCTCCGACAAGCGATACAAACCTGCATTTTAATCCCACTCCCCCCCCAAAGGTGCCGAGTCACGCACATGGCGCATGACAGATCTGCAGCGCCACTGAAGGCAGGTTTTGTAACATCGCTACAAATAGCACGCAGGAAGCACTTTGGAAAATTTCAGGAAATACCATCAAATTCCAGGAAATTTGGGATTCTATTTAAGAACATTTTTTTGGGTCGTGCCCTACAACCCACAATATCTGTGAGGAAGGTGATACCAAGTTGAACTAATATCCATATCCATATGTGATCCATATCCCTCTATTCCCTGCATATCCATGTGCCTATCCAAAAGCCTCTTAGACACCGCAATCGCATCTGCCTCCACCACACCCCTGGCAGCACATTCCAGGCACTCACCACCCACTGAGTAAAAAACATGCCCTGCACTTCTCCATTAAACTCTGCCCGTCTCACCTTAAAGCTGTGTCCTGCAGTCTTTGACATTTCCACCCTGAGATAAAGGTTCTGCCTGTTTACCCTATCTGTGCCTCTCATCAATTTGTATACTTCAATTTCCAGCGTTCTGGAGAAACAAATCCAAGTCCATAACTAATTCCCTCTAGTTTACTTTAATTTAGAGATACAGTGCGGAAACAGGCCCTTCGGCCAACTGGGTCCGCGCCGACCAGCGATCCTCACACATTAACACTATCCGACATCCACTAGGGACAATTGGTACATTTACCAAGCCAATTAACCTACAAACCTGTACGTCTTTGGAGTGTGGGAGGAAACCGAAGAAATCTTGGAGAAAACCAACACAGGTCACGGGGAGAACGTACAAACTCTGTACAGACAGCATCCGTAGTCGGGATCGAACCCAGGTCACCGGCGCTGCATTCGCTGTAAGGCAGCAACTCTATCGCTACGCCACAGTGGCTGCCTCTAACCCAGGCAGCATTCTGGTAAACCTGCTGCTTCTTCTCCAAAGCCCACACATCCTTCCTATAATGGGGTGACCAGAACTGCAAGCAATGCTCCAAATATGGCCTGACCAATAGTTTACAATGGCACTTACTTTGTCACGTGTACCGAGGTACAGTGGAATTCATTTTTGTATTCAGTTCACTATCAATATATAGAAACACTTAGATACATCTTAGATAAGCATCCCAGATACACTACAAGTGTATATTAGTAGTACAGCGAGACTGTATACTGCATCTGTGTGGAAATAACTGCAGATGCTGGTTTATACCAAAGATAGACACAACGTACTGGAGAAATTCAGCGGGTCAGGCAGCATCTCTGGAGAAAAGGAATAGGTGACGTTTTGGGTCGAGACCCTTCATCAGACTTGAGATACTGCCGGGGATGCACTGCCGGGGATACCGACCTGTTCAGTTACTCCAGTACTTTGTGTCTATCTTCAGTATACAGAGTTGCCAGTTTTGGCGCCATTTTTGTGCAAGGTCTTATAAAGCTGCAAAAATGTGCATATTTCGTCTGAAGAAGGGTCTCGACCTGAAACGCCACCCATTCCTTCCCTCCAGAGATGATGCCTGTCCTGCTGAGTTACTACAGCTTTTTGTGTCTATCTTTGGTCAAAACCAGCATCTGCAGTCCCTTTTTACACATATTTCACTTGGGCAGCTTCCAACCCTGGTGGTATGATTATTGATTGCTCTAACTTGAAGTAACCCTTGCATCCCCTCACTCCCCCACTCAAGTCATTGTACTAGTTTCACTGTCTTCCTGTTGAGTTTCAGTTTGTATATCTTATTAACACCTTTCCCACAGCCATCAATGAACCATTGTGGGCTCCACCTTGCCTAGATCACCGTTGCTTTTTGCATATCTTCCATTTATTTGTTACCGCGTGTATCTCTCGTTTCCCACTCCACTGACTCTCAGTCTGAAGAAGATTCTCAGCCCGGAATATCACCTATCCCCTTTCTCCAGAGATGCTGCCTGACCCGCAGAGTTACCCCAGGTTTTTGTGTCTGTCTATGGCTTCCCGACTCCGATGCTCTGATTGAGGAAAAATAAATGCAATGGTACAAAAAGTATAATGAAAAACTTGCTATTAATCTATATTAATCTACTAATCTTGCGATTAATCTAGAACGGTTACAACTTCAGAATGATCCAACTTGTTTATCTCCTGTTACATCCCTGTTGTGAGGTGGGAATGTGACAGCTAATTTGCTCACGGGAAGGTCCACATGCAGTTAGGTGACAATGATTGGATAAGCTCTTTCAATCTGTAGTTTGAGGGCAAAATGTCGGCCAAAACATCCAAATGTTGGCCTGGTGAAATCCTCTGGGTCTTTTTAAGATTATTTAATGGAAATGTATTACATCGAGTTTCAATTTAAAAGTGTCTCCTAAACACACAGCACATTCATAGTCACGGTTTGACCATTAAATTCTCCAGGTTTGTTACTTTTACTCACACTTCCATCCCACACCCCCCCCCCCCCCCCTCTCTCCACCCTCCACTGGTCGAGTTACCAGTTCCACACTTCTCCACAGTGTTTCTCTTGAGATCACACTCTCCCCAGCCAACAATGGACCTTCAAGGGAGCAACCTGCCCGTGCCAACCAAGGTGCCCCACCTACACTAGCCCCACCTGCCCATGTTTGGCCCATATAGCTCTAACCTGCCAGGCCTTATCCCACCCCCACTTCACTTTTCCAGCATCCCTCCCCTGCTACATCAATCCGAACAAGGGTCCCGACTCGAAATGTCACCCTGTCCGAAGAAGAGTGTGAAGAAGGGCTGGCACGGTGGCGCAGTGATAGAGTTGCTGCCTTACAGCACTAGAGACCCGGGTTTGATCCTGACTACAGGTGCTGTCTGTACGGAGTTTGCACGTTCTTCCCTGTGACCATGTGGATTTTCTCTGAGTGCTCCAGTTTTCTCCCACACTCCAAAGACGTATAGGTTTGTAGGGTAATTGTGATAAATGTGGATCACATTAATGTGGATAAATGTTAGGTTATCCACTTTGGTGGCAAAAACATGAGGGTAGACTATTATCTGAATGGTGGCAGATTAGGAAAAGGGGAGATGCAACGAGACCTGGGTGTCATGGTACACCAGTCATTGAAAGTAGGCATGCAGGTGCAGCAGGCAGTGAAGAAAGCGAATGGTATGTTAGCATTCATAGCGAAAGGATTTGAGTATAGGAGCAGGGAGGTTCTACTGCAGTTGTACAGGGTTTTGGTGAGACCACACCTGGAGTATTGCGTACAGTTTTGGTCTCCAAATCTGAGGAAAGACATTCTTGCCATAGAGGGGGTTCAGAGAAGGTTCACCAGACTGATTCCTGGGATGTCGGGACTTTCATATGAAGAAAGACTGGATAGACTCGGCTTGTACTCACTGGAATTTAGAAGATTGAGGGGGGATCTTATAGAAACTTACAAATATCTTAAGGGGTTGGACAAGCTAGATGCATGAAGATTGTTCCTGATGTTGGGGGAGTCCAGAACAAGGGGTCACAGTCTAAGGGTAAGGGGGAATTCCTTTAGGACGGAGATGAGGAAAACATTCTTTACAGAGAGAGTGGTGAGTCTCTGGAATTTCATTTCGGAGTCACGTGAGTGACTTCGTGAAGAGCCCGCCGGCGCGCATGCTCGACATATCGTCGTAACGCGTTGCTGCGACGGCTGGCGGTGGAGCGCGCTCCTCGCCAGCCCTTCATAAGGGGCCACGGAGGTGAGTATTCCACCTTTAGTTGGTGGTCCTTGTTGT
Organism: Raja brachyura; assembly: GCA_963514005.1. Next base: position 66,614,927 of record OY740792.1, read on the forward strand.
CTGATTATGTCTTGCAGCAAGGACATGGATGGGAGTTCGAAGGGCCGGAGGACGTCAGGACGAGTTCGCCGGTCAACAGTTCCGGGGCCTTTACCATCGGCAGTACCTGCAGCGCAGGCCGGGACTCAGGCGGAGATGTGGGTAAGCCCTGTGTTCACAGGTCCAGATCCGCCAGCACACCACAGCTCGGAGGAGTTCGATGAGATGGAGTGTGGTGTGCCGCCAGAGCAGGGGGACCCTGCCATGGCAGTCAGGTCGTCAGCGGGCTCGCTGGCGACCTCGAGCAGGGCACGTGCCGTTGCACGGCCTGTTCCACTCAGCCCTCCGAGAAGGGGGAGGGGAGGAGCCTAGAAGCCTAACCCTGTTAGGGCTAAGGCATTGCCTGTCGCGGAGGAGCGGTCAGGTTCCAGGGCGAGACCCGAGGCGGCTGTGAGGTCCAGCCGGCACACCCCGACTCTCGACGCCGGGACGGGTCGGTCGAGTCGGGTCTCGTCACGGTCGCCGAGCCCCCCATGGATGGGTGGGCGAGACCATGCGTCGGCAACGTCCACGATGTGGGCAGCCGGCAAGACTGCGCGGGCCCCAGGCAGCCATGCTTCGGCTGGTGCCGACACCTCGCCGCGAGTGCCCTTAGTGGCAGCGGCTTCAGCTCTCGCTAAACGGAGGCGATTGAACACGCTCGCGCAGGAATCGCGCAGTTTTGCCTCGGCGGCTGTTAGCGACAACTACCGGCACCGGCAGGGCCTCGACGAGGTGCGGGCCGATGACAGGAGCCCGGTTTTCTTTTCAGAGCCGGAGGACTCCGACCACCTGAGTGTTCAGGGTGAAGGGCGTATTGACCGTATGGAGCGGCTGCTGGAGCTCCTGCTTCAACGTCAACAACAGCAGGGCAGCAACAGGCACAGGGCGTCTTCACCAACATCTACTATCAGCCTGGAGCAGCAGGAGGAGGAGGTTCTGGTGGATCCCGTACGACCTCCGTTGGAGGTGCCAGCGGAGGAACTCTTGGATGTGGCGACCAAATTCGCGGCCCCACATACGGCTGGTCTTCCTCTAAATACAAAGCTGGCAGCCACAGTGGACTTTCTTAATAATCAGGTGCTGCAGGAAGAAGTCCTCATCCAGGCTATGAGCCGTCACAAGGCTCCATCAAACTGCAACTCCCTCAACGTGCCTGTGGTCAATACGCCAATATGGGGCAACATCAGTGCGGCTATCCGTCAACAAGAGCTAAAATTGCAGCGGATCCTGAAACTCCTCACGGCCGGTATTACCGCCTTTGCGCGGTCGGTGGACCGGGACGAACTGAATTTGGACCAGGAAGATGCTCTGGCCTTATTGTGCGCGACCCAGCACGAAATCAACGGGTTTCGCAAAAACAGCATCCGCCCAGCACTCAACCCGAAGTTTGCAGGATTGTGCAAATCACCGCCGCCGCCCCGTCAGCTCTTTGGTGAGGACCTCTCGAAGAGAGTCAAAGAGCTTGACGAACAAGCCAAAACGGTGGGGATCATGCGCTCTAAGAGTGCCCCCACACCGTCCGGCTCAAAAGCTCCATACATTTGCTCACGAGGGTCGGCCAGTGCCTCGACGAGGACTCACCCTCTAGCTCCACAACGACAACAGCACCAGAACCAGCACCAAGGGTTTTTTTTAGGACAGGGTCGGCAGAGACCTTTGTGGAAATCGAAGACGCCGCGCCCTCAAGCCAACCCAGCACCTCCACGGCCACCCACACGTGTCAAGGACCGCCGGTAACCACGGAGGTGAGGGGGTCTGGTTCTCTTTTTTCTCTCTGTTTAACTTCCCATGTTGGTGGTCGTTTACGGTTGTTTTTGGATGCATGGGGTAATTTTACTGGTGATGAGTATGTGTTGCGGAATATTCAGGGGCATAAAATTGAGTTTATCAATGGCGACATTCCTCCATCCCAGCACATGCCTGGTCGTACGTTCAAATTGTCTGCTGCAGAACAGGCAGCAGGTTATAAGGAAATTTTAAGTCTGGAACAGAAGGGTGTGATTGAGAAAACGGTGCATGAGCCAATTGAATTTGTTTCGAACATATTTACTAGACCTAAGAAGGATGGAGGCTGTCGTGTCATTATTGATCTAACCCGTTTGAATACGTTTGTAACATATGCTCATTTTAAAATGGATACGTTTGAAACAGCCAAATCATTGATTTCTCATGGCTGCTTTATGGCATGCATTGATTTAAGGGATGCATATTATTCAGTATCCATCCAGAAATATGATAGAAGGTTTTTGAAATTTATCTGGATGGGGCAACTTTGGCAGTATAAGGCTTTGCCTAATGGGCTCACTACAGCCCCTAGATTGTTCACTAAATTGGTGAAGCCAATCATGGCTTATTTGAGACAACGACATCATATAGTTATGGCCTATTTAGATGATGTCTTTATTGTGGGCCACACCCTGCATTTGGCTGAACAGGGTGTTGCAGCTGCTGTCAATATATTTCAACAATTAGGATTCATTGTCCATCCAGAGAAATCGAAGTTCTGCCCTGCCCAGGTAATTAATTACCTAGGGTTCACGGTGAACTCAATGAGTATGAGGATAACTATACCAATTAACAAAATTGAGGAAGTCACTCAGGTGTGCAGAGATTTAATTGACACCAATATACCATCGATTCGGCATACAGCCACAGTAATTGGCAAGCTCGTGGCTTTGTTTCCGGCAGCACGATATGGACCTTTGCATTATCAGAATTTGCAAAGAGCTAAAATTATTGCGTTAAAACGGAACGCTGGTCATTACGATCGATCAATGCAGCTGCCGTCCGAAGCGATAACTGAGTTGCAATGGTGGGTGTGTCACATTAGCAACTCATTTAAGCCTGTTAGGGAGGCTAATCCGGTGGTATATGTACAGACTGATGCAAGCTCCAATGGCTGGGGAGCTACTGATAATTGCTCTAGTTGTGGGGGCAGATGGGACACCCTTGAGGCATCGATGTTGTTGACTCAAGGGATTAACTATTTGGAGTTGCTGGCAGCATTCCACGGACTTCGTGCATATTGTTCCAAGCTTGTTGGAGCACACGTCCGTCTCCAAATAGACAGCACCACAGCTGTGGCATATTTAAACCATATGGGTGGTACCAGGTCAGTTTCGTGTGACAAATTGGCTAACTCAATTTGGCTCTGGTGTGTTCAAAGAGACATTTGGATTTCAGCTACCTATTTGCCAGGTGAGCTTAATACTGTGGCGGACACCAGGTCACGCAAATTTAATGACAACATTGAATGGATGTTGCATCCTGAGATTTTTTCTAAAGTCACAGCCAAATTTGGTAAACCGGACATTGACCTTTTTGCGTCACGGTTAAACCATCAGGTACCAGCCTACGTTTCATGGGAACCAGATCCTGGGGCAATAGCGCTAGATGCATTCTCGCTGGACTGGGGGAATTGGTTTTTCTATGCCTTCCCTCCGTTTTGCCTCATCAGTCGGGTATTGCGAAAGATTCAGGCAGATGCTGCCAAGGGCATCCTTATTATACCCGACTGGCCCACACAGCCTTGGTATCCGGTGGTCTTTGACATGCTCAACGAACCTTGGGTCCTTTTGAGGGGTTGCCCACAATTGGTTACTCACCCTGTCTCAGGGGAGCCACATCCCTGCCATGGCTATTTAAATTTGTTGGCTTGCAGGTTCTGAACAGGCCGTTAGTCCAATACGGCCTCTCGGCTCGGACCATGGATACCATTGGGGCGTCGTGTCGAGAGTCCACAAGGCGAAGATACCGCTCGCATATTAAGAAGTGGGAAGCCTACTGCAGCCGCTCTCGCATCACGTACGATGACGTGACAATAACCGACGTCCTGGAATTCCTCGCGGGGTTGCACCATGATGAACACTTAAGTTACAGTGCCATCAGCAGCGCCAGAAGTGTGCTATCATTCTACCTCAAGATTGGGGTAGGATCCAACAGGCTAGTGTCCAGACTCATGCGGGGTATATTCAATATGAATCCGCCTACACCACGCTATAATATCACCTGGGATGTCAGGGACGTATTAACCCTGCTCAGGACGTGGTCTCCCATGGAAGGGCTCCAACTGGACCAACTCACCATGAAGCTGGTGATGTTACTAGCGCTGACTTCAGCTCAGAGGGTACAGACACTACCCACAAACTTCGTGTCGACAGACTGATGTCTACCCTTACAGAAGTAGTCTTTTTCATTGACGAGCTACTAAAGCAGCATAGACCTGGGTGCACAGGGCTGCAGCTGAAGTTCCCGGCATACCCCGCAGATGCTAGGCTATGTTTAGCCTCACATATCCGCCACTATGTCAAGGTGACGGCACGCATCAGAGGAATGGAGAGATACCTGCTTGTCACTCATAAGAGACCTCATCATCGAGTGACAGTCCAGACGATATCCAGGTGGCTTCGAGTCGTCTTGGGTAAGTCAGGTATCGACACTAATGTGTTCAAGTCTCATTCCACCAGGGCTGCATCGACGTCAGCGGCGAGGGTCATGGAGGTGCCCATGGACCAAATTCTCGCCACAGCAGGATGGGCGATTGAAGCTGTGTTCCAGCGTTTTTATAACAAGCCTGTTGCTGCTCCTCTACAGTTCGCAGAAGCCGTGCTGAATGCAGGTCAAGAACGGAGATGTGGAGATGTGGAGATGTCCCCGCATGAGGGATTTTTGATTTGTTATTAATAAATATGCTCTTGTTTTGCAGTATGAACTATTGAGCCAGTTTGTCCTCCCATCCATCCCTGGTAGTGGTGTGTCAGCATGGACGTGGTCCAGGGCGTGTAATCACAGAAGCTTTGAAGTCTTCACGAAGTCACTCACGTGACTCCGAAATGAAATAGTAAGATTGAACGAGAACTTACCAGTTCGAAGGTTGATCTTTATTTTATGAGGAGTCGAAGTGAGGGATTTCGTGCCCTCCTCGCCCAACCCTCAATCACCTTCATCTGGTAATCTTAGTCAATTCAATCATACTATGCGAAGTCATTTCTATTGTTGGTTCTGTGATTCCACGCCGCTACTTTGAAGTATGTCGAGCATGCGCGCCGGCGGGCTCTTCACGAAATCCCTCACTTCGACTCCTCATAAAATAAAGATCAACCTTCGAACTGGTAAGTTCTCGTTCAATCTTACTATTCTCTGGCACAGAAGGTAGTTGAGGCCAGTTCATTGGCTATATTTAAGAGGGAGTTGGATGTGGTTCTTGTGGCTAAAGGGATCAGGGGGTATGGAGAGAAGGCAGGTACAGGATACTGAGTTGGATGATCAGCCATGATCATATTGAATGGCAGTGAGGGTCGAAGGGCCAAATGGCCTACTCCTGCACCTATTTTTCAATGTTTCTATGTTTCTAATTGATGTTGGTATAAATTGTAAATTGTGCTTCGTGTGTAGGAAAGTGCTAGTGTATGGAGCGATCGCTGGTCGGCGCGGATTCGGTCGGCGATAGTCTACACACTGTATCTCTAAATGCTGAAAAAGAGTCCCGACCCAAAACATCACCTGCCCATGTCCTCCAGAGATGCTGCCTGTCCCGCTGGGTTACTCCAGAACTTTGTGCCTATCTGTGATGGCAAGCTACCATTTTTCACTTTGCCGAAAGACAACTGCTGATCTCTTCATTGTAACTTCCGTTTTTTTGTAACCAAATATATACATCTTTATTTCATAGAATAGCCTTCACTATGGGAAGGCATATTCATGAACTCTGGGTGACCTGTGGGAATCACGTAGAGCTCTTTCATCAGTTTAAGGCACAACACATTAAACTAATGGAACAAAATCTCTGAACAGCAAAGTTCCAAGCCAAAATTTTAACAACAATCTTATGATTTCCACCATATGGGGATCTGGTTTTATTTATACAATTAAATGTTGTCCAAAATCTACAGAAGAAACTCACTAAAGTGATATAATATCTGTACATTATGGAGACTTATGTCTTGGTGGAAAAATAGGAACATCTGCTGGTTAACATGTGAATCCCAGAGATGCACAGAGATATCTTTTCATCTCCATCAAAATGATCATGAATTGTGCATTGAAATATCTTAAATGCAAATGTATCTTCTAAAAGCCTCCAAATTAAGCTTGGAGCCTCTGTAAAGTCTGTGCGCAGACGTGGCGCCGATGGACAAGAAGCCGAAGCAAAGAAGTGGAAGCCAACTAACCGAATGGAAACTAACCCAAAACGCCAACCAACCGAGAGGGCGGGAGGGACGCCTAAAAGCCAACTAACGAAAAGCTGCGTCGCCTAAAAGCAAACTCACTGAATGGCCGCTCTGCCGAACGTCACCTACCCGAAAGGCAGCGTCGCCTACAGGCCACAGGACCGACTGCCGCTCAACAGAAAAGTCCAATAATGGACATGACGTTGCCGGGGGGCGGGACTTGTCAGCGATTGGTCCAGACCCCCGTGTCCATCACATCACTGTGGAGGGATGAACATTGTCCCACACCACCGCTCCACCCGACCCACAGCCCGCGGAGGGTGGCCGTGGGAGAGTGGGGGCTGTCCTGAGGGATGCGCACCTTCTGCCGCTTACAACTTGGTGCTTGGGCTCAGATTGCCCAGTCACCTATGTCTTGTGTGGGAAAATGACCCCCACCCTCCCGCCAGTGGAGACGGAGGAGAGAGAGAATGGGGAGAGAGAGAATGGGGAGAGAGAGAGAAGGGAGAGAGAGGAGGGGGGGAGAGAGAGAGGAGGGGGGAGAGAGAGAGGAGGGGGGAGAGAGGAGGAGAGAGAGAACGGGGAGAGAGAGGAGAGAGACGGGAGGGGGAGAGAGAGGGGAGGGGGAGAGAGATAAGGGGGAGAGAGTGGGAAGGGAGAGAGAGAAGGGAGAGAGAGAGGGGGGAGAGAGAGAAGAGGGGAGAGATGGAAGAGACGGGAGCATGGGGGTCATTTTCCTACACAAGCCATAGGTGACTGTGCAATCTGAACCCAAGTTTTAATCTGCAATTTGAGAAGGAGAAGGTTAAATCGGAAATGTGAAATGCGGTTGAACAAAGGGGATTATGAAGGCATGAGAGAGGAGCTGGCCAAGGTAGACTGGAAAGGGATCCTAGCAGGAATGACGGTGGAACAGCAATGGCAGGAATTTCTGGGTGTAATCCGGAAGAAATACGGCGATGCTCGAGCCTACAGTTCAGCCAGGGCTAACCTGAAGAGGGGCATCAAGAAGGCCAAGCACTGCCATAAGCTCAGGATTGAGGAGCACTTCAACAAAAAACTCCGACCCCCGACGCATGTGGCAAGGCATCCAGGCCATCACGGACTACAGACCCGCCAACACCACCCCCACATCCAGCGACGCCTCCTTCCTTGAGGAGCTCAATCACTTCTATGGCCGCTTCGACAGGGACAATCTAGAGACAGCCATCAAGGCTGTGCTACCTGCCGATCACCAACCCCTCACACTCACCCCCTACGACGTATATGTGGCACTGAGTAGGACTAATGCACGTAAAGCTGCTGGCCCTGACGGCATCCCCGGGCGCGTGCTCAGGGTCTGTGCGGTGCAGCTGGCAGACGTCTGGACTGATATCTTCAACCTGTCACTTGCCCAGGCAGTTGTTCCCACGTGCCTTAAAACCACCTCCATCGTGCCAGTGCCAAAACACTCCACTGCGGCAAGCCTCAACGACTTCCGCCCAGTTGCACTTACCCCCATCATCACCAAGTGCTTCGAGAGCCTGGCCCTGGCACACCTCAAAAGCTGCCTACCCCCCACACTGGATCCCTATCAGTTTGCCTACCGCAAGAACAGGAGTACGGAGGATGCCATCTCAACGGCACTTCACTCCGCCCTCTCCCACCTCGACAACAGAGACACTTACGTAAGAATGCTGTTCATCGATTACAGCTCAGCATTCAACACCATTATACCATCAAAATTGATCGCCAAACTCGGTAATCTGTGCATCGCTCCTTCCCTCTGCAACTGGATACTGGACTTTCTAACCAACAGACCCCAGTCTGTTAGGTTAGACAAGCACACCTCTTCAACCCTCACCCTGAACACCGGCGTTCCACAGGGCTGTGTGCTGAGCCCCCTCCTCTACTCCCTCTTCACCTATGACTGCACACCTGTACATGGTACTAACACCATCATCAAGTATGCAGATGATACAACGGTGATTGGCCTCATCAGCAACAACGATGAGTCGGCCTACAGGGAGGAGGTCCAGCACTTAGCAGCATGGTGCGCTGACAACAACCTGGCCCTTAACTCCAACAAGACCAAGGAGCTCATTGTAGACTTCAGGAAGTCCAGGGGCGGCACGCACACCCCCATCCACATTAACGGTACGGAGGTGGAACGTGTTTCTAGCTTCAGGTTCCTGGGAGTCAACCTCTCCGACGACCTCTCTTGGACCCACAATACCTCAACCCTGATCAAGAAGGCTCACCAGCGTCTCTTCTTCCTGAGGAGACTGAAGAAGGTCCATCTGTCTCCTCAGATCCTGGTGAACTTCTACCGCTGCACCATCGAGAGCATCCTTACCAACTGCATCACAGTTTGGTATGGCAACTGCTCTGTCTCCGACCGGAAGGCATTGCAGAGTGTGGTGAAAATTGCCCAACGCATCACCGGTTCCTCGCTCCCCTCCATTGAGTCTGTCCAAAGCAAGCGTTGTCTGCGGAGGGCGCTCAGCATCGCCAAGGACCTCTCTCACCCCAACCATGGACTGTTTACCCTCCTACCATCCGGGAGGTGCTACAGGTCTCTCCGTTGCCGAACCAGCAGGTCCAGGAACAGCTTCTTTCCGGCGGCTGTCACGCTACTCAACAACGTACCTCGGTGACTGCCAATCACCCCCCCCCCCGGACACTTATTGTTATTTATTCAAATCATTTGCTGTGTCGCTCTTCCAGGGAGATGCTAAATGCATTTCGTTGTCTCTGTACTGTACACTGACAATGACAATTAAAATTGAATCTGAAAGGTTCTAAGGGGAGTAGGAGGCAACCGTGGCTGACAAGAGAAGTTAGGGATAGAATAAAACTAAAAGAAAAGACGTGTAACACAGCAAAGAGTAGCCGGAAGCCAGAGGATTCGGAAACTTTCATAGGACAACAGAAGGAAACAAAACGGGCAATACGGGCTGAAAAGATGAAGTACAAAGGGAAGCTGGCCAGGAATATAAAGAAGGACAGTAAAAGCTTCTTTAGATATGTTAAGGGAAAAAGAATAGCAAAGTCAAATGTGGGTCCCTTGAAGGCAGACACGGGTGAAATTATTATGGGGAACAAGGAAATGGCAGAAGAGTTGAACAGGTACTTCGGATCTGTCTTCACTAAGAAAGACACAAACAATCTCCCAGATGTACTGGAGGACAGATGATCTAAGGGGGTAGAGGAACTGAAAATAAATTTTCATTAGGTGAGAAATAGTATTGGGTAGGCTAATGGGACTGAAGGATGATAAATCCCCTGGGCCTGATGGTCTGCATCCCAGGGTCCTCAGGGAGGTGGCTCTAGAAATAGTGGATGCATTGATGATCATTTTCCAATGTTCAATAGATTCAGGATCAGTTCCTGTGGATTGGAGGATAGCTAATGTTATTTCACTTTTCAAGAAAGAAGCGAGAGAGAAAACAGGGAATTACGGACCAGTTAGCCTGACTTTGGTGGTGGGAAAGATGCTGGAGTCAGTTATTAAAGAGGTAATAATGGGGCATTTGGATAGCAGTAAAAGGATTAGTCCAAGTCAACATGGATTTATGAAAGGGAAATCATGCTTGACTAATCTTCTGGAATTTTTTGGGGATGTGACAAGTAAAATGGATGAATGGGTGCCAGTGGATGTAGTGTATCTAGACTTTCAGAAAGCCTTTGATAAGGTCCCGCACAGGAGACTGGTGACTAAAATTAGAGCACATGGTATTGGGGGTAGGGTGTTGACATGGATAGAAAATTGGTTGGCAGACAGGAAGCAAAGAGTAGGAGTGAACGGGTCCTTTTCAGAATGGCAGGCAGTGGCGAGTGGAGTGCCACAAGGCTCGGTGCTGGGGCCGCAAGGCTTGGTGTAGCATATATATTAATGATTTGGAAGAGGGAATTAGGAGCAACACTAGCAAGTTTAAGGATTACACAAAGCTGGGTGGCAGTGTGAACTGTGAAGAGGATGTTAGGAGGTTGCAGGGAGGTTGAGTGAGGTGGATAGGTTGATTGAGTGGGCAGAGCCAGTATAATATAGATAAATGTGAGGTTATCCACTTAAGCGGCAAAAACAAGGGGCAGATTATTATCTCAATGGGGTTAGGTTAGGCAAGGGGGAGGTACAGCGAGACCTGGGAGAAAGTTGGCTTACAGGTACAGCAGGCAGTGAAGAAAGCTAATGGAATGTTGGCCTTCATAACAAGAGGATTTCAGTATAGGAGTCTTCTGCAGTTGTAGAGGGCTCTGGTGAGACCACATCTGGAGTATTGTGTCCAGTTTTGGTCTACTAATTTGAGGAAGGACATACTTGTGATTGAGGCAGTGCAGCGTAGGTTCACGAGATTGATCCCTGGGATGGCGGGACTGTCATATGAGGAAAGATTGAAAAGACTAGGCTTGTATTCACTGGAGTTTAGAAGGATGAGGGGATATCTTATAGAAACATATAAAATTATAAAAAGACTAGACAAGTTAGATGCAGGAAAAATGTTCCCAATATTGGGCGAGTCCAGAACCAGGGGCCACAGTTTTAGAATAAAGGGGAGGCCATTTAAGATTGAGGTGAGAAAAAATGTTTTCACCCAGAGAGTTGCAAATTTGTGGAATTCCCTGCCACAGAGGGCAGTGGAGGCCAAATCACTGGATGGATTTAAGAGAGAGTTGGATAGAGCTCTAGGGGCTAGTGGAGTCAAGGGATATGGGGAGAAGGCAGGCACGGGTTATTGATTGGGGATGATCAGCCATGATCACAATGAATGGCGGTGCTGGCTTGAAGGGCCGAATGGCCTCCTCCTGCACCTATATTCTATGTTTCTATGTTTCTAAGTTGTAATCGGCGGAAGGTGTGCATCCCTCGAGACAGCCCCCACTCTCCCACGGCCACCCTCCGCGGGCTGTGGGTCGGGTGGAGCGGAGGTGTGGGACAATGTTCATCATTCCACAGTGATGTGATGGACGCTGGGGTCCGGACCAATCGCTGACAAGTCCCGCCCCCCGGCAACGTCATGTCTGTTATTGGACTTTTCTGTTGAGCGGCAGTCGGTTCGTTGGCCTGTAGGCGACGCCGCCTTTCGGGTAGGTGGCGTTTCGACAGAGTGTTCATTTGGTGAGTTTGCTTTTAGGCGACGCAGCTTTTCGTTAGTTGCTGTTTCGGCTTCATTTCCATTCGGTTCTTTGGCTTCCACTTCTTTGCTTCAACTTCTCGTACGTCGGCGCCACGTGCGGGTACCGTAAATTCACTTTCACCGACAACGAAGCCCATGATTGCATTAAAGGACGGTTATCCACCAGCATTTTTTAACAAAATTAACAATTTATTAGTCATAGAGTGACACAACATAGAACCAGGCCCTTTCGGCCCAACTAATGTTTTAATTAATTAATTGATTATTAATGCAAATATATATGGAAACGCAAGGACAATGGTTCAATGGTTCTTTATTGGCACGTATGCACTGCACAGTGAAATTCGTTTTGCATAGCTCCTACATGCACGAGCCGCTATATTTTGGTGCCATTTACATAGTGTCCCAAGTCCGGTCCATAGGCTCGATGTTATGGAGCAGCTCCCAATCCAGGTGAGCCCCAGGGCCTCCTCAATCTCCCACGCCCGGCTCGGCCCGCCAGCCAAAGTTCCCCTCCTCGCCCAAACTACGTGTTAGAATCATGTTTAGTTTAGTTTAATTTAGAGATACAGGGCGGAAACAGGCCCTTCGGCCCACCATGCCCGCGTCGACCAGTGATCCCTGCATATTAACACTATCCCACACACACTAGGGACAATTTACACATACACCAGGCCAATTAATCTACAAACCTGCACGTCTTTGGAGTGCGGGAGGACACCGAAGATCTCGGAGAAAACCCACGCAGGTCACGGGGAGAACATACAAACTCCATACACACAGCATCGAACCCGGGATGGAACCCGGGTCTCTGGCTCTAAGCACTGTAAGGCAACAACTCTACCGCTGCGCCACCATGCCTCCCTAAAGGAACTTAAGGTGTTGGAATCTTGCGTAGAACATAAAGTGCTGGAGGAACTCAGCGGGTCAGGCAGCATCTGTGGAAAATACAAAGTGCTGGAGGAACTCAGCGGGTTAGGTTAGTGGAGGGAATGGACGGGCGATGTTTCAGCTTTGGTTCATTATTGTCACGTGTACCGGGATACTGTGAAACGGTTTGTTTTGGGTGCTAACCAATCAGATCAGATATACCATGCATAGATAATCAACCCAAGCTCAAGTATAACAGGTAGAACAAAGGGGAAGATAGAGAGTGCAGAATATCGTTCTCAGCGTTGGAAAATCAGACTGGCATTTAAAAATCCATGAACACAAATAGTGAGATTGAACGAGAACTTACCAGTTCGAAGGTTGATCTTTATTTTATGAGGAGTCGAAGTGAGGGATTTCGTGAAGAGCCCGCCGGCGCGCATGCTCGACATACTTCAAAGTAGCGGCGTGGAATCACAGAAACCAACAAAGAAATGACTTCGCATAGTATGATTGAATTGACTAAGATTACCAGATGAAGGTGATTGAGGGTTGGGCGAGGAGGGCACGAAATCCCTCACTTCGACTCCTCATAAAATAAAGATCAACCTTCGAACTGGTAAGTTCTCGTTCAATCTTACTATTTCATTTCGGAGTCACGTGAGTGACTTCGTGAAGACTTCAAAGCTTCTGTGATTACACGCCCTGGACCACGTCCATGCTGACACACCACTACCAGGGATGGATGGGAGGAACAAACTTGCTCAATAGTTCATACTGCAAAACAAGAGCATATTTATTAATAACAAATCAAAACCCCTCATGCGGGGACATCTCCACATTCTTGACCTGCATTCAGCACGGCTTCTGCGAACTGTAGAGGAGCAGCAACAGGCTTGTTATAAAAACGCTGGAACACAGCTTCATTCGCCCATCCTGCTGTGGCGAGAATTTGGTCCATGGGCACCTCCATGACCCTCGCCGCTGACGTCGATGCAGCCCTGGTGGAATGAGACTTGAACACATTAATGTCGATACCTGACTTACCCAAGACGACTCGAAGCCACCTGGATATCGTCTGGACTGTCACTCGATGATGAGGTCTCTTATGAGTGACAAGCAGGTATCTCTCAATTCCTCTGATGCGTGCCGTCACTTTGACATAGTGGCGGATATGTGAGACTAAACATAGCCTAGCATCTGCGGGGTATGCCGGGAACTTCAGCTGCAGCCCTGTGCACCCAGGTCTATGCTGCTTTAGTAGCTCGTCAACGAAAAAGACTACTTCTGTAGGGGTAGCTGTCATTCTGTCGACACGCAGTTTGTGTAGTGTCTGTACCCTCTGAGCTGAAGTCAGCGCTAGTAACATCACCAGCTTCATGGTGAGTTGGTCCAGTTGGAGCCCTTCCATGGGAGACCACGTCCTGAGCAGGGTTAATACGTCCCTGACATCCCAGGTGATATTATAGCGTGGTGTAGGCGGATTCATATTGAATATACCCCGCATGAGTCTGGACACTAGCCTGTTGGATCCTACCCCAATCTTGAGGTAGAATGATAGCGCACTTCTGGCGCTGTTGATGGCACTGTAACTTAAGTGTTCATCATGGTGCAACCCCGCGAGGAATTCCAGGACATCGGTTATTGTCACGTCATCGTACGTGATGCGAGAGCGGCTGCAGTAGGCTTCCCACTTCTTAATATGCGAGCGGTATCTTCGCCTTGTGGACTCTCGACACGACGCCCCGATGGTATCCATGGTCCGAGCCGAGAGGCCGTATTGGACTAACGGCCTGTTCAGAACCTGCAAGCCAACAAATTTAAATAGCCATGGCAGGGATGTGGCTCCCCTGAGACAGGGTGAGTAACCAATTGTGGGCAACCCTTCAAAAGGACCCAAGGTTCGTTGAGCATGTCAAAGACCACCGGATACCAAGGCTGTGTGGGCCAGTCGGGTATAATAAGGATGCCCTTGGCAGAATCTGCCTGAATCTTCTGCAATACCCGACTGATGAGGCAAAACGGGGGGAAGGCATAGAAAAACCAATTCCCCCAGTCCAGCGAGAATGCATCTAGCGCTATTGCCCCAGGATCTGGTTCCCATGAAACGTAGGCTGGTACCTGATGGTTCAACCGTGACGCAAAAAGGTCAATGTCCGGTTTACCAAATTTGGCTGTGACTTTAGAAGAAATCTCAGGATGCAACATCCATTCAATGTTGTCATTAAATTTGCGTGACCTGGTGTCCGCCACAGTATTAAGCTCACCTGGCAAATAGGTAGCTGAAATCCAAATGTCTCTTTGAATACACCAGAGCCAAATTGAGTTAGCCAATTTGTCACACGAAACTGACCTGGTACCACCCATATGGTTTAAATATGCCACAGCTGTGGTGTTGTCTATTTGGAGACGGACGTGTGCTCCAACAAGCTTGGAACAATATGCACGAAGTCCGTGGAATGCTGCCAGCAACTCCAAATAGTTAATCCCTTGAGTCAACAACATCGATGCCTCAAGGGTGTCCCATCTACCCCCACAACTAGAGCAATTATCAGTAGCTCCCCAGCCATTGGAGCTTGCATCAGTCTGTAAATATACCACTGGATTAGCCTCCCTGACAGGCTTAAATGAGTTGCTAATGTGACACACCCACCATTGCAACTCAGTTATCGCTTCGGACGGCAGCTGCATAGATCGATCGTAATGACCAGCGTTCCGTTTTAACGCAGTAATTTTAGCTCTTTGCAAATTCTGATAATGCAAAGGTCCATATCGTGCTGCCGGAAACAAAGCCACTAACTTGCCAATTACTGTGGCTGTATGCCGAATCGATGGTATATTGGTGCCAATTAAATCTCTGCACACCTTAGTGACTTCCTCAATTTTGTTAATTGGTATAGTTATCCTCATGCTCATTGAGTTCACCGTGAACCCTAGGTAATTAATTACCTGGGCAGGGCAGAACTTCGATTTCTCTGGATGGACAATGAATCCTAATTGTTGAAATATATTGACAGCAGCTGCAACACCCTGTTCAGCCAATTGCAGAGTGTGGCCCACAATAAAGACATCATCTAAATAGGCCATAACTATATGATGTCGTTGTCTCAAATAAGCCATGATTGGCTTCACCAATTTAGTGAACAATCTAGGGGCTGTAGTAAGCCCATTAGGCAAAGCCTTATACTGCCAAAGTTGCCCCATCCAGATAAATTTCAAAAACCTTCTATCATCTTTCTGGATGGATACTGAATAATATGCATCCCTCAAATCAATGCATGCCATAAAGCAGCCATGAGAAATCAATGATTTGGCTGTTTCAAACGTATCCATTTTAAAATGAGTATATGTTACAAACGTATTCAAACGGGTTTGATCAATAATGACATGACAGCCTCCATCCTTCTTAGGTCTAGTAAATATGTTCGAAACAAATTCAATTGGCTCATGCACTGTTTTCTCAATCACACCCTTCTGTTCCAAACTTAAAATTTCCTTGTAACCTGCTGCCTGTTCTGCAGCAGACAATTTGAACGTACGACCAGGCATGTGCTGGGATGGAGGAATGTCGCCATTAATAAACTCAATTTTATGCCCCCGAATATTCCGCAACACATACTCATCACCAGTAAAATTACCCCATGCATCCAAAAACAACCGTAAACGACCACCAACATGGGAAGTTAAACAGAGAGAAAAAAGAGAACCAGACCCCCTCACCTCCGTGGTTACCGGCGGTCCTTGACACGTGTGGGTGGCCGTGGAGGTGCTGGGTTGGCTTGAGGGCGCGGCATCTTCGATTTCCACAAAGGTCTCTGCCGACCCTGTCCTAAAAAAGACCCTTGGTGCTGGTTCTGGTGCTTTTGTCGTTGTGGAGCTAGAGGGCGAGTCCTCGTCGAGGCACCGGCCGACCCTCGTGAGCGAATGTATGGAGCTTTTGAGCCTGACGGTGTGGGGGCACTCTGAGAGCGCATGATCCCCACCGTTTTGGCTTGTTCGTCAAGCTCTTTGACTCTCTTCGAGAGGTCCTCACCAAAGAGCTGACGGGACGGCGGCGGCGGCGGTGGTTTGCACAATCCTGCAAACTTCGGGTTGAGTGCTGGGCGGATGCTGTTTTTGCGAAACCCGTTGATTTCGTGCTGGGTCGCGCACAATAAGGCCAGAGCATCTTCCTGGTCCAAATTCAGTTCGTCCCCGTCCACCGACCGCGCAAAGGCGGTAATACCGGCCGTGAGGAGTTTCAGGATCCGCTGCAATTTTAGCTCCTGTTGACGGATAGCCGCACTGATGTTGCCCCATATTGGCGTATTGACCACAGGCACGTTGAGGGAGTTGCAGTTTGATGGAGCCTTGTGCCGGCTCATAGCCTGGATGAGGACTTCTTCCTGCAGCACCTGATTATTAAGAAAGTCCACTGTGGCTGCCAGCTTTGTATTTAGAGGAAGACCAGCCGTATGTGGGGCCGCGAATTTGGTCGCCACATCCAAGAGTTCTTCCGCTGGCACCTCCAACGGAGTTGGTACGGGATCCACCAGAACCTCCTCCTCCTGCTGCTCCAGGCTGATAGTAGATGTTGGTGAAGACGCCCTGTGCCTGTTGCTGCCCTGCTGTTGTTGACGTTGAAGCAGGAGCTCCAGCAGCCGCTCCATACGGTCAATACGCCCTTCACCCTGAACACTCAGGTGGTCGGAGTCCTCCGGCTCTGAAAAGAAAACCGGGCTCCTGTCATCGGCCCGCACCTCGTCGAGGCCCTGCCGGTGCCGGTAGTTGTCGCTAACAGCCGCCGAGGCAAAACTGCGCGATTCCTGCGCGGGCGTGTTCAATCGCCTCCGTTTAGCGAGAGCTGAAGCCGCTGCCACTAAGGGCACTTGCGGCGAGGTGTTGGCACCAGCCGAAGCATGGCTGCCTGGGGCCCGCGCAGTCTTGCCGGCTGCCCACATCGTGGACGTTGCCGACGCATGGTCTCGCCCACCCATCCATGGGGGGCTCGGCGACCGTGACGAGACCCGACTCGACCGACCCGTCCCGGCGTCGAGAGTCGGGGTGTGCCGGCTGGACCTCACAGCCGCCCCGGGTCTCGCCCTGGAACCTGACCGCTCCTCCGCGATAGGCAATGCCTTAGCCCTAACAGGGTTAGGCTTCTGGGCTCCTGCCCTCCCCCTTCTCGGAGGGCTGAGTGGAACAGACCGTGCAACGGCACGTGCCCTGCTCGAGGTCGCCAGCGAGCCCGCTGACGACCTGACTGCCATGGCAGGGTCCCCCTGCTCTGGCGGCACACCACACTCCTCCTCGTCGAACTCCTCCGAGCTGTGGTGTGCTGGCGGACCTGGACCTGTAATCACAGGGCTTACCCACATCTCCGCCTGAGTCCCGGCCTGCGCTGCAGGTATTGCCGATGGTAAAGGCCCCGGAACTGTTGACCGGCGAACTCGTCCTGACGTCCTCCGGCCCTTCGAACTCCCATCCATGTCCTTGCTGCAAGACATAATCAGACAACAAGGACCACCAACTAAAGGTAGAATACTCACCTCCGTGGCCCCTTATGAAGGGCTGGCGAGGAGCGCGCTCCACCGCCAGCCGTCGCAGCAACGCGTTACGACGATATGTCGAGCATGCGCGCCGGCGGGCTCTTCACGAAGTCACTCACGTGACTCCGAAATGAAATTGAGATCATTTCTGAAGAAGGGTCCTGACCCAAAACATTACCTATCCATTTTCTCCAGTGATACTGCCTGAGTTACTCCAGCTTTTTGTGTCTACCTTTGGTTTAAACCAGCATCTGCAGAGGGTGGTGAAGATGGCCCAACGCATCACGGGCTCCTCACTCCCCTCCATTGAGTCTGTCCATAGTAAACGATGCCTGCGCAGGGCGCACAGCATCGCCAGGGACAGCTCACACCACAACCATAGACTATTTACCCTCCTCCCATCCGGGAGACGCTACAGGTCCCTCCGCTGCCGGACCAGCAGGCTCAAGAACAGCTTCTTCCCTGCGGCTGTCACGCTTCTCAACGCTGCACCTCAATGACTGCCTGTCTCCACCCCTCCCCCCCCCGGACACTGTATATGTATAGATGTATATTAACTCATATTACTGCCAATTCGTAAGTTCGCCCTTCGGAGATACCAACTGCATTTTGTTGTCTCTGTATTGTACACTGCACAATGACAATAAAGATTGAATTGAATTGAGGAGATTTAGTATATCAACAAATATTCTCTTGAACTTCTACAGGTGTACAGTAGGGAGCATAATGACTGGTTGCATCATGGCCTGGTTCAGCAACTTGAACGCCCAGGAGCGGAAAAGACTGCAAAAAGCTCTGACCACTGCCCAGTCCATCACCGGCTCTGACCTCCCCACCATCGAAGGGATTTATCGGAGTCGCTGCCTCAGAAAGGCAGCCAGCATCATCAGAGACCCACACCATCCTGGCCACACTCATTTCACCCCTGCCATCGGGAAGAAGATACAGGAGCCTGAAAACTGTAACATCCAGGTTCAGGACCAACCTCTTCCCTGCAGCCATCAGGCTATTAAACACAATGAAGAAGGGTCTCGACCCGAAACGTCGCCTATCTCCTTCAGTCCTTAGATGCTGCTGCACCCGCTGAGTTTCTCCAGCCTTATGTGTAACCTTCGATTCTCCAGCATCTGCAGATCCTTCTTTAACACAGGCTATTAAACACAACAGACTCCAAATAGAGTCCAAACTATATAGACCTGGGGACATATTTTTTGACTTTTGCACAATTGCCTAATTATTTGTCTGTTTGTTTTTCTAATATATACAAACGGAACTATTTTGTTGTTTAGTTTAGTTTATTATGGGTCTACAGAGTACTGTGTTTACACATGTCATGTACTGCTGCAAGTAAGAATGTCATTGTTCGGTTGATCAATTACATATGACAATAAAACACTTGGTTAGCATCACACTTAACATTACAACTACAATATACCATGACATTTTCTAGAACAATTTGACATAAAACAACTGCTTTAATATAGTTGCAGCCAAAATCTGCCTGAATTGCTGTAGGCTAGAAACTAGGAACTGCAGATGCTGGTTTATCAAGGAGGGACAAAATGCTGACGTTACTCAGTACATGATGTTTCTGGTCGAAATTCTTCATCAGACCAATTGCAGGGGTGGGAAGCTGAAAGAAGGCTGGACAGAGCGGGGCAGGTGACAGGTGAACAGAGGTGATGGGACCTAATTGCTATAAGCTATGTTAGCACATCTCCACTTTCGGTCTGAGGAGAGGTCCTGACCCAAAGCGTCACCCGTCCCTTTTCTCCAGAGATGCTGCCTGAGCCGCTGAGGTACTCCAGCACCTTGTGTTTATCTGGACCTCGCCAATAGTTACACGGCATCCCTTGCTCCTACATTTAGCACAATACTGGTGCTCACACACGGAAGCAGCTGACAGCTCCAGTCTGAAGGTTGTTACTTTACTACCATAACTGGTTGGCTCAGTTATATCACGGCACCCGTTTATGAATATGGATACAAGGAACTGCAGATGCTGCTCTACAAAAAACCCCCACAAACTGCTGAAGTAATTGAGCGGGTCAGGTAGCATCTCTGGAGAACATGGATACACTTTAGACTTCAAAGATACAGCGTGGAAACAGGCCCTCAGCCCACCGAGTCTGCACCGACCCGCCATCACAATTTATAATTTTTACCAAAGCCAATTAACCTAAAAACCTGTATGTCTATGGAGGGCTGGAGGAAACCGGAGCACCCGGGGAAAGGAGATAAGTACCATTTTGGGTTGGGACCCTTCTTCAGACCTTCTGCTTGTAGTGGGGAGGGAGAAAGCTGGAAGAGAGGATAAAGCCTGGCAAGTGATAGGTGGATACAGGTGAGGGTTTGGGGGGGCTGTTGAATGGCAGATGATTGGACAATGGGTCAGAGATGAAAAAAAGACAAAAGATGTCAAATAAGGCGAGAAGATTCCGAGCCAGAGACCCGGGTTCGATCCTGACCAAGGGTGCTGTTTGTACAGAGTTTGTACGTTCTCCCCGTGACCGCCTATGTTTTCTCCAGGTGCTCCACTTTAACATTCCAAAGACGTTCAGGTTTATAGGTTAGTTGGCTGCGCCAATATTGTAAATTGTCCCGAGCGTGTGTGGGATAGTGCTAGTGTACCGGGATCGGTGGTCGAAGAGCCTGTTTCGACACTGCACCTCCAAACTAAAGATACATGAAATGTGAGGGCAGAGGAAGGGATATAGGTGGAAGGGGAACAGGGAAGGGTGGCGGGATGGTGGGAGAAACGGGTGGTCATCCTGGTGGTTCAGTGGGAGGGGGCGTTGGGGGGGTGTTACCTAAAATTAGAGAGTTAGAGGATATCATGGATAGGACAGGGGTTGGTGGGATAGTGGCCAAACACAGGCAGGTGGGACTAGCGTCGATGGGACACTTGGTCGGTGTGGGTAAGTTGGGTCGAAGGGCCTGTTTCCACTCTCTCCCACTCTATAACGCACTCCAGAGTTTGTGGATTCTTTTGTCTAGCTACCTGTGTACGTAGATTGTCTAAAGAACATCCTTCATTGAAGACCTATACTCTCAGCTAGCCCGCAATGTCTGGTACAAAATGTATCCCGATTATATCAGACAGCACACTCAGTTCTCTGACATTTATCTATATTACACACAGTTTCCTCTTTAAAGCTAAAATAAACCCCATGTGGCTATTTTTACAAATGGTTATATATTTACATGTTATACATTTAACCTCTGGCAAATTGATTTTATTGAAAGATTGATTGAAAGATACAGCATGTATACAGGCCCTTCGGCCCATTGAGTCCATGCTGACGATCGATCATGTTCACACTAGTTCTATGTTATCCCACTTTCCCATCCACTCCCTGCACACTAATGATGGGGGCATATCCCAGAGAAGGAAGAGGACAAACGAGAAGGCAAAGGGGTCGAGGAAATCAACGCCCTGGTGACCATGAAGGCAGAGGACAGGGACACTGGCAGGGGAATTAGGAAGGCCAAGAGGAAGGGCCAGACCAACAGCCTAATGCCCCTGTCCCACTTAGGAAACCTGAATGGGCGCTTTACGCCCCACCCAAGGTTTCCGTTGGTTCCCAGAGGTTTCCGGAGGTTTTTGTCAGTCTCCCTAATGGTTGAAAGTGGTTTCCGTTTTAAAAATCGGTAATTGTTTAGTCGAAGCCGGTTGAGATGCTAGTTGAAGGTGGTTGCCGGAGGACAAAAACCTCCGGGAACCGCACGGAAACCTTGGTTGGGGCGCAAAGTCTCCAGAGGTTTCCGTTCAGGTTTCCTAAGTGGGACAGGGGCATAACTCATTTCAGTGGCTCTGAGCTGCCAGTGAGTGACCACACCATCTACAAATTTAAACGGTGTCCTCTGCCTTAAGTGAAGTAATGAGACATTTCCCCTTTCACGACTGGGAAAGACACTTTAAATGACTCTCAGAAAATTCTCAAGGAAGAAGGGAAGATGGAAAGTAACATAGTAGCTAGGTGAGAAAGATACCAGCTGAAGGAAGGTAAAGGGGTACAAGGGAGAGAAACTGACTGTGCAGGAGGAACGGGAGCGGGGAATGAAGATACTGTACTAATGCATTGTTGAGTTTTGTGCCTGCAGGACAGTGGGTCAGCAAGACTGAGACTGCCTGGGGAGTGAGGTAAAAATGACCCACACACCTCTGAAAGCCGGAGGAAAAGAACGGAAGGTAATGGAACTCCCCATGGGAAGGGTGACCAGCCGGGAAGAATTGACACTGTCCTGCCCCTTAGAAATGCCTGAAACACCAGCAATCTCCACTGACTAGCACCAGACACCATCATTAAAAGGATAAAGAAAGAAGCTGCCAGAGTGCCTCACCCTATAACACCTAGCTACTGGAGCAATAAACGGAAGGACACAAGAAAGGAGGATGAGACACATCTTAAAAATGTTCAAAGGGGACGAACATTAATGCCCTGTAATAACTTTTGTGGACAGACCCTACTCCGAAGAATTGTATGTGAAGAAATGATTTTGGGGTAGAACACCTGAATTGCATTTAAATTATGAGATTTAGAACTAAATTTATAAATTCTGAAGTCAGTCTCAAAATTGGGTGGTGTTGAAATGGGGAGACTTTAAGACATTTTCAATTTGGAATAGACTTGGAGAATCTGACTAATTGGAGTTTTTATAGTTTATTGACGTTGTTATTATCTCGTCCTCAGAAAGGCAGACAATGATGGAGATGGTACACACTAGGCTGGAGAAACTCAGCGGGTGCAGCAGCATCTAAGAGGCGAAGGAGATAGGCGACGTTTCAGACTGATGGGAGGTGGGGGGGGGGGGGGGGGTGGGGAGAAGAAAGGAAAAAGGAGGACGAGGAGTCCGAGGGCTGAGGGAGAGGTGGGAAGGGGAGGAGACTGCCTGGGTTAACCGAATTGAGAAAATTCAATGTTTAAGCCCAGAGGATACAGACTCCCCAAGCGGAATATGAGGTGCTGTTCCTCCAACTCGCGGTGTTGCTCACTCTGGCCGTGGAGGAAGCCCAGGACCGAGAGGTCGGATACGGAATGGGAGGGGGAGTTGAAGTGCTGAGCCACCGGGCGGTCGGGTTGGTTATTGCGGACCGAGCGGAGGTGTTCGGTGAAACGATCGCCCAGCCTCAGCTTGGCCTCACCGATGCAGATCAGCTGGCATCTAGAGCAGCGGATGCAGTAGATGAGGTTGGAGGAGGTGCAGGTGAACCTCTGTCAGATTTGGAAGGACTGCTTGGGTCCCTGAAAGGAGTGGATGGGGGAGGTGAAGGGACAAGTGTAGAATCTCTTGCGGTTGCAAGGGAAAGTGCCCGGGGAAGGGGTGGAGTGGATGTCGGTCAGGAGTGTATCACCTGCAATAGAAATGGTGAGGTCAAGGAATGGTAGGGAAGTGTCGGAAATGGTCCAAGTGTATTTGAGTGCTGTATGGAAGTTGGTGGTGAAATGGATGAAGTCAGTCAGTTGTGTGTGGGTGCAGGAGGTGACACCAAAGCAGTCGTTGATGTAGCAGAGGTAGAGGTTGGGAATGGGGCCCTGGTACGCCGAGAACAAGGAATGTTCGACGTGGCCGACAAAGAGGCAAGCGTAGCTGGGGCCCATGTGTGTGCCCATAGCTACGCCTTGTGTTTGGAGGAAATGGGAGGAGTCAAAAGAGAAGTTATTGAGGGTAAGAACAATTCTTGTTCTCGGCGTACCAGGGCCGCTTGGGGAGTCTGTATCCTCTGGGCTTGAACATTGAATTTTCTCAATTCTGTTAACCCTGGCTGTCTCCTCCCCTTCCCACTTCTCTCCCAGCCCTCGGGCTCCTCCTCCTCCTTTTTCCTTTCTTCTCCCCGCCCCCCCCCCCACCTCCCACCAGTCTGAAGAAGGGTTTCGGCCCAAACCCTCGCCTATCTCCTTCGCTCCTTAGATGCTGCTGCACCCGCTGAGTTTCTCCAGCCTTTTGTGTAACCCTTGATTCTCCAGCATCTGCAGTTCCTTCTTTAACAATGATGGAAAGGATTGTTCAAAGGGATCCAAGAAGGATGGAATTGGAAACATCTTGTAATTATGGAGTTATTGAGGGAATATGAGAGTTCAATTGAAATTAGGAGTGGAAATTGAAATAAAAATTGTGATTTAAAATAAGAAGGCAAAGTTGGAATATGATTGGACATGGTCAAAAGAGGAACTGTGAGCAACAGGACTTCCCTTTAAGAAACCGGATCAAGATGGTTGGGAATTATAAGACCAAGAACCCCTAGACAACGAAGCCAATAGATTAATAGAGTAATAGAGTAATCAAATAAAAGATAAAGGAGCCAATCGAATAAAAGTGAGTACTCCTAGACAGAGAACAAAACCAACCTAGTAAAGGTTAGAATAATAATAAGAGCTGACATAATAGGAGTGGAGATAATAAAGAACCATGAGAGTGGAGAGTTAGCATGACCATAGTAAGAGCATATAAGACAAGGGAAAGTGTAGGGCAGACTTGGTTAAATGCAGGGGGGAAATGTGGATTGTATTGGAATAGCAGGGCCGATGTGTATTTGCCCGATAGATTTGAACTTTTTAACCCTTGAGGCTGATATAATCAAGCTGAAAAGAAATTGTCCCTGGATTTGGCATTTTTGGTTGGACTTTTTTGTGAAATTACTGGTAAAAATTGATTGTTTAATTTTGAACAGCTGGGAATTCCACAGGAATTGGAAAGGAATTGAAATATCGGCTACAATGCTGTGAAATAGAGAAGAAATGGACATTGCAATTCAAAGTGATACATTTAAGACTAAGACTGAATTTGGTTGAATTTGAACATTTATTATGGTTTGCTTTAAATTAAAGTCGTGCCTTTAGGGGAATCTGGACTAAACTCAGCTGAAATGTATATGATTTTCTGTCATCAGGTATACATATTGTGTGATGGAGAGGGAGATTCTTGAACGATCCTAGGATGATAGTTTAGGTTACGGAATATGAGCAACAGACATAAGAACAAAGCTAGTTAGATTCTAGTGGAATGGGAATAGCAAGTGTGTGGCATAATGGTAACTTGCTTTGTCCCAGGTTTCTTAGGGTTTTTTCTAGGATCTAGGTTCAACTGGAAAGTGATGGAAGACAGGGCAGGAGCACGGATGGAGGGAGTTCGCGCCCATAGAAACTCGGTGAAGATTCCTCAGACAGCACTTGTGAAGTCATGCCCATGCAAACTCGGGATGCTTTACAAGATCCTGAGAAGAAACAACATCATCTTATGTTGCTGATGGAAGGGAAATGTAGCTGATTAGCTCCACTATAGTTGTCATTTATGATGGATTATCACAATAAAAGGAAGGAATGTTAATCCTGGCTAAATTGGACCAATCAGTACTTCAAAATGGGGTGAAGTTTCAAGGGTTGCTGGGAGATTTGGTCAAATTGGGAATGCTCTGTGCAGAGCTGGGACAAGCTGCAAGAGGTGCCAGAGAGTCTGGAGCTTGGATACAATTCATACTAGACTAAGTGGGACCTGTTGTGTCCCATGTTCACACAGTGAGTTGGTCCCCCAACGCAATATTCCACATCTCCACCAATTCCAATGTTGGTGGCCAATTGGGGGGGGGTTCTGGAGCGCTAGTATGGGTATTCTGGGCTGAAGGGACTGTTTCCAGAGGGCTGGTATGGACATTGTGGGCCAAATGGGTTCTTGGGGTGACAGCTCACTCACTCAAGCCTGATGTGCTGAGAGCTCACTCACGACTGGCAGTTGACTCAATGCTGGGAGACTGAGGAGGTCATAGACAGGAGTTACAGGGAGGTGGTCACTCCCAGACCACGGGAGGCAGACAAGTGGGTCACTGTTAGGAAGGGCAAGGGGCAGAGGCAGGGACTAGAGAGTACCCCGATGACTGTACACCTGGAAAAAAGATACTCATGTTTGAGTTTGATTGGAGCGGACAGCCTTCCTGGGGGCAGCAACAGTGGCCGGGCCTCCGGCACAGAGAGCGGCCCTGATGCTCAGAAGGGTAGCAAAAAGAGGAGGGCAATTGTAATAGGGGACTCCATAGTTAAGGGGTCAGATTGGCGATTCTGTGGACGCAGTCGGGAGACCCGGATGGTAGTTTGCCTCCCTGGTGCCAGGGTCTCGGATGTGTCGCAACGTGTCCAAAAGATTCTGAAAAGGGAGGGAGAGGAGCCTGATGTTGTGGTACACATTGGTACCAATGACATAGGCAGAAAAAGAGAAGAGGTCCTGAAAGGAGAATTTAGGGAGTTGGGGGGGAAAGTTAAGGAGTAGGATTACTGCCTGTGCCACGTGACAGCGAGAGTAGGAATGGAATGAGGTGGAGGATAAATGCGTGGCTGAGGGACTGGTGCAGTGGGCAGGGATTCAAGTTTCTTGATCACTGGGACCTCTTTTGGGGAAGGCATGATCTGTATAAAAAGGACGGGTTGCACTTGAACCCGAGGGAGACCAATATCCTGGTGGGGAGATTTGCAAAGGAGACTTTAAACTAGAAAGGCTGGGGGGAGGGACTCGGGTAGTGGGGGCTAGGGGACAGGGTGTGGGGCAAGAGGCAGAGAAGGGAAGCACTCGGACCCAAAATGTAGGCGAGAAAGAGGAAAAATATAATAAACAGAGAATAAGGGATGGTGGGTTTCTAAAACGAGAACTTACCAGTTCGAAGGTTGATCGTTATTTCATGAGGAGTCGCGGTGAGGGATTTCGTGAAGAGCCCGCCGGCGCGCATGCTCGACATACTTCAAAGTAGCGGCGTGGAATCACAGAAACCAATCAAAAGAAATGACTTCACATAGTAAGAATGAATGAGACTAAGATTACCAGATGAAGGTGATTGAGGGTTGGGCGAGGAGGGCACGAAATCCCTCACTTCGACTCCTCATGAAATAAAGATCAACCTTCGAACTGGTAAGTTCTCGTTCAATCTTACTATTTCATTTCGGAGTCACGTGAGTGACTTCGTGAAGACTTCAAAGCTTCTGTGATGACCACGTCCATGCTGACACACCACTAGCAGGGATGGATGGGAGGAACAAACTTGCTCAAATAGTTCATACTGCAAAACAAGAGCATATTTATTAACAACAAATCAAAAACCCCTCATGCGGGGACACCTCCACGTTCTTGACCTGCATTCAGCACGGCTTCCGCGAACTGTAGAGGAGCAGCAACAGGCTTGTTATAAAATCGCTGAAACACAGCTTCATTAGCCCATCCTGCTGTGGCGAGAATATGGTCCATAGGCACCTCCATAATCCTCGCCGCTGACGTCGATGCAGCCCTGGTGGAATGAGACTTGAACACATTAGTGTCGATACCTGACTTACCCAAGACGACCCGGAGCCACCTGGATATCGTCTGGACTGTCACTCGATGATGAAGTCTCTTATGAGTGACAAGCAGGTATCTCTCCATTCCTCTGATGCATGCCGTCACCTTGACATAGTGACGGATATGTGAGGCTAAACACAGCCTAGCATCTGCGGGGTATGCCGGGAACTTCAGCTGCAGCCCTGTGCACCCAGGTCTATGCTGCTTTAGTAGCTCATCAATGAAGAAGACTACTTCTGTAGGGGTAGACATCATTCTGTCAACACGTAGTTTATGCAGTGTCTGTACCCTCTGTGCTGAAGTCAGCGCTAGTAACATCACCAGCTTCATGGTGAGTTTGTCCAGCTGGAGCCCTTCCATGGGAGACCACGTCCTGAGCAGGGTTAATACGTCCCTGACATCCCAGGTGATATTGTAGTGTGGTGTAGGCGGATTCATATTGAATATACACCGCATGAGTCTGGACACTAGCCTGTTGGATCCCACCTCAATCTTGAGGTAGAATGACAGCGCGCTCCTGGCGCTGTTGATGGCACTGTAACTTAAGTGTTCATCATGGTGCAACCCCGCGAGGAATTCCAGGACGTCGGTTATAGTCACGTCATCGTACGTGATGCGAGAGCGGCTGCAGTAGGCTTCCCACTTCTTGATATGTGAGCGGTATCTTCGCCTTGTGGACTCTCGACACGACGCCCCAATGGTATCCATGGTCCGAGTTGAGAGGCCGTATTGGACTAACGGCCTGTTCAAAACCTGCAAGCCAACAAATTTAAATAGCCATGGCAGGGATGTGGCTCCCCTGAGACAGGGTGAGTAACCAATTCTGGGCAACCCTTCAAAAGGACCCAAGGCTCACTGAGCATGTCAAAGACCACCGGATACCACGGCTGTGTAGGCCAGTCGGGTATAATAAGGATGCCCTTGGCTGCATCCATCTGAATCTTTCGTAATACCCGACTGATGAGGCAAAACGGGGGGAAGGCATAGAAAAACCAATTCCCCCAGTCCAGCGAGAATGCATCTAGCGCCATAGCCCCAGGATCTGGTTCCCACGAGACGTATGTTGGTACCTGATGGTTCAACCGTGACGCAAAAAGGTCAATATCCGGTTTCCCAAATTTGGCTGTAACTTTGGCAAAAATTTCAGGATGCAACATCCATTCAATATTGTCATTAAACTTGCGTGACCTGGTGTCCGCCACAGTATTAAGCTCACCTGGCAAATAGGTAGCCGAAATCCAAATGTCTCTTTGAACACACCAGAGCCAAATTAAGTTAGCCAATTCATCACATGAAACTGACCTGGTACCGCCCATATGGTTTAAATAAGCCACCGCTGTGGTGTTATCTATTTGGAGATGGACATGTGCTCCAACAACCTTGGAACAATAAGCACGAAGTCCGTGGAATGCTGCAAGTAGCTCCAAATAGTTTATCCCTTGAGACAACAACATAGTAGCCTCAAGGGTATCCCATCTGCCCCCGCAACTAGAGTAATGATCCGTAGCTCCCCAGCCATAAGAGCTCGCATCAGTTTGCAAGTATACCACCGGATTAGCCGCAATAATAGGTTTAAATGAGTTACTAATGTGACGCACCCACCATCGTAACTCATCCTGCGCTTCGGGCGGCAGCTGCATTGGTCGATCATAATGACCAGCGTGCTGTCTTAACGCAGCGATCTTGGCCCTCTGCAAATTCTGATAATGCAAAGGCCCATATCGGGCTGCCGGAAACAATGCTACAAGCTTGCCAATTACTGTAGCTGTATGTCGAATCGATGGTATACTAGCGCTGATTAAACCTTGACACATCTGGGTGACCTCCTCAACCTTATTAGTTGGTATGGTGACCCTCATGTGAATAGAGTCCACCGTAAACCCCAGATAATGAATTACCTGGGAGGGGCAGAACTTTGATTTGGCTGGATGGACAATGAACCCCAGCTGCTGAAATAAATTGACAGCAGCTGCAACACCCTGTTGAGCCAATTCCAGGGTGTGGCCGACAATTAAGATATCATCTAAATAGGCCATTACTGTATGATGTCATTGTCGTAAATAAGCCATAATTGGCTTCACCAATTTAGTGAATAATCTAGGGGCTGTGGTAAGCCCGTTTGGCAAAGCCCTATATTGCCAGAGTTGACCCATCCAGATAAATTTCAGAAACCTCCTATAATATTTTTGGATGGACACAGTATAGTACGCATCTTGTAAATCAATGCATGCCATAAAGCAACCATGTGAAATCAATGATTTGGCTGTTTCAAAAGTGTCCATTTTGAAATGAGTATATGTTACAAAAGTATTTAAACGAGTCAGGTCAATGATGACTCGACAGCGTCCATCCTTTTTGGGTCGAGTGAATATATTAGAAACAAATTCAACTGGCTCATGAACCGTTTTCTCTATCACCCCCTTCTGTTCTAGCCTCAAAATTTCCTTATAGCCTGCTGCCTGCTCTGCAGCAGACAATTTAAATGTTCGACCAGGCCTGTGCTGGGACGGAGGAATGTCCCCATTAAGAAACTCAATTTTATGACCCTGAATATTTTGTAACACATACTCATCACCAGTAATATCACCCCATGCACCCAAAAAGAACCGAAGGCGCCCACCAACATGTGAGGTTAGACAAAGAGAAAAGAGAGAACCAGACCGCCTCACCTCCGTGGTTACCGGCGGTCCTTGACACGTGTGGGTGGACGTGGAGGTGCTGGGTTGGCTTGAGGGCGCGGCATCCTCATCTTCCACCAGGGTTTCTGCCGACCTTGTCCTAAAAAAGCCCCCTGCTGCTGGGGCTGTTGGTAACGGGGTGGAGCTGGAGGGTAGGTCCTTGTAGAGGTGCTGGCAGACCCTCGTGGACGAACAAGCGGAGCTTTCGAGCCCAACGGCCTGGGGGCACTGTGAGAGCGCATGATTCCCACCGTTTTGGCTTGTTCGTCAAGCTCTTTGACCCTCTTCGAGAGGTCTTTTCCAAAGAGCTGACGGGGCGGCGGCGGTGGTTTGCACAACACTGCAAACTTAGGGTTGAGCGCCGGGCGGATGCTGCTTTTGCGGAACCCATTGATCTCATGTTGAGTTGCGCACAATAGAGCCAGAGCATCCTCCTGGTCCAAATTTAATTCATCCCCATCAACCGACCGCACAAAGGCGGTAATACCGGCCGTGAGGAGCTTCAGGATCCGCTGAATTTTCAGCTCCTGTTGACGGATAGCCGCACTGATGTTGCCCCATATCGGCGTATTGACTACAGGCACGTTGAGGGAGTTGCAGTTGGACGGAGCCTTGTGACGGCTCATGGCCTGAATGAGAACTTCTTCCTGGAGCTGATGGTTGTTGAGGAAGTACACTGTGGCTGCCAATTTCGAGTTCAGGGGAAGCCCAGACGAGTGTGGGGCCGCGAACTTAGCGGCCACATCGAGAAGATCCTCCGCTGGTAAATCTGACGGAGGTGGTATGGGATCGACCAAAACCTCCTCATCCTGCTGCTCCAGACTGAAGGTGGAAGTTGGTGAAACAGCCCTGTGCCTGTCGCTGCTGGACGCTTGCTGCTGTTGACCGTGAAGCAGGAGCTCCAGCAGCCGCTCCATACGGTCAATACGCCCTTCACCCTGAACACTCAGGTGGTCGGAGTCCTCCGGCTCTGAAAAATTGCCGGGGCCCCTATCATCGGCCCGCACCTCATCGAGGCCCACCTGGTGCCGGTAGTCGTCGCTAACAGCCGCCGAAGCGAAACTGCGCGATTCCCGCGCGGGCGTGTTCAACCGCCTCCGTTTAGCGGGAGCTGAAGCCGCTGCCACTAAGGGCACTTGCAGCGTGGTGTCGGCACCAGCCGCAGCATGGATACCTGATGCCCGCGCAGGCTTGCCGGCAGCCCACGTCGTGGACCTCGCCGACGCATGGTCTCGCCCACCCATCCATGGGGGGCTCGGCGACCGTGACAAGACCCGACCCAACCGACCCGTCCCGGCGTCGAGAGTTGGGGGGCGTCGACTGGACCTCACAGCCGCCCCGGGTCCCGCCCTGGAACCTGACCGCTCCCCGGCGGCAGGCAAAGCCTTAGCCCCGACAGGGTTAGACTTCTGGGCTCCTGCCCTTCCCCTACTCGGAGGGCTGAGTGAAAAGGGCCGTGCAGCCGCACGCACCCTTCTGCTCGAGGTCAAGCAAGCCTGCTGACGACCTGACTGCCATGGCAGGGTCCTCCTGCTCTGGCGGTACACCACACTCCTCGTCGTCGAACTCCTCCGAACTGTGGTGTGCTGGCGGATCCGGACCTGTAAACACAGGGCTTACCGACATTCCCGCCCGTGTCCCGGCCTGCGCTGCAGGTACCGCCGATATCAATGGCTCCGGGACTGCTGACCGGCGACCTCGTCCAGTCGTTCTCCGGCCCTTAGAACTCCCATCCATGTCCTTGCTGCAAAACACAAAGTAATACAACAAGGACCACCAACTTAAGGTAGGATACTTACCTCAGTGGTTCCCTTATGAAGGGCTGGCGAGGAGCGCGCTCCACCGCCAGCCGTCGCAGCAACGCGATACGACGATATGTCGAGCATGCGCGCCGGCGGGCTCTTCACGAAGTCACTCACGTGACTCCGAAATGAAATTGAGGAATGCTGTGGAACAGAGGGATCTAGGAATAACTGTGCATTGTTCCCTGAAGGTGGAATTGCATGTAGATAGGGTGGTAAAGAAAGCTTTTGGTGTGCTGGCCTTTATAAATCAGAGCATTGAATATAGGAGTAGGGAAGTAATGTTAAAATTGTACAAGGCATTGGTGAGACCAATTCTGGAGTATGGTGTACAATTTTGGTCGCCTAATTATAGGATGGATGTCAACAAAATAGAGAGAGTACAGAGGAGATTTACTAGAATGATGCCTGGGTTCCAGCAACTAAGTTACAGAGAAAGGTTGAACAAGTTAGGTCTTTATTCTTTGGAGCACAGAAGGTTAAGGGGGGACTTGATTGAGGTCTTTAAAATGATGAAAGGGATAGACAGAGTTGACGTGGATAAGCTTTTCCCATTGAGGGTAGGGAAGATTCAAACAAGAGGGCATGACATGAGAATTAAGGGACAGAAGTTTAGGGGTAACATGAGGGAGAACTTCTTTACTCAGAGAGTGGTGGCTGTGTGGAATGATCTTCCTGCAGAAGTGGTGGAGGCAGGATCGATTTTAACATTTAAAAGTAAAGTGGATAGGTATATGGACGGGAAGGGAATGGAGGGGTATGGTCTGAGTGCAGGTAGATGGGAGAGGGCCTGTTTCCGTGCTGTAATTGTTATATGTTATATGGTTATATTCCTTGAAATTTCATTTCAAGCAGGGTGCGGGGCCACCGAATTCAAGGGCAGTTTCCGACCATTTCAAGCTGGGTTCACGGCCACCAAATTCAAGTGCAGTTTCATACCCCTTCAAGCAGGATGCAGGGCCACCAAACCCAAGAGCAGTTTCCTACCACTTCAAGCAGGGTGCAAGGCCATCAAATACTAGTGCTGTTTCATTCCATTTCAAGCAGGGTGCAAGGCCACCAAATTCAAGTGCAATTTCATACCACTTCAAGCAGGGTGCAAGACAACCAAATTGAAGTGCAGTTTTAGACCATTTCATGCAGGGTGCAAGGCCATCAAATTCAAATGCAGTTTTATTTTTCATTGATGGGAAGAATCCTCTGCACCTGATGAGTGGTGGGGGATTGAGTAAGATGGACAAAATTCACAGCCGTAATGTACAGTGTAAACAGGAAGTTGTCAAGTTTCCACTAACAACCATTTTTGCAGTGCAGCATTTCAAAGCAGTTACCACATTTTCATTTCAAACCACAATAAGGGCACTCACAATTGAGCAGACATGTGTTCAGTGTTATTCACAGTTCAGAGAGACGGGACCCTCTTGCTTCTGCCATTTTGCAGAGACTGAGGCACAACAATTTTGTGTTTTATAGTCCCTCCCCACTCCCACCAGCAGGGGCAACAGAGAGAATGTCAAAACATTTTAAACATTAATAACTCATATATTTTTCATCGATGGGAAAAATCCTCTTGTCCTGCACAGCGGAGGGGGGCTCTGAGTAAGATGGCCAAAAATCAAAACCGTAAGTGGTAGCGATGTTTTCAAAAATCATGAAACAGAAAGCAGGAAGTGGTCAAGATCTTACTTTTAGTAATATAGATACAAAGGGGCAGGGAACCTTGCAAGCCTTTTTCTGCGCAAGGCCTAGAGGGCTTGAACCGACAGACGCAGGGATCAAACCCATGGTGGGGATAGGTACAGTGTGTGATATGTGACGCGCTTTTGGTAAATTACAATTTAGTTAATTCAAGTGCTTGATTCAGTGTTTTTACTGAAACTAGACTAGGGGTAAGCTCAGAAATGAGCAATTATCAGAACAAAGTTGACGGAGCATCATGTTTCATTTAGACCTTACTGGATTTTATCTTTCACTAAACGTTATTCACATTATTCCATTTGTCATGTATATGCACACTGAGGATGGCTAGATTGTAATCACGTATTGTCTTTCCGTTGACTGATTAGCACACAACAAAAGTTTTTAAACTGCACCTCAGTACACGAGGCAAGAAATTAAACTCAACTCAAAATAAACTCAACTAAGCTAAGCTAAAGTAAACACAACTCAACTCAACTCAACTCTACTCTACTCAACTCAACTCAACTCAACTCAACTCAACTCAGCTCAGCACAGCACAGCTCAACTCAACTCAACTAAACTCAGCTCAGCTCAACTCAGCTCAACTCAACTCAACAACTCAGCTCCTCAACTCAACTCAGCTCAGCTCCTCAACTCAACTCAACTCAACTCAGCTCCTCAACTCAACTCAACTCAACTCAACTCAGCTCCTCAACTCCATTCATCTCAACTCAACTCAGCTCAACTCAGCTCAATTCAGCTCAACTCAACTCAACTCAACTCAGCTCAACTCAGCTCAACTTAGCTCAACTTAGCTCAACTCAACTGAACTCAGCTCAGCTCAACTCAACTCAACTCAACTCAACTCAACTCAGCTCAACTCAGCTCAACTCAGCTCAACTCAGCTCAACTCAGCTCAACTAAACTCAGCTCAGCTCAACTCAACAACTAAGCTCCTCAACTCAACTCAGCTCAGCTCCTCAACTCAACTCAACTCAGCTCCTCAACTCAACTCAACTCAACTCAGCTCCTCAACTCAATTCATCTCAACTCAACTCAGCTCAACTCAGCTCAACTAAGCTCAACTCAGCTCAACTCAACTCAACTCAACTCAACTCAACTCAACTCAGCTCAACTTAGCTCAACTCAACTCAGCTCAGCTCAACTCAACTCAACTCAACTCAACTCAGCTCAACTCAGCTCAACTCAGCTCAACTCAGCTCAACTCAGCTCAACTCAACTCAGCTCAACTCAGCTCAATTGAACTCAGCTCAACTCAGCTCAGCTCAACTCAACTCAACTCAACTCAGCTCAACTCAGCTCAACTCAGCTCAACTCAACTCAACTCAGCTCAACTCAGCTCAACTCAGCTCAACTCAGCTCAACTCAGCTCAACTCAGCTCAACTCAGCTCAGCTCAACTCAACTCAACTCAACTCAACTCAGCTCAGCTCAGCTCAACTCAACTCAACTCAGCTCCTCAACTCAACTCAGCTCAGCTCCTCACCTCAACGCAACTCAACTCAGCTCCTCAACTCAACTCAACTCAACTCAGCTCCTCAACTCAATTCATCTCAACTCAACTCAGCTCAACTCAACTCAGCTCAACTCAACTCAACTGAGCTCAACTCAACTCAACTCAACTCAGCTCAACTCAATTCAACTCAGCTCAACTCAGCTCAACTCAACTCAACTCAACTGAACTCAACTCAACTCAACTGAACTCAGCTCAACTCAGCTCAACTCAGCTCAACTCAACTGAACTCAACTCAGCTCAACTCAACTCAGCTCAACTCAGCTCAGCTCAACTCAGCTCAACTCAGCTCAACTCAGCTCAACTCAGCTCAACTCAGCTCAACTCAGCTAAAGTAAACTCAACTCAACTCAGCTCAGCTCAGCTCAACCTCAAATAAACCTCAACTAAACTAAGCTAAAGTAACCTAAAGTGAACTAAACGAGCATGCATAGGCATACAGAAGCCTCCTCGTGGCGATCCCTGGAAGCGACAATGCGATACACTCTGTGACGACAATTCTGTCAACATGTTGGACGACGAGAGAAGCCTACAGCGAGCGACATTGTCTGACGCACGAGCGAATGAACGATCCAGAATGCTGCCTGATTTAGGGGGTCTTAGCTTTAAAGAGATGCTGGACCTGGGTTGTTTTCTCTGGCATGTTGAAGGTTGGGGCGATAGAAGTATATACGTTTATGAGAGGCAAAGATAGGGTAGACAGTCAGAACCTTGTTCCCGGGATGGAATTATCAAATACTGGAGGGCAGAGCTTTAAGGTGAGAGGGTCTATGTTTAAAGGTGATGTGCGGAGCAGGTTTTTTTTACACAGAGGGTGGTGGGTACACAGAGGCCACAGGCTCTCAACACCCCTGCCAAGTATTCTTTTTGATGGCTCAGGCCTCAGGTAAGGGGTGGCATGATAGCGCAGAGGTAGTTGATGCCTCACAGCGTCAAAGACCCGGGTTCGATCCTGACTACGGGTGCTGTACAGAGTTTCCACGTTCTCCCCGTGTCCACGTGTGTTGTCTCCGGGTGCTCCGGTTTCCATCCACACTCCAAAGACATACAGGTTTGTAGGTTCATTGCCCTCTGTAAATTGTTCACAGTCTGTATGGTAGTGCTAATGTATGGGGGTCGGTGCAGACTCGGTGGGCCGAAGGGCCTGTTTCCTTGCTGTATCGCTAAAATCTACAATCTCCTAAAAAAAAACCATTTGCAAAGAGACTTGGTTTTCAGGAAGGAAAATGTTCTTAAACGTTAATGTTTATGAGGAAGCACACCACATTTTGGATTGTCTTTGACCAGGAGTGTTGCCAGCTGACCCCACCCACGTCATTTATCTTTATCACAGACAGAGACAATCTCACTGATCCATCTTTTCTGACAGGTGTCTGGCAACTGAGTTCACACTGATGATGGGCCAGAGGTAGCGTATCCAGAGGACCCAGCTCCACATTGTCCTGGGAACCTTTAGCAACCACTGTCACCATCAAAGACCTTTCAACAATCTTTAAAACTGTGAAAGATTCATTCAAAAGCTAGAGTAGAGTAAGAGAAAAGGTTTGTGCATTTATTCACCCGTCTTCCCATCTAACAACACATTACAGTTTGATTTTTCCTTATTTCAATTATTGTAATGTTGTATCATCATACAGAAGAAATTTATGAGATTAATTTCTCACTCAAATTCACAAGAACCTTCTGCCCCTCTCTTCAAGAAGTCATTTGGAAAGTGGTGAAATCATTGGACAGAGTCAGCATGGATTTACGAAAGGTAAATCATGTCTGACGAATCTTGTGGAATTTTTCGAGGATGTAACTAGTAGCGTGGATAGGGGAGAACCAGTGGATGTGGTGTATCTGGACTTCCAGAAGGCTTTTGACAAGGTCCCACATAAGAGATTAGTATACAAACTTAAAGCATACGGCATTGGGGGTTCAGTATTGATGTGGATAGAGAACTGGCTGGCAAACAGGAAGCAAAGAGTAGGAGTAAACAGGGCCTTTTCATTATAGCAGTCAGTGACTAGTGGGGTACCGCAAGGCTCAGTGCTGGGACCCCAGCTATTTACAATATACATTAATGATCTGGATGAGGGAATTGAAGGCAATATCTCCAAGTTTGCAGATGACACTAAGCTGGGGGGCAGTGTTAGCTGTGAGGAGGATGCTAGGAGACTGCAAGGTGACTTGGATGGGCTGGGTGAGTGGGCAAATGTTTGGCAGATGCAGTATAATGTGGACACATGTGAGGTTATCCACTTTGGTGGCAAAAACAGGAAAGCAGACTATTATCTAAATGGTGGCCGATTAGGAAAAAGGGAGATGCAGCGCGACCTGGGTGTCATGGTACACCAGTCATTGAAAGTAGGCATGCAGGTACAGCAGGCAGTGAAGAAAGCCAATGGTATGTTAGCTTTCATAGCAAAAGGATTTGAGTATAGGAGCAGGGAGGTTCTACTTCAGTTGTATAGGGTCTTGGTGAGACCACACCTGGAGTATTGCGTACAGTTCTGGTCTCCAAATCTGAGGAAGGACATTATTGCCATAGAGGGAGTGCAGAGAAGGTTCACCAGATTGATTCCTGGGATGTGAGGACTGTCTTATGAAGAAAGACTGGATAGTCTCAGTTTATACTCTCTAGAATTTAGGAGATTGAGAGGGGATCTTATAGAAACTTATAGAAATTCTTAAGGGGGACAGGCTAGATGCTGGAAGATTGTTCCCAATGTTGCGGAGGTCCAGGACAAGGGGTCACAGCTTAAGGATAAGGGGGAAATCCTTTAGGACCGAGATGAGAAGGACTTTTTTCACACACAGAGTGGTGGGTCTCTGGAGCTCTCTGCCACAGAGGGTAGTTGAGGCCAGTTCATTGGCTATATTTAAGAGGGAGTTAGATGTGGCCCTTGTGGCTAAGGGGATCAGAGGGTATGGAGAGAAGGCAGGTACGGGATACTGAGTTGGATGATCAGCCATGATCATATTAAAGGCAGTGCAGGCTCGAAGGGCCGAATGGCCTACTCCTGCACCTATTTTCTATGTTTCTAAGTACTCAATCTTGTCCGTAGATAAACTGAATGCATTCCAAATATGTATTTTTATTTTCAAATATCTTAAATGTAAACACGATTTGCCCGTTTCTCTTCATGATCTTTTCACCCTTCTAATATTCACCATTACCCAACCAGAAGAAGAAATGATCTTCATCTTCCGTTTTGTCGAACATCCAAACACCAACATTGCATTACTTTTAAAGATCCTACATTTTGGAATACCCTGCCTCTGTCATTAAAGTCTCACACCTCCTTAGCCACCTTTAAGATTGAGCTTAAAAAGTTTCTCATCATGTCCTGAGTTCTGACCTCCAGCTTTTTGTAATGCTGTATGAGCTCAAACTACTTCTGTTGACTCATACTATACCTTATTATTTTACTTATTTTCATATTTTTAATTTCATATTTTTAATTTTCATTCTTAAACTGTATTATTGTTTATTGTCTTTTTTATTTCTCCTACCCCCTGATTTGCCATTGACGCTCATTTTCAGATGGGAGCGGACTGTGTATAAGCCCTCTGGGCTTCCCTTCCCTCCCAGCACTGTATGGTATTATAAATGGATCGTTTGTCTTCTTTTAAAACATGGTGCAAATAAATAAACAAACAAATAAACAAACAAAATGCCCAAAACAATTAATTTAATTTTAGTTTTAGTTTAATAGTCAAGCGTAGTTTATTTGTCACAGTGAAATTCATATATTACACACGTGGGCAGCGGCAGTAGAGATACAGCATGGAAACGGGGCCTTTAGCCCAACAAGTCCACGCCAACCAGCGATCATCCATACACTAATACATTTCTACACACTGGGGATAATTATACAGAAGCCAATTAAGCTACAAACCTGCATGTCTTTGGAATGTGAGAGGAAACTGCAGCACCCGGAGAAAACCCACGCGGGCACAGGGAGAACGTGGAAACTACGTACAGACAGCACCCGTAGTCAGGGTCAAACTTGGGTCTCTGGCGCTGTAATGCCCCTGTCCCACTTAGGAAACCTGAACGGAGACCTCTGGAGACTTTGCGCCCCACCCAAGGTTTCCGTGCGGTTCCCGGAGGTTTCCGTGCGGTTCCCGGAGGTTTCCGTGCGGTTCCCGGAGGTTCCCGTGCGGTTCCCGGAGGTTCCCGTGCGGTTCCCGGAGGTTCCCGTGCGGTTCCCGGAGGTTCCCGTGCGGTTCCCGGAGGTTTCCGTGCGGTTCCCGGAGGTTTCCGTGCGGTTCCCGGAGGTTTTTTACAATTTTTTGAAATAATCGCCGGGACATAGAAGAAGCGGAAACCACTTTCGACCATTAGGCAGACTGACAAAAACCTCCGGGAACTGCTGAGTGTGCGGACGAGCTGTGGCTCGCCAAGCAACGGTGCTGCCATCAGCCAGGTGTCCATGGCTCCGCAACGGCTTCGATGGTTCGTTCCTCCATCGACTTACAATGCCACGCCGTAACCGACCGGCGCGGATCAAAGTAAGCACCGGTGGTGTTACTATCACCAACGCTGGGGTACGGAGGCCTGCCGATGCCGCGCTCCCTGCTCGCATCCGGGAAATGTCTCGGCTGAGCGCCAGTAGAGGCTATTGCGGTCAGCCACAAACATCGCCTCTACGTCTGGAACTGCCATTCCGGGCTCAGAATCCTTGTGGACACCGGGGCCGAGCTCAGCATCTTACCTCCGTCTGGTATTGATACCCATTCTGGTAAGCGAGGCCCCACCCTGACCGCTGTCAACGGCAGACCCATCAGCATGTGTGGCACTCGCACAGTTCCCCTCAATTTCGCCTCCCGCCATTACACATGGCCGTTTACTATCACAGACGTCTCCCAGCCATTTCTAGGCACCGATTTCTTACGGGCCTTTCCCCTACTGGTTGACGTCCAGGGCCAGTGCCTCGTTCATCCAGCACGCATCACCGCGGCCCGCCATTTCCTCCTGCCCGCATCTCAGATCAGTGTCTGATGTGGACGGTGCATATGCTCCGATTCTGGCCGAGTTATCGGAAATGCTGACCGCTCAGTTTAAATCGACCACCTCTAAGCACGGTGTCGTCCATCACATCCTCACCACTGACCCTCCGCTCCACTCACGAGCGTGCAGCCTCCCGCCCGACTTGCTGCGGTTGGCTAAGGGGGAGTTCCAGCGCATTGAGGATGTGGGTATTGTGCGGGGACTACCACCACCTTAACAACACCACGCTACCCAGTCCCGCACATCCAGGATTTCATGGCCCACTTAGACAGGACTAAAATATTTTCCAAAGTTGATCCGGTGCGCGGGTACCATCAAATCCCTGTCCACCCCGATGATGTGCCCAAATCCGGCATCGTTACCCCGTTTGGCCTTTTTGAGAATTTGCGGATGCCGTTCGGCCTCAAGAATGCCGCGCAAGCTATTCAGCGGCTTATGGTCATGGTTGGCCAGGGATTGGACTTTGTGTTCATATACCTGGATGCCATTCTGGTCACTAGCAGCTCCCACCAGGAGCACTGCGCGCACATCCGCGTGCTGTTCCAGCGCCTCAGGGACAACAGCCTCGCCATTAACCCCGCCAAATGCCAGTTCGGTCTCGATTCCATTACCTTCCTCAGCCACCACGTTACCCTACAAGGCGCTCCACCGCTCCCCGCCAAGGTTGCGGTGATTCGGCAGTTTCCCCGGCCACACACCGTTAAAGGGCTCCAGGAGTTTGTGGGCATCTTCTATCACCGTTTTGTGCCAGCGGCGGCCCGGGTCATGCAGCCTTTGTTCCAGTGTGTGGCCGGCAAGCTACGGGACCTGGTGTGGGACGCCGAGACCACGACCGCTATTGTCGGGGCCAAGGAGGCGCTCGCTAACGCCACCATGCTCGTGCACCCGCACGCAGGCTGCTGCCCCAACTGCCCTCACTGTTGATGCTTCTGATCCTGCCGTTCAGGGGGGGGGGGGGGGGGGGTCCTGGAACAGGTTATTGGCGATCGCTGGCTCCTCACTTTCACGTTCGCGAAGGTGTCCAACCCCTGGTCTGCTCGCCAATAACGGTACGTGGCTTTCATCTCCGAGTTTACCACCAGTGTCCAGCACGTGGCGAGTAAACGTAACCATGCTGCCGATGCCATATCTCGCCCTGCTGTTCATGCCCGGCGGTCCGTGGCCCCGGGCGTTTATTACTCCGGACTGGCTGCTGCGTAACGGGATGGGGACAAGATGCTTCCCTAACGCACTATCTGGCACGGCCTCTGCAAGCAGGTTGGGGCCTGGGCCAGGGCTGCGTTCCCTGCCAGACGTCCAAGTTCTAGCGCCACATATGCGCGCCTCTCTAGGATCTTGTCGCCCTCAACACTGGTTCAATCACATTCACGTCGACCTGGTGGGTCCCCTGCCACCGCCCCGAGGTGTCACCCACCTGCTCACTATTGTGGACCTTCACGTGGTGGCCCGAGGCCGTGCTGCTCCCTGACACCTCCGCTGCGACTTGCCCGGGCTGGCACGTTGTGGTATTCCTGTTGACCGTGGTGCTCAGTTCACCTCTGCCCTGTGGTCGCTTGGCTGTGGCCCAGCTGTACGGAGCTCAGATGCATCATGCTACTGCGTACCATCCTCGTTGGTGGCCAACGGCCTGGTCAAGCATTTTCACCGGCACCTGACGTCCTCGTTGTAAGCACGGCTCCCGGGCCCTGATTGGGTGGACGCATTACCATGGCTGTTGCTGGGGATCCGCCGGCCCCATAGATTTGCCTCCAGCGACTCGGGGGCTGCAGGAACCCCCTTCATCTGTGCTGGCACATCTCCGTAAGAAAGTGGGTGGGCTGGCCTCTGTCCCAACCTCTCGCCATGGTGTTGCTTCATCCTATGTTCCACTGGCACTCAAGGACTGCCAATTTGTTTCCGCTGCAGCGCCCTTGTGAGGGTCCCTTCCAGGTGCTGCAAACCGGCGTAGCGACTTTTGTGTTGGATGTTGGGGGCCGGCAGGAGGTAGTTTCGGTCAAGCACGCCCACCTGGATATCAATAGCCCGGTGTTGGTAGCCCATCCCCGTCGTAGAGGTCATCTGCTGACCATCCCGCTTTCACCGGTTGCACCTGATGTGACTGTTCCTCCTGTCTCCACACGGTCTGCCCGCCTGTTTCGGAATCCTGCTAGTTTTCTTTCCTCTGGTTCTGGGGGGGGGGGGGGTCCTGTAGCGGCACCTAGTGGTGGGGCTAGGAAAACTAGGGGGTTCGTTCACGGGCTTTTTAGTTAGTTATTAGCGCTCCTCCCGTCAACAGGAGCCGTGTCCGTCAGCTAGACCAGGCACGCGGTTTT
This sequence comes from Raja brachyura, assembly GCA_963514005.1. The sequence continues at coordinate 66,656,955 of OY740792.1, forward strand.
ATGAGCTTCTGTTTGTGATTTGTCAATAAAAACCATTTAGCTCAACCTGCATAGTTTCTCTACAATGTGATTATAACAGTAAGGGAATTGAAACCAATGACAGCATAAAAATGGTCCTAACCAAACCCTACACAGAATTGTAGAGACATATTGCTTAAAGTCACTTTGAAAGTTGAGTTTGGAAGGGAAAAAACAAGTTACTGTTGAATTTGATAGGTTGGTAGATAGAGAGACACAGCACGGAAACAGGCCCTTCGATCCACCACGTCCGTGCTGACCATCCATTACCCATTCATACTAATCCCGCACTAATCTAATCCAAAGTGCTGGAGTAACTCAGTGGGTCAGGCAGCATCTTTTGAGAAAATGGATAGGATATGTTCAGACTGAAGAAGGGTCTCGACCCAAAACGTCACCTTCCCATGTTCACCAGAGATGGTGCCTGACCTGCTGAGATACTCCAGCGCTCTGTGTCAATCATTGGTATAAACCAGCATCTGCAAATTCTATCACTCGCCTACACACAGAGGCAATATGCAGACGCCAATTAACCTACAAATCCACACGTCTTTGGCATGTGGGAGCACCTGGAAGAAACCCACGCGGTCACAGGGAGAACGTGCAAACTCCACACAGTCAGCAGCCGAGGTCAGGATTAAGCTGGGGCCTCTGGTGTGGTGAATCAGTAGCTCTATTGCTGTGTGACTGTGCTTTGTAGAGCTTAATATTGTTAAGCCAGCTGTTTAATCATGTAATCTGAGCAGAATGAGGCCATTCAGCACATTGAGTCTACTCCACCATTCAATCGTGGCTGATCTATCCCTCTCATCTTCTCCACATCCACTCTATCCAGTCCTTTCACTAATCGGTAAGTTTCAATGATGTCACCTCTCGTCCTTCTCAACTCCAGCGAGTACAAGCCCAGAGCCATCAAATACTCTTCAAATTGTTAACCCAATCATCCCCGGATCATTCTCGTAAACCTCCTCTGGATGAGGGGGAAACTCATTGAAACTTACCAAAGTGAATGGCTTGGATTGAGTGGATCTGGGGAGGATGTTTCCACTAGTGGGAGAGTCTAGGACTAGTCATAGCCTTATAATTCAAGGACATTTCTTTAGGAAGATGAGGAGGATGCTTGATTAGTACGTGTGTCATGGGTTATGGGGTGAAGGCAGGACAATAGGGTTGACAGGGAAAAATAGATCAGCCTTGATTGAATGGCGGAGTAGACTTGACGGGCTGAATGACCTCTTTCTGCTCCTATGAACTTATGAACTCTGCAACACCAGCACGTCCACCCTCAGAGATGAGGTCCAAACACGTTTTCACATTTTGCATATAAATAGACAATAAACAATAGAAAATAGGTGCAGGAGTAGGCCATTCGGCCCTTCGAGCCAGCACCGCCATTCAATGTGATCATGGCTGATCATCCAACTCAGTATCCCCGTTCCTGCCTTCACCCCATATCCCCTGACTCCGTTATTTTTAAGAGCCCTATCTAGCTCTCCCTTGAAAGCATCCAGAGAACCTGCCTCCATTGCCCTCTGAGGCAGAGAATAGTAAGATTGAACGAGAACTTACCAGTTCGAAGTTGATCGTTATTTCATGAGGAGTCGCGGTGAGGGATTTCGTGAAGAGCCCGCCGGCGCGCATGCTCGACATTCTTCAAAGTAGCGGTGTGGAATCACAGAAACCAGTAACAGAAATGACTTGGCATAGTAAGATGAAAGAGACTCAAATTACCAGGTGAAGGCGATTGAGGGTTGGGCGTGGAGGGCACGAAATCCCTCACCGCGACTCCTCATGAAATAACGATCAACCTTCGAACTGGTAAGTTCTCGTTCAATCTTACTATTTCATTTCGGAGTCACGTGAGTGACTTCGTGAAGACTTCAAAGCTTCTGTGATTACACGCCCTGGACCACGTCCATGCTGACACACCACTAGCAGGGATGGATGGGAGGAACAAACTTGCTCAAATAGTTCATACTGCAAAACAAGAGCATATTTATTAACAACAAATCAAAAACCCCTCATGCGGGGACACCTCCACGTTCTTGACCTGCATTCAGCACGGCTTCCGCGAACTGTAGAGGAGCAGCAACAGGCTTGTTATAAAATCGCTGAAACACAGCTTCATTAGCCCATCCTGCTGTGGCGAGAATATGGTCCATAGGCACCTCCATAATCCTCGCCGCTGACGTCGATGCAGCCCTGGTGGAATGAGACTTGAACACATTAGTGTCGATACCTGACTTACCCAAGACGACCCGGAGCCACCTGGATATCGTCTGGACTGTCACTCGATGATGAGGTCTCTTATGAGTGACAAGCAGGTATCTCTCCATTCCTCTGATGCATGCCGTCACCTTGACATAGTGACGGATATGTGAGGCTAAACACAGCCTAGCATCTGCAGGGTATGCCGGGAACTTCAGCTGCAGCCCTGTGCACCCAGGTCTTTGCTGCTTTAGTAGCTCATCAACAAAAAAGACTACTTCTGTAGGGGTAGACATCATTCTGTCGACACGTAGTTTATGCAGTGTCTGTACCCTCTGTGCTGAAGTCAGCGCTAGTAACATCACCAGCTTCATGGTGAGTTTGTCCAGCTGGAGCCCTTCCATGGGGACCACGTCCTGAGCAGGGTTAATACGTCCCTGACATCCCTGGTGATATTGTAGCGTGGTGTAGGCGGATTCATATTGAATATACCCCGCATGAGTCTGGACACTAGCCTGTTGGATCCCACCTCAATCTTGAGGTAGAATGACAGCACGCTCCTGGCGCTGTTGATGGCACTGTAACTTAAGTGTTCATCATGGTGCAACCCCGCGAGGAATTCCAGGACGTCGGTTATAGTCACGTCATCGTACGTGATGCGAGAGCGGCTGCAGTAGGCTTCCCACTTCTTGATATGTGAGCGGTATCTTCGCCTTGTTGACTCTCGACACGACGCCCCAATGGTATCCTTGGTCCGAGTTGAGAGGCCGTATTGGACTAACGGCCTGTTCAAAACCTGCAAGCCAACAAATTTAAATAGCCATGGCAGGGATGTGGCTCCCCTGAGACAGGGTGAGTAACCAATCCTGGGCAACCCTTCAAAAGGACCCAAGGCTCACTGAGCATGTCAAAGACCACCGGATACCACGGCTGTGTAGGCCAGTCGGGTATAATAAGGATGCCCTTGGCTGCATCCATCTGAATCTTTCGTAATACCCGACTGATGAGGCAAAACGGGGGGAATGCATAGAAAAACCAATTCCCCAGTCCAGCGAGAATGCATCTAGCGCCATAGCCCCAGGATCTGGTTCCCACGAGATGTATGTTGGTACCTGATGGTTCAACCGTGACGCAAAAAGGTCAATATCCGGTTTCCCAAATTTGGCTGTGACTTTGGCAAAAATTTCAGGATGCAACATCCATTCAATATTGTCATTAAACTTGCGTGACCTGGTGTCCGCCACAGTATTAAGCTCACCTGGCAAATAGGTAGCTGAAATCCAAATGTCTCTTTGAACACACCAGAGCCAAATTGAGTTAGCCAATTTATCACACGAAACTGACCTGGTACCGCCCATATGGTTTAAATATGCCACCGCTGTGGTGTTGTCTATTTGGAGACGGACATGTGCCCCAAAAACCTTGGAACAATAAGCACGAAGTCCGTGGAATGCTGCAAGTAGCTCCAAATAGTTTATCCCTTGTGACAACAACATAGTAGCCTCAAGGGTATCCCATCTGCCCACGCAACTAGAGTAATGATCCGTAGCTCCCCAGCCATAAGAGCTCGCATCAGTTTGCAAGTATACCACCAGATTAGCCTCAATAATAGGCTTAAATGAGTTACGAATGTGACGCACCCACCATCGTAACTCATCCGTCGCTTCGGGCGGCAGCTGCATTGGTCGATCATAATGACCAGCGTGCTGTCTTAACGCAGCGATCTTGGCCCTTTGCAAATTCTGATAATGCAAAGGCCCATATCGGGCTGCCGGAAACAATGCTACAAGTTTGCCAATTACTGTAGCTGTATGTCGAATCGACGGTATACTAGCGCTGATTAAACCTTGACACACCTGGGTGACCTCCTCAACCTTATTAGTTGGTATGGTGACCCTCATGCGAATAGAGTCCATCGTAAACCCCAGATAATGAATTACCTGGGAGGGGCAGAACTTTGATTTGGCTGGATGGACAATGAAGCCCAGCTGCTGAAATATATTGACAGCAGCTGCAACACCCTGTTGAGCCAATTCCAGGGTGTGGCCCACAATTAAGATATCATCTAAATAGGCCATTACTATATGATGTCGTTGTCGTAAATAAGCCATAATTGGCTTTACCAATTTAGTGAATAATCTAGGGGCTGTGGTAAGCCCGTTTGGCAAAGCCCTATATTGCCAGAGTTGACCCATCCAGATAAATTTCAGAAACCTCCTATAATATTTTTGAATGGATACAGTATAGTACGCATCTTGTAAATCAATGCATTCCATAAAGCAACCATGTGAAATCAATGATTTAGCTGTTTCAAAAGTGTCCATTTTGAAATGAGTATATGTTACAAAAGTATTTAAACGAGTCAGGTCAATGATGACTCGACAGCCTCCATCCTTTTTGGGTCGAGTGAATATATTAGAAACAAATTCAACTGGCTCATGAACCGTTTTCTCTATCACCCCCTTCGGTTCTAGCCTCAAAATTTCCTTATAGCCTGCTGCCTGTTCTGCAGCAGACAATTTAAATGTTCGACCAGGCCTGTGCTGGGATGGAGGAATGTCCCCATTAAGAAACTCAATTTTATGACCCTGAATATTTTGTAACACATACTCATCACCAGTAATAGCACCCCATGCACCCAAAAAGAACCGAAGGCACCCACCAACATGTGAGGTTAGACAAAGAGAAAAGAGAGAACCAGACCGCCTCACCTCCGTGGTTACCGGCGGTCTTTGACACGTGTGGGTGGACGTGGAGGTGCTGGGTTGGCTTGAGGGCGCGGCGTCCTCATCTTCCACCAGGGTTTCTGCCGACCTTGTCCTAAAAAAGCCCCCTGCTGCTGGGGCTGTTGGTAACGGGGTGGAGCTGGAGGGTAGGTCCTTGTAGAGGTGCTGGCAGACCCTCGTGGACGAACAAGCGGAGCTTTCGAGCCCGACGGCGTGGGGGCACTGTGAGAGCGCATGAGTCCCACCGTCTTGGCTTGTTCGTCAAGGTCTTTGACCCTCTTCGAAAGATCTTCTCCAAAGAGCTGACGGGGCGGCGGCGGCGGCGGTGGTTTGCACAACCCTGCAAACGTAGGGTTGAGCGCTGGGCGGATGCTGCTTTTGCGGAACCCATTGATCTCATGTTGAGTTGCGCACAATAGAGCCAGAGCATCCTCCTGGTCCAAATTTAATTCATCCCCATACACCGACCGCACAAAGGCGGTAATACCGGCCGTGAGGAGCTTCAGGATCCGCTGAATTTTCAGCTCCTGTTGACGGATAGCCGCACTGATGTTGCCCCATATCGGCGTATTGATCACAGGCACGTTGAGGGAGTTGCAGTTGGATGGAGCCTTGTGAAGGCTCATGGCCTGAATGAGAACTTCTTCCTGGAGCTGATGGTTGTTGAGGAAGTCCACTGTGGCTGCCAATTTCGAGTTCAGGGGAAGCCCAGACGAGTGTGGGGCCGCCACATCGAGAAGTTCCTCCGCTGGTAAATCTGACGGAGGTGGTATGGGATCGACCAAAACCTCCTCATCCTGCTGCTCCAGGCTGATGGTGGAAGTTGGTGAAACAGCCCTGTGCCTGTCGCTGCTGGACGCTTGCTGCTGTTGACCGTGAAGCAGGAGCTCCAGCAGCCGCTCCATACGGTCAATACGCCCTTCACCCTGAACACTCAGATGGTCGGAGTCCTCCGGCTCTGAGAAATTGCCGGGGCCCCTATCATCGGCCCGCACCTCATCGAGGCCCACCCGGTGCCGGTAGTCGTCGCTAGCAGCCGCCGAAGTGAAACTGCGCGATTCCCGCGCGGGTGTGTTCAACCGCCTCCGTTTAGCGGGAGCTGAAGCCGCTGCCACTAAGGGCACTTGCGGCGTGGTGTCGGCACCAGCCGCAGCATGGATACCTGATGCCCGCGCGGGCTTGCCGGCTGCCCACATCGTGGACCTCGCCGACGCATGGTCTCGCCCACCCATCCATGGGGGGCTCGGCGACCGTGACGAGACCCGACCCAACCGACCCGTCCCGGCGTCGAGAGTTGGGGGGCGTCGACTGGACCTCACAGCCGCCCCGGGTCCCGCCCTGGAACCTGACCGCTCCTCGGCGGCAGGCAAAGCCTTAGCCCCGACAGGGTTAGACTTCCGGGCTCCTGCCCTTCCCCTACTCGGAGGGCTGAGTGAAAAGGGCCGTGCAGCTGCACGCACCCTTCTGCTCGAGGTCGCCAGCAAGCCTGCTGACGACCTGACTGCCATGGCAGGGTCCTCCTGCTCTGGTGGCACACCACACTCCTCCTCGTCGAACTCCTCCGAACTGTGGTGTGCTGGCGGATCCGGACCTGTAAACACAGGGCTTACCGACATTCCCGCCCGTGTCCCGGCCTGCGCTGCAGGTACCGCCGATATCAATGGCTCCGGGACTGCTGACCGGCAACCTCGTCCAGACGTTCTCCGGCCCTTGGAACTCCCATCCATGTCCTCGCTGGAAGAAACAAATCAACACAACAAGGACCACCAACTTAAGGTAGGATACTTACCTCAGTGGTTCCCTTATGAAGGGCTGGCGAGGAGCGCGCTCCACCGCCAGCCGTCGCAGCAACGCGATACGACGATATGTCGAGCATGCGCGCCGGCGGGCTCTTCACGAAGTCACTCACGTGACTCCGAAATGAAATTCCACAGACCCATCACTCTCTGTGAGAAAAAGTGTTTCCTCGTCTTCGTCCTAAATGGCTTACTCCTTATTTTTAAACTGTGGCCCCTGGTTCTGGACTCTCCCAACATCGGGAACATGTTCCTGCCTCTAGCGTGTCCAAACCCTTAACAATCTTATATGTTTCAATGAGATTCCTTCTCATCCTTCTAGACGCCAGAGTGTACAAGCCCAGCTGCTCCATTCTCTCAGCATATGACAGTCCCGCCATCCCGGGAATTAACCTTGTGAACCTGCGCTGCACGCCCTCAATTGCAAAATGAGAATGAAATTTAAAAATTAGTCACAGTAACAGGTGCAAGAACCATCGCGTTGCGTTATTTCTGTTGGGTGGTTGAGACTAGATACTGGCTAGGAAGTTAGGGGGGAATCCCTCCTCTACCCCATACAGCATCGAGGCACCTAATTAGCTTTCAAACAGCCAGATAGCGTCTTGGTTCCAAGTCATTTCTGAAAAATAATGCAAAACTTGGATTGTAACCTCCAGAGGGTCAGAGGTTGAGAGGAGACTTGATAGAAGTGTACACAATTATGAGAGGCTTGCAGTGGGTCGAGGCTCAGAACCTATTTCCCAGGATAGAAATATCAATTACCTGAGGGTATAGATTCAAGGTGAGAGGGGCAATGTTTGAAGGAAATGTGTGGAGCAGGTTTAGTCTTTAGACTTTGGAGATACAATGCTGAAACAGGCCCTTCAGCCCACCAAATCTGCACCAGCCAGCGATCACCCCATGCACTTCTGAGTCTCAGTCATTCAATAAAGGTATCACCACCATGCTAAGTTGATACTCGAAAACGTAGCCCCTCAGGTCCCCCTTAAATCTCTAACCTTAAACCTACGCTCTCTAGTCCAGGAATCCTCTTCCCTGGGAAAGAGACTAATAAGCCTGTCCCACATAGGTGTTTTTTCGGGTGACTGCCGACGACTGTCAACTGCCATTGGTTCCAAGTCATTTCCCATGCACTGTAGAAAACTATCCTACACTCTAGGGACAATTTACAATTTTTTTTACCGAAGCCAATTATCCTACAAACCTGCACGTCTTTGGAGTGTGGGAGGAAACCAGCGCACCCGGAGAAAACCCACGCGGTCACAGGGAGAACGTACAAACTCTGTATAGACAGCACCCACAGTCAGGATGGAACCCGGGTCTGTGCGCTGTGATGCAGCAACTCTACCACTGTTCCACCCAATGTTTTTCACACAGAGGATAGTGAGTGCGTGGGATGTGTTGCTGGGGGTGGTGGTGGTAGAGGCAGATTTGAGACTTTGGATAGTCACACGGATAATGGAGGGATATGGATTATGTGCAGGATGATAGAAGTTGCTTTTGGCATCATGTTCAGCACAGACGTAGTGAGCTGCAGGGCCTGTTCCTGTGCGGTACTCTTCTATCTTCTGAGTCTCAGTCATTCAATAAAGATATCACCACCATACTAAGTTGATACTCGAAAACGTAGCCCCTCAGGTCCCCCTTAAATCTCTCACCTTAAACCTACGCTCTCTAGTCCAGGAATCCTCTTCCCTGGGAAAGAGACTAATAGGCCTGTCCCACGTAAGTGTTTTTTGGGCGACTGCTGGCGACTGTCAAGTCACTGAAAAACCGGCGAGTGGAACGGTGACTGTCAGAGTGGAACACACACACACATCGCTTCCTTCACCAGCCCGTTATACAGGTGAGGGACAGGGCAAGCGGGGGGAGCGCTGTCTGAGTGAAATTCACACGGTGCAGAGCCAATGTGATACAGACACACACCACGATGAACAGGAAGGTTGGCGCTGTAATTAAGACGGTGAAAGCTCAGTGTATGGGAAGGGTCACGTAAGTCCTTTAAAAGCGGGGGGGAGAAGGAGTGGAGACAACTTTTAAGAAGCCAGAGATACACAGCGGACATTAACATTACCGGTCGGTTATCCTTGGTTCTGAAAACTACTGTTTACGTTTTTTTTCCCAATTAGCCAATGAAATTCACCGGTCAGCACCGGCTACATCCTACGAGAACCTACGAGAACCTATGACCTCCTGGCGACCCACTACCATTGCACCTACGCCACGAGAATTCTCGCTACTCGGCATGGTGGCTCCATTCTGGTCAACATGTTGAAAAATTAGCGGTGACCAGAATGAAGCCACGACTAGCTCTGAGAATGCGGGAACTCCTCACCACCATGAAGGCGACTCCCCGGCAACCACCCGCGAACATGCGGCGACCATGTGGCGACTGCATAGCCTCCTGTAGTCGTCTAAAAAGTCACGTAAATGGGACAGGCCCACCAGTATTCCCTTTATCCATGACTCTCATGAACTTCTTGCTCCGCAGAGTTTAGTTTAGTTTGTTTAATTTATTTAGAGTTTAGTTTATTTAGTGATACATAGCAGATAGACAGCGAGCCCAGTGGACAACAACGTCGGGAGCTCGCAGGTCCCAGGTTGGTGACCGGTTCTCCGGAGCTCCCGCAACAACAGCTTTGTCCGCTGGATTGGAGGATGGCAGCTTCGTCCACCCCGGGCCGGCCCGTTCATGGAGCTCGGATTCGGCCGCGGAACTTACCATCACCCGGCGGGGGGGCCCAACATCGGAAGCCTGGATCGCCTCAACGCAGATGGGGGAATAAGGAAGGAAGAGACAAGGACTTTAAGACCTTTGCCTTCCATCACAGTGAGGAGGTGCCTGGTAGACTCACTGTGGTGGATGTGAAACTGTGTTAAGTGTGTGTTTTGTTATTTTATTCTGTTATGACTGCAAGGTATGCAATTTCGTTCAGACTGAAATGTCTGAATGACATTAAAGGATACTTTATTTTACTTAGAAACAGGCCCTTCGGCCCACCGAGTCCACGTTGACCTGTGAACACCCCATACACCAGCACTGTCCCACACACCGGCGGTAATTTACAATTTTTACCAATGCCAATTAACCTGCAAACCCGCATATCTTTGAGATGTGAGAGGGAACCGGAGCACCCGGAGAAAACCCACGTGGTCACAAGGAAACCGTACAAGCTCCACAAACAGACAGCACCTGTAGACAGGATGGAACCTGCAACTTTACCGCTGCGCCACTGTGGTGCCCCTTCTTCAGGGTTACAGCGGACAATCGGCAAACATGGGCACCATTCCCTCCCACTACGGTCCAGTAGATCTGTATCATACAATCACAACTAACGGAATTGTAATGTGAGGCGATATTCGGAGAATTGGAGAATTGTTTCACAGGGTGGAGTGGAATTCTGGCAGGAGATATAAAAACAGTAAAAGGAAAAGTGTGTTTTCTGTTTTAGCTCAGTGATGTTGGAATTCATATTTCCTGTTATTCATTCTCGCTTGACTGCCTAGCTCAGGCGACACATCTCCAAGCTGATCAGTTGCTTATTTGGGCCACAGATGTCACACATCAGATGTATTTGAGGGGACGCAAGATCGCAGGCCTCCACTGACAAGCTTGCTGGAAGTCTGTGTGTCTGTGCACAGTCACACAGTGTGGAAACAGGTCCTTCAGCCTAACTTACCCATGCTGACCCAAGATGCCTCATCTGCACTAGTCCCACCTGCCCATATCCCTTTATTAGTTTATTAGTTTGTTACTGTCAGATGTTCTGAGACACAGTGAGGAGGTTTTGTTTGTGTGCTATCCAGTCAAATCAAACCAGAGCATCCATGGGCATGACCCAGGCTCGAACCTGACTATGGGTGCTGTCTGTATGGTGTTTGTACGTTCTTCCTGTGACCTCATGGGTTTTCTCCGGGTGCTCCAGTTTCCTCCCACATTCCAAAGACGTGCAGGTTTGTACGTGAATTGGCTTCAGTAAAATTGTAAATTGTCTCTAGTGTGTAGGATAGTACGGGGTGATCACTGGTCGGCACGGTCTTGATGGACAGAAGGGCCTGTTTCCACGCTACATCTCTGAAGTCTAAAGAATCGCATGACAGGGTGAACAACAAATAATATTTGAAGTTGTGCTTTCTTGAATCTGAGAAAATAAATTAAAATGAGTCAATATACCGCAGTTTAACCGACTGAAGACAAATATTATTATCTGTAATAGCTCCAAGTATTATAACTCAACAGAGCTAGGGTTGTCAAATTCACATCTGTGGTTGGGTATCATTTTCTGTAAAACCTCAGAGAGTCATTATCACCTTTGCTGTCCAATTTGACCAAATTTATCTCTGCTTTTAGTTACCAGCGGATGTCACTAGCTAGTCTTCTTGCTGGTGTTCCCATTAACCATTCATCAACAGAATGGATGGAAGAAGATTGCCAAGAATAATATTGAATATGGTGCTTTTGGTTTCCGACATTGCATCTTGTCCAATGCAAACGCACGTTGGGATTGGTCAGGGTTGGGAGACAGACCAACACAAACATTGGTGGTTGACATTGGGTGAGTAACGGCCAAGGCAGCAGCTTGCTCCTTCCTTAATTCTTTCTACTTTTATGGGATCCACATTAACGCAACACGTCCTAAATGCTGTTTATAGTGAAATATCATAATATAACAACAGTAAGGAAGGTTTAGAGGGATAAGGGGTAAACGCGGGAAGGTACGTCAATGTAGATTGATGTTGCATGTTAACCAATCACACACAAGCCAGCATCTCTAACTCCACCCCACTGTAATACTTATACTAACACTTGTTTCCAGCATGGGGAGTTGGAGCAGCCAGGATGTACTGACAATGAACCATCCTTTATGCTGTTAAGTTTCAGTGCTGATTAAAGATGTATTTAAGATGATTAAATATGAATTCTTTCCACGGGCACGACTTGCTGCCAGTGGGAAGAAATTGCCCAGCTTTAGGTTTAATCTCAATTGTTTGCTATGAGTCTGCAACAATCCCACTCCCCAATTCCAGCTCGAATCTGCCCTCGAACAGAGTCCAATTAACTCACAAGAGGACCCGGCTGTTTACTCGTTACAGCTTGCCGCTGCTAAGAATTCCGATCCATCCGTGACGGTAACTGTAAACAATGTCTACTTTGGCGTGAAATTAGACACTGGGGCAAAAGTAAATACCATGTCAATCAACCTCTTCAACAAGATAAGAACTAACGAGCCACTGATCAAGGACAAATCCACTCTATATGCGTTTGGAGGGGAGGTTCTGCAGTCTTTGGGCAAAACCAACTTGAAATGTGTGCTGAAAAAAACCACGAGGAATTTGACCTTCTATGTCTTGAACTTTAATTCAGTTACTCTGCTTGGCAACCAGGCCTGTCAGCAACTGGGGCTGATCTCCTTTGACAAAACGGTCCACAAGCTGCAAATTTCCCTGGACCCGCTGAGGGAATTCCGTTGAGAATGTTGCGGCAAAGGTCAGAACGGCCGCCTAATTTTCTGTCCTCGATGCAAAGAACTCTTTCTGGCAGATGCCGCTGGACAAGGAGTCATCAAACCTCACCACATTTGCCACCCCATTCGGCAGATACAAGTTTCTGAGAATACCATTCGGAATCAACTCTGCCAGTGAAGTCTTCCAAAGAACTATGGAGCTATTATTCGAGGACCTACTTTGTGCCATCATTGTTGACGATATCCTAATGTATGGCAAAGATGCAACGGAGCACGACCACAATCTCAGGCTCATCTTGGAGCGCGCACGCAAGATCAACCTCAAGCTTAATCCTGACAAGTGCAACTTCCGGGTTCCAGAGGTTTCCTATGTCGGCCACATCTTCACTCCTGAGGGTCTCAAACCCGATCCGAAGAAGGCTACTGCCATCACAGAAATGCCTGTCCCCACAGACGTGAAAGGCCTGCAGCGTTTTCTGGGCATGGTAAACTATTCCGGCAAGTTCATACCGAACCTCAGCGAACTAAGCTCCACACTGCGGGAGCTGACAAAAAAGGACACAGCATGGTCATGGTTCCAGCAACATCAGATTGCTTTCGATATCTTAAAGTCCAAACTGACCAGTGCACCGACTCTAATGTTTTTTGATCTGAAACGTCCGGTGACGATCACCTGCGATGCTTCGAAATTCGGGCTCGGTGCAGCCTGCTTGCAACCATCTGCCGAGGGCACTCTACTGCCTGTCTCGTATGCCTCTCGCACCATGACCGACACGGAGCAGCACTACGCGCAAATCGAAAAGGAACTGTTGGCTGTCGTCTTTGCTTGCTCCAGATTCCACGACTTCATCTTTGGCAACACCTTCACGGTCGAGATGGACCACCAACCACTGGTGACAATCCTGAACAAGCCCATCCACGCCACGCCAGCTCGTTTGCAGCGTATGATGATGGAGCTGCAGCGGTACGATTTCTCTATTACCTACACTAAGGGTAAGGACATGCACGTCGCTGACACTCTCTCCCATGCACTTTTGCGGGCATCTTGCAAACAACATCCCTAGGAACAGGAAAATTGTCTCCAGCAAGCAACTGCGCACCTTGGCCGTGCACACTGCCACAGATGATATGCTTCAAATCCTCTCCTCCATCATCAAAACAGGCTGGCCAGACAGACAATCCAACACGCCCACAGAGGTGCAGCCGTTCTACCTGGTTCGTGATGAACTGGTAGTTCAGGATGGGGTTGTCGTCAAGGGTCACAAGGTGGTGATACCCTTATCGCTACAAGACGTATACTTCAAAGAGGCACACAGCGGTCACCCAGGAGCCGACGCCACACTGGCACGCGCCCGTAGTCTGTTCTACTGGCGGGGAATGGCCAGCTACATCCGGGACCGCGTAGCCTCCTGCCCCGCTTGCAACAGCCTTGCGCCTCATCAGCAGCGACAGCCCCTTTTGCAACAACCTCCACCAGCTCTGCCCTGGACATCGCTGGCGGCGGACATTTTCGAATGGTGTGGGAAGCACTACCTCGTTCTAGTCGACTCCTTTTCTAATTGGTTTGAACCAGACCAATTGACCTCCCTCACATCGGAGATGGTCATCCAGAAGCTGAAAAGACACTTCTCTACCTTTGGCGCTCTCGTCAGCCTGAGAACTGACAATGGTCGGCAGTTCACCAGCCACATGTTCAAGCTTTTCGCAGACCGATGGAACTTCCAGCACATCACGAGCAGTCCCGAGTATCCACAGAGTAATGGTCTCGCTGTACGCGCTGTCAGAAGCGGCAACCACTTGCTGGAGCGAGCTCAGATTTCAAAGTCAGACGTTTATCTCGATCTCCTGAATCTCAGAAATGTTGCCAGGGACGGAACCCTGGGATCGCCGGCACAGCGACTGATGTCGAGATTGACGAGGCCTCCGGTACCCATCGCACAACAGCAACTGGTTCCTCAGGTGCTGAAGCCCGCCACTACCCAGAAACGTCTACAAGAGAAGCACGATATCCAGAAACGGTCATACGACAGCTCCAGCAGACCACTCAGGCCTTTACTTCCGGGTCAGGTCGTCCATCTACGAACTTCAACTGGACATTCCCGTCTGGGCACTGTGGTCAACCCGACTGACGAGCCACGGTCGTACCTTGTAGACTGTGAGGGAGCGGTGTACCTGAGAAGTCGACAACACCTGCTTGCTGTGAGGGAGCCGCGACCACCGCCTGCTGGTCCCTATGCTCCACCGCTCCAGTTCCAGCCACCTTTTGCAATGTCTCCCACCCGTCCCCGCATGCCTTGCGCCCCTCCATGTCCTGCGGTCTCCACTAACCACGCGGCCTCTCCCACCGCATGTTTCCCCTCTCGGTCACCACAAGTCTCCATCACGTCATTCTCGCCTCCAGGCTCTCCGTCTCATCTTTCAACTGAGGGGGGGAGGGTTTGGTCCGCACATGCTCGGGCCGTGTTAGTAGACCACCAGACGGATATGGCGAGTGTGTTTAACCCCATGGCATGAGTGCCCTTTCAAACTTAACCTTTGGGGGGAAGGATGTAGATTGATGGTGCATGTTAACCAATCACACACCAGCCAGCATCTCTAACTCCACCCCACTGTAATACTTACACTAACACTTGTTTCCAACACGGACAGTGGGGGCAGCCAGGATGTACTGACAACTAATCATCCTTTATGCTGTTAAGTTTCAGTGCTGATTAAAGATGTATTTGATCACCTACTGAGTCTGGTGTCCGTCTACAGTACAGGTACATCATTTGTTGAAAGTGGCATCACAGGTGGTCAGAAAGGGCCCTGGGTGCACTGCCTTCACCAGTCAGAACATTGAGTATAGAGGTTATGATGTCATGTTATATAAGATGTTGGTGAGGCCACATTCAGAGTATAAAGGGCCTGTCCCACCAGCATGCAACTCCATGCGATGAGCGCGACCTAACGTGGTCGCTTGAGCCGTCCGGCGTCGCGGGGCCGGTCCCACTTCGATCGCTGGAGCCGTGCGGAATTGTGCGGAGTTCGTCCCGACATCGCGCGGGGCTCCGAAAAACTGACCATGTTCAAAAATTCCGCGTGGCAACGGCTTGTCGGCTCGCAGTCGCCTCGACGCATTACACACCGCCTCGACGTCGTGCCTCCGTGACCCTCTCTGCAGGTGCCTCCGTGACCCTCTATGTGTGTGCCTCCGTGACCCTCTCTGTGTGTGCCTCTGTGCCCCTCTCTGTGTGCCCCTCTCTGTCCTGGCGAACTTACCTTTAAAACTTCACTCCAAGTTCGCCTCACTTTGCGCCGCTTGCGCCACTCACCCGACCTCCGCGCGGCCCTCGCTGCCGGTTTGGTCGCGCTTGCCGCATGCAGGCGCATGCTGGTGGGAACGGCCCTGTACAGGAGATCACCCGACCTCCGCGTGCCCCCCGCTTCTAGTTTGATCGCGCTCATCGCATGGAGCCGGATGCTGGTAGGACAGGCCCTATATGTTCAGTTTTGGGCACCATGTTATAGGAAAGATGTTGTCAAGCTGGAAAGGTTGCGGAGAAGATTTACGAGGATGTTCCCAGGACTCAAGGGCCTGAGCAACAGGGAGAGGCGAGCTGGGACTCTATTTCTTAGAGCGCAGGAGGATGCGGGGTGATCTTATAGAGGTGTACAAAATTGTGAGAGGAATAGATCAGGTGAATGCACAGAATCTCTTGCCCTGAATAGGGGAATGGAAAACCAGAGGACATAGGTTTCAGGTGAGGGGGGAAAGATTTAATAGGAACCTGAGGGGTAACTTTTTTTGCAGAAAGGATAATGAGTGTATGGAACGAGCTGCTGGAGGTGGTGGTTGAGGCAGGTATTATCATAATGTTTAAAAATGTTTAGACAGGTGCATGGATAGGACAGGTTTGGAGGTATATGGGCCAGATGCAGGCAGGTGGGACCAGTGTAACTGGGACATTGTTGGCCGGTGTGGGCTATTTGTGCCGAAGGGCCAGTTTTCACGCTGTATCACTCTTTGACTCTAGGTCGGACTCGTGTAGATGTGGTATCTTGGTCGGCATGGGTGAGTTGGGCTGAAGGGCCTGTTCGTGTTGGAGAACTCTAATGGGCCTATGGGCCTGTCCCACGTAGGCAACTTCTTAAGTGACTGCAGGAGACTATGCAGTTGCCACATGGTCGCCACATGGTTGCCACATGGTCGTGGGTAGTTGCCGGGGAGTCGCCTTCATGGTCGTGAGGAGTTCCCGCATTCTGGGAACTAGTCGCGGCCTCATTATGGTCGCAATGGAGAGTAGCGAGAATTCTCGTGCCGTAGGTGGGTCGCCAGGAGGTCCTAGCGGGTTGCCAGGTTGAAGGTTCTTGTCAAGCATAACCGACCGGTAATATTAAATGTCCGCCGAGCTTCACACCCGTGTATCTCTGGCTTCTTAAAAGTTGTCTCCACTCCTTCTCCCCCCT
The DNA here is from genome assembly GCA_963514005.1 of Raja brachyura. Next base: position 66,673,617 of record OY740792.1, read on the forward strand.
TCTTCCCCCTCTACCCCCCTCTTTTAAAGGACTTAATGTACACAGTGCTTTAGCCGTCTTAATTACAGCGCCAACCTTCCTGTTCATCGTGGTGTGTGTCTGTGTAACCTTGGCTTTGCACCGTGTGAATTTCACTCAGACAGCGCTCCCCCCGCTTGCCCTGTCCCCCGCCTGTATAATGGGCTGGTGCAGGAAGCGGTGTGTGTGTGTGTGTGTTCCACTCTGACAGTCGCCGTTCCAGTTGCCAGTTTTTGTTAAACTGGCTTTGAAGGTTAAAGAATTTATTTCTTCACTTCAAAACTCCCTGCAGAAAGGTCCTCCATCATTTATCTTTGGGTCAATAGTTTTCATCTTTTGATTTCATTATTTGTTCTAATTTCAGAGTTATGGAGTCACAGGTCCGTACCGCCTGGAAACAGACCCTTCGGCCCACCTTGCCTGTGCTGACCAAGTTGGCATATCGGGCTATTCCATTTGCCTGCATTTGACTCGTATCCCACTCAACCTTTCTTATCCATGTACCTATCCAAACACCTTTTAAATACTGTTATAGTACCTGCCTCACCTACCTCCTCTGGCAGCTCATTCCATACACCCACCACCCTCCGTGCTAAAAAATCATCCCTCAGGTTCCTATTAAATCTTTCCCCTCCCATCTTATACCTGTGTCCTCTGTTCTTGACACCCTATCTATTCCCCTCATGATTTTACATGTCTCTCAGAGATCAACCCTTTAGCCTCCTGTGTTCCAAGGGATATAAGTTTTCAAGAGAGAGTTAGATTTAGTTCTTAGGGCTAAAGGAATCAAGGGATATGGAGAAAAAGCAGAAACAGGGTACTGATTTTAGATGATCAGCCGTGATCATATTGAATGGCGGTGCTGGCTCGAAGGGCCGAATGGCCTACCTATGTTTCTATGTTTCTATAAGTCCTAACCTGCCCAATCTCTCGCTACAGCTCATGCCTTAATGTCCTGGCAACATCCATGTATCTGTCCAAATGTCTTTTGAAAATTGCAATTGTATCCACTTCCCAGCTTCCTCTGGCAGCTCGTTTCAGATACAGACGACCCTCTGAGTGAAAAGGTTGATCTGGATTCAATGCAGGCTGATAACTGTATTGACATCATGTTCAGCATAGACACTGTGGGGCCGAATGGCCTGATCCTGTGATGCACTGTTCTATGCTCTATGTTCATAATCCATTGAAAATCCTTTTCCAGAAAAGCATTTCTATGATGTTCATTGTAGATCCCAAGTGAAAAACAATATACTACGCCAATAATATCAACGTGAAAAGTATTTCTTTGCTTCCAGCACTCCATAAGACTTTTGTTAGCTCCGCTGGGATATTCAAAGAAGAGTTATATTGGACAACAAATATGCACTTTCCTGCTTTCTCAATTTAGATTCAGTAATATCTCCTGGAGTAGAGAAGGAAGCTTCATTTTTCTCCAACTGACACTTTTCTCCAATTGATTATCCAAGCCTGCGATTAATTACGACTTTCTGTCTTTTTCATAGCTTCTGCCTGGATGTTTCCCTTATATGTCGCTTCATATAGTAAAATATATCCTCGACCTTTGAGCACAGAACAGTACAGCACATGGCCAGGCCCTTCGGCCCACAATGTCCTTACCAAACATTCAATGATTCATTGATACTCCATTGTCACATGTACTTAGGTGCAGTGGAATTCTTTGTTTTTGCATTCAATACACGAGGCACGCAAAGAGTTGCCACGTTTCTGGCACTGAACAAGTTATAACAGTACTAACTAGAGTCACAGATAGAATCAGAATGCTGGAGTATCTCAGTGGGACAGACAGCATCACCGGAGAGATGATGTTTTGAGTCATATTGGCCCTTTGTTCTCTCGCCCCCCTCCCCCCCATCCCTCGCTGGGTCTCCGTTTGTGATTGGCAGCACAGGCCGATTGCATCTCTGTGGCCAAGTTACACACAGTCACTGCCTGCACGAATCTGCTCGATCTGCGTCTATGTAGCCAGCACCTGACAACTGTTGCCGATGGATTTACGATGCCAACTGGCACAAGAGATAATAGTGAGGCCCCTCACAGAAAATCACTGTGAAAGAATCCAGGCTCTGCGCAGAGGCCTGAAGGTGATTTTGCTGCAAGATCCCATCCAATTTCCTGGTGAAAGCTCTGAAGAACTCTGTTATTCCCATCATCACTGGCAATGATTTACAGATCATAATCATATTCCAGATGAAAATGATTTGTTGCACACATCCCCGTAATGGATATGGGGGCATGATCTCACTCCATGAGCTACTTATCAAGTGTGAGTTTTCTGACAGACGTGCCTTTTGTACTCTGCCTGTTTCTCTAGTATAATCACGGATCTGAAGGCATGGTTTTATTCCGCTACAACCCAGCGGCATGAACATTGAATTCTACAATTGTAGGTCGCCTCTGAGTTTAAAGTTTTGCCTAGTGATTGACATTTCCACACTGGGGAAAATATTCCTGACTGCCGTGCCTATTTATGCCACTTTTAATTTTATAAACGTCTATCAGGTCTCCCCTCAACCTCTGATGCTCCAGAGAAAACAATCCAAGTTTCTCCAACCACTCCTGTTTCTCATAACCGCTATATTGGACTTTACGCCTAGTTTAGTTTAGCTCAGATATACAGCGCGGAAACAGGCCCTTCGGCCCACCGGGTCTGCCCCGACCATCCATCCCCGCACATTAACACTATCCTACACACACTACGGACAATTTTTACATTTACCAAGCCAATTAACCTACAAACCTGCACGTCTTTGGAGTGTGGGAGGAAACCGAAGATATTGGTGTTGTCTGTACGGAGTTGGTACGTTCTCCCCATGACCCACGCAGGTCACGGGGAGAACGTACCAACTCCGTACAGACAGCGCCCATAGCCAGGATCGAACCCGGGTCTCTGGTGCTGCCAGCGCTGTAAGGCAGCAACTCTACCGCTGCACCACCGTGCCACCCTATTAGTTTAGTTTAGTTTATTGTCGCGTGTACCAAGGTACAGTCAAAAACCTTTGTTGCGTGCACACCAGTCAGCGGGAAGACTATACATGATTCCATTCAACCCATCCACAGTGTAGAGGTGTATGATAAAGTGAACAATGTTTGGTGCAAGACTATCTGCTCCCCTACAATCACAAACATATATTGTGGAACATACTGCACAAATGTTAGCATTTACTATCTCTACACTTTGTTTAAACAATGCTGCCTAATTCTTAAATAGTTTGCTAAATCATCGTGCAACATCTGCCAACTGTTGCCGATCACTTTACGATGCCAACTGGCACAAGTGATAGTGAGGTCCCTCAGGAACGGTGAAAGAATCCAGGTGGTGCCTGCCAACAGTCTGTCTGTTTTTTCCTTCTTTGTGTCTGTTTGGTATGTGTTAAATGTGGTTTTTTTGTGTACTTTAGCTTGTTTTATGTGGGGGGGTGGGGACTTGGAGGAAACGTTTTCTAATCTCTTACCTCGACGGAGATGCGATTTTTTCCGTATCGTATATCCGTCCGCACTGCGGCCTAACATTGTGGGGTTGGCGGCCTTTGCTGGAGATCGGCCGGGAGCTCCATCATGGGAGCCTGCGGACTTACCATCACGGATTCCCGCTCCCTGTCGGGGGGTCATCTTTGGGGCTCCAATCGTGGAAGCTTCTGGTTACAGACCAACATCAGGAACTCTAAGCCGCAGGAGTTTCAACTGCCCCATCGCGGGAGTTTCAATCGCCCCGATGCAGCAGTTTCGATCACCCCAACGCGGGAGTTTTGATCGCCCTGATGTGGAAGTTTCGATCGCCCCGGTGCAGGGGCTTTGTCCACTGTCTTTGGGGGCTGCAGGTGGTTCGCCTGCCCCGACCGTGGGAGAATAAAGAGGACGAGATTGGACTTTATTGCCTTCCAACACCATGAGGAACGTGGGGAATCCACTGTGGTGGATGTTTATGTTAACATTTATGTATGTGTGTGTCTTGTTGCTTTTTTTTAGTATGGCTGTAAGGTAATTTGCATATCACTGTACCTTAATTAGTACATGTGATAATAAACTGATCTTGAAACCTTGGCCTTGAAACCTTGCGAGCCCAGGGGCCCAATTTTGGTGCAATATCCCATTCAATTTCCTGGTGAAAGCTCTGATTGACTGATATTCTCATCATTACTGGCAATGATTTACAGACCATAATCATATTCCCGATGAAAATGCTCTTTTGTTCACATCCCCCTGTAGTGAATATGGGGGCATGATCTCACTCCATGAGCTACTTATCACTTCGTCTGAAGAACCGAAACGTTGCCCATTCCCTTCGCTCCTTAGATGCTGCCTCACCCGCTGAGCTTCTCCAGCACTTTTGTCTACCCATCATTTAGTTCAGTTTAGTTTAGGTTAGTTTACAGATACAGAGCAGAAACAGGCCCTTTGGCCCCCTGAGTCTGCGGCAACCAGCTACCTCTGAACACTAACCCTATCCTATAAACTGGGGACAATTTACAATTTTACCAAAGCAAAATTAACCTACAAACCTGTAAGTCTTTGAAATGTAGGAGGAAACTGGAGCACCCGAAGGAAACCCACGCGGTCACAGGGAGAACGTGCAAACTCCACACAGACAGCACCCATAGTCAGGATCAAACCTGGGTCTCTGGCACTGTGAGGCAGGCAGCGACATTGCCACTGTGCCACCGGGCCATCCCATCAAGTACGAGTTTTCTGTCAGAGAACCAGACATGCCTTTCAGAGAGCTCGCTATTTCCCAAGTATAGTCAAGACAATAGACAACAGGTGCAAGAGTAGGCCATTCGGCCCTTCCAGCCAGAACCTCCATTCACTGTAATGATGGCTGATCATCCACAATCACTACCCCGTTGCTGCCTTCTCCCCACATCCCTTGACTCCGCTATCTTTAAGTGCTCTATCTAACTCTCTTTTGAAAGCATCCAGAGAATTGGCCTCCACTGCATTCTGAGGCAGAGAATTCCACAGATTCAAAACTCTGTGGGTGAAAACGTTTTTCCTCGTCTCCTAAATTTCTTCTAAATGGCCGACCCCTAATTCTTAAACTGTGGCCCCTGGTTCTGGACTCCCGAACATCGGGAACATGTTTCCTGCCTCCAGTGTGTCCAATCCAATCTTATATGTTTCACTAAGATCCCCTCTCATCATTATAAGCTCCAGAGTATACAAGCCCAGCCGTTCGATTCTCTCAGCATATGACAGTACCGTTATCCTGGGAATTAACCTTGTGAACCTATGCTGCAATCCCTCAATAGCAAGAATGTTCTTCCTCAAATTTGGAGACCAAAACTACACACAATACTCCAGGTGTGGTCTCACTAGGGCCCTGTACAACTTCAGAAGGACCTCTTTGCTCCTATACTCAACTCCTCTTGTTATGAAGACAAACATGCCATTAGCTTTCTTCACTGCCTGCTGTACCTGCATGCTTACTTTCAGTGAATGATGAACAAGGAGCCCCAGGTCTCGTTGTACTTTTCCTTTTCCCAACTTGACATAATTCAGATAATAATCTGCCTTCCTGTTCTTGCCACAAAGTGGATAACCTCACATTTATCCACATTAAACTGCATCTGCCCACTCCCCCAACCTGTCCAAGTCACCCGGCATCCTCATAGCATCCTCCTCACAGTTCACACTGCCACCCAGCTTTGTGTCATCTGCAAATTTGCTGATGCTACTTTTAATCCCTTCATCTAAATCATGCATGTATATTGTAAATAGCTGCAGTCCCTGCACTGAGCCTTGCGGTACCCCAGTAGTCACTGCCTGCCATTCTGAAAGGGACCCGTTAATCCCTACTCTTTGTTTCCTGTCTGCCAACCACTTCTCTATCCATGTCAGCACTCCACCTCCAATACCATGTGCCATAATTTTGCCCACTAATCTCCTCTGTGGGACCTTATCAAAGGCTTTCTGAAAGTCCAGGTACACTACATCCACTGGCTCTCCCTTGTCCATTTACCCAGTTATATCTCCAAAAAATTCCAGAAGATTACTCAAGTGTGGTTTCTCCATCGTAAATCCATGCTGACTCGGACCGATCCTGTTACTGCTATCCATATGTGCCATGGAAAAATATTTCATCTTTTATAATTGACTCCAGCATCTTCCCCACCACCGATGTCAGGCTGATTGGGCTATAATTCCCTATTTTCTCTCTCCCTTAAAAAGTGGGATAACATTAGCTGAATCTATAGAACATTGGACAATGATCACCAATGCGTCCACGATTTCTAGAGCCGCCTCCTTGAGTACCCTGGAGTACAGACCATCAGGCCCTGGGGATTTATCAACCCTGTGTCCGATTAGTCTACCCAATACCATTTCCTGCCAAAGGTGAATTTCCTTCAGTTCCTCCGTCACACGAGGTCCTCCGGCCACTAGTACATCTAGGAGATTGTTTGTGTCTTCCTGAGCAAAGACAGATCCAAAGTACCTGTTCAACTCGTCTGCCATTTCCTTGTTCCCCTGATTGTGTCTTCACGGGACCCACATAAGTCTTATCTAATTTTTTCCTCTTCACATACCTAAAGAAGTTTTTATATCCTTTATATTCTTGGCTGGCTTACCTTTGTACCTCATCTTTTCTCCCCGTATTGTCCTTTTAGTTATCTTCTGTTGCTCTTTAAAAGTTTCCCAATCCTTTGACTTCCTGCTCATCTTCGCTATGTCTTACTTCTCTTTTATTTTTATACTGTCCTTGGCTTCCCTTGTCAGCCACAGTCACCTCTTACTCCCCTTAGAATCTTTCTTCCTCTTTGGAATGAACTGATCCTGCACCTTCTGTATTATTCCCAGAAATACCTGCCATTGTCGTTCCACTGTCATCCCTGCTAGGGTCCGTTTCCACTCAACTTTGACTTGAACCAGAGGACAGAGAGTACTGTAGGTTTACGACGAGAGTGCATAGAGTGCAACAACTGAGGGGCAACAACTGCCTATCACCAACTAGAGAGCGGTCCTGACCTCCCATCTCCCTCACTGCAGACCCTCAAACTATATTTAATTGGACTTTACTGGACTATCTTGCACTAAACGCTATTCCCTTTATCCTATATCTGTAAATTGTGGATGGCTTGAAGGTAATCACAGATCGTCTTTCTGCTGACTGGTTAGCAGGCAACAAAAGCTTTTCACTGTACCTCGGTCCACGTGACAATAAACTCAACTAAAACAGCTTCATTTCGAGGGTGGTGGGTATATGGAACCAGCTGCCAGAGGAAGTAGTTGAGGCAGGTACCATAATAGCACTGAAAAGACAGATACATGGATAGACGATTTAGAGGGATATTGGCTAAACGCAGGCAAATGGGGCTAGTATAGATGGGGCATCTTGGTTAGCATGGGCAGGTTGGGCCGAAGGGTCTGAGCTGTATAAGACTCTTCCAGACTGAGAACCCATAAGGAGACAATCCTATTGCTGCACCTCGGTGGAATGGTGGCACAGGTGGTAGAGTCTTGCCTCCCAGCACCAGAGACCCGGGTTCATTCCTGACCTTCAGTGCTGTCTACGTGTGCGGAGTTTGCACATTCTCCCGGTGACTACGTGGGTTTCCTCTGGGTCCTCCCGTTTCATCCCTTATCCCAAATACATGTGGACTTGTAGGTTAATGGGCCCTCTGTAACAATTGCCCCTAGTGTGTAGGGAGTGGATGAGAAAGTGGGATAACATGGAACTAGTGTGAACGGGTGATCGATGGTCGGCGAGGGCTGGGTGGGCCGAAGGGCCTGTTTCCATGCTGTAATTCAATCAATTCTGGCATGACTGGTTTCTGCCCTGGCATATCTACCTGCACACATCCTCTTCTCCTTGCGTATGGCGTACACAGCCTAAAGACAACTTGTTCCGTTTGATCTTCTGTTTGTGCACGCCAGGTTGATTACATTCGTTGAAACAGGGTGGACCACGTGAAGGTTGCAATCTCCCAGCCCCACACACATCTAAAATCTATTAGAGTCCATCAACATTTGATACCAGGCATCTTGGCTCCAGGCCGATCTCTGAGGTTGATACATTATCAATTTCAGACCATTTTGTGACTGCACTAGTCTGTATTTAATTCAGCTTTTCTCCATGGGTGGAGTGCACTGCCTTCTAGAGGCTGGGTACTGGTGTGGTTTATTACTGACATATGTACTGAGGTACAGAGAGAAGCCTTTGCTTGCGTGCTATCCAATTTACCCAGTTCATACTATACAGGAGTACAAGCAGGTGTCAAAATCATCAGAGGAATAGATTGGGTAAATGTAGAGTCTTTTGCCCAGAGGTGGGGAACTGAGGACTGGAGGATATAGTTTGAAGGCGAGTCGTAAGTAAGTAAATTTTATTTATATAACGCGTTTAAATCAACTCGCGTTGCACCAAAGTGGTTTACATAGAAAAAATAATTAAGTTTCAGTACATCCATAGAAAAATAAAAAAATAAATAAAAATGACACAACCCATTATAGGGAGGTTCCAGGGCAGTGGGGTCACGACCCATGACCCGTACTGCTGCTACGCTACTCCAAGTGGAGTACACGGGGTGAACTGCAGGTGAGCACTCACCTTTGTTCCCAGCGTAGAGCGGGCCCGTTAAAACCCGAACGCACAAATTGCCCATTTTTGTGCTGTAAATAATTATGGAAATCAGGATAAGCGTGAGACATTTAGCCTACTTCAGAATTCCAAAAGAGAGGAGAAATGACGGTAGATAGAAGCGAGAGCTGAAGGGACAACAACAGCCAGAGTGCTTGGCAAACATTGGCCGTTTGCTCACTGCCTTTCATCAACTAAGGCATTATTTGTGTTTTTTCTTGATTCCTTTGGCATCTAAAAACTTTCAGAAGTGATAGGGTGCACAAAAGGCTGGAGAAACTCAGCGGGTGCAGCAGCATCTAAGGAGCGAAGGAGATAGGCGACGTTTTGGGTCGAGACCCTTCTTCAGACTCTTCAGAAGTGATAATCTGGCTGTAAAATGTTAAAATCGCCCATGGTTCTCAAGTGGGATTTTACATACAAAAAGAAAACGCCTCTGAAGCAACATTTACAGCCAGGTTTATCACTTCTGAGACTTTGTAGATACCAAAGGAATGGAGAAAAACCATAAACAATGCCTTACTGTTGATGAAATGCAGCGAGCAAACGCGATCATTCCCAATATTTTCAATTCCGATATCTGCACGGCCAATGTTCACCAAGCACTTTAGCTGTTGTTGTCCCTTCAGCTCTCGCTTCTCTTTACCTTCATTTCACTTCACGTTTGGAATTATGAAGTTGGGTACGTGTCTCTCACGCTTGTCCCGACTTGCACAATTTTTTATAGCGCAAAAATCCAACATTTTGGCGTTTTTTAACAGGTAGGAAAATGCGTGTTTCTTGCATTAATAACATATACCGGAAGTTACGGATGTCCTCCAGATGGATTCTGCGGCTCCGTGCGTCAAGCCCAATGACCCAGTGACCTTACGTGCAACCCTCTATAGAATTCAATATGAATCCCCCCACAACAGAATCGAAACCTTCCACTGTGGGAAAAGGCACCAGAAAGTTCAGTCCTCTTCCACTATGACCATCCGAGGTCGAGGCCGCAGCCAGTCTGATATTTTCAGGCCCTCTTTGCCGGGAAGATGGAACTCCGGCGTCGGGTGAACACTCCTGAGCGGCTTGGAAATGTCTGGAGCGGCCGCTCCCTCCCCGGAGACTGCGGCTCCCGAAGTCCTCAGGCCGCGCTGGCTAGAGCTCCGACTCTGGCGATCTCGGATCCCAGGCTCCGCGGTGTTTTAAATTCAGCGCCGCCCGCGGCTGGACGCCCGCAGCCACAGCTCCTCGGATGTTGGAGTTGGCGGCCACCACACTCCGGAGCTTACTGCACGGCGACCCGGTAAGGCATCGCCCGCTCCGTGATGGTGTCCCAGCGCTGTGCCGCCGCCAAAGCTGTAGTCCCAGCCGGTCCCGACAGGAAACGCCGCTCCAGTCCGATGGTAGACTTCCAACAAACATTTTGTTGTAGCAGGACTAAAAATTAAAAAAAAGGGTGAAAGGACGGACTGCAGGCAGAGCAGCCATACACAATGGGGCCCCACTCCTGCAGTCCGCCATCTATGAGTCGTAGATTCATAGAGTGATACAGCTGGAAACAGGCCCTTCGGCTCAAATTGCCCACACTGGCCAACATGTCCCAGCTACACTAGTCCCACCTGCCTTCGTTTGGTGAGGAGGGAAAGATTTAACAGGAACCTATCTTTTTTTTATACAAGTGGTAGTGGGTGTATAAAACGAGCTGCCAGAGGAGGCAGTTGAGGCAGGTACTACCGCAACGTTTAAGAAGCATCTAGATAGGTACATGGATAGGACAGGTTTGGAGGGATATGGGCCAAACACAGGCAGGTTGGACTAGCGTGGAAGGGGCATGTTGGTCAGCATGGGCAAATTGGGCCGAAGGGCCTGTTTCAATACTGTATGACTCTATGCCACACACAAGTTCAACAGGTAGAAAAAAGAGAAGAATACCGCAGTGCAGAATGACAGCATGGTATTATTACTGTTACAGAGAAAAAGCCCAATGCCTGCAGTGGGGTAGATTGGAAGATTGGGCCTACACCCTATGCAAAATAGTCCTTGATTATGCTGCCGTTCCCACCTCCAACTAATGTAGCTATAACGTTATCTTCTGCAGTCCGGTTATGTTTTCTCTTTGCACTACCTGTTATACTTGTGAATGGCTTGATTGCACTGACGTATGGTGTATATGAGGGGTAGGAGGCAAAACAAAATGTTCGTTGTAACTCGGTACATGTGACAGTCATAAACCAATGCCAATGCCAACAGCAATGCACCAACTTACAGATGCAACCATACCAAGTATATTGTTGTAAAGTGAGCTCCACCAGGCTCTTCCCTTCCATGAGCTAGGGGACTGACCGATTTACCTCTGCCCCATTGTGGTCATTGGAGTTTGTCTATGTCATAGAGTCATCAAGTCATAGAATGATACAGTGTGGAAACAGGCCCTTCGGCCCAACTCGCCCACACTGGCCAACATGTCCCAGCTACACTAGTCCCACCTGCCTGCAGTTGATCCATATCCCTCCAAACCTGTCCTATGCATGTACCTGCCCAACTGCCTCTTAAACAATGAGATAGTCCCAGCCTCAGCTACCTCCTCTGGCAGCTTGTTCCATACACCCACCACCCTCTGTGTGAAAAAGTTATCCCTCCGATTCCTATTAAATCTTTTCCCCTTCACATTGAACCTATATCCTCTGGTCCTCGATTCCCCTACTCTGGGCAAAAGACTCCGTGCATCTACCTGATCTATTCCTCTCATGATTTTGTATACATCTATAAGATCTCCCTCATCCTCCTGCGCTCCATGGAATAGAGACCCAGCCTACTCAACCTCTCCCTATAGCTCACACCCTCTAGTCCTGGCAACTTCCTCGTAAATCTTTTCTGAACCCATTCAAGCCAATTTTATATCTATAGCATGTTTAAAAACAACTCACGTTGACCAAAGTGCTTTACATTAGTGCAGGTACTCACGTGCTACATACAGTGGTACATAGATCTAACAATACATACATAAATACCTACATCATGCGCTCCCTCAGAGGACCTCAAGAAACGCTTGTGAGTAGAAATAGGTTTTAAGTCTAGACTTAAAGGAGTTGATGGAGGGGGAGGTTCTGATGAGAAGAGGGATGCTGTTCCATGTAATGCTGGGGCAAGGTCAGGCAACATCTCTGGAGAACATGGGTAAGTAACGTTTCAGGAGTTCTGTGGGACCCTCTCTCCTGTGTGGAGTCTGAAGAAGGACCCTGACCCTAAACGTCATTTATCCATCTTGTCCAGAGATGCTGCCTGACCTGCTGAGTAATTCCACTACTTTGTGTCCTTCAAAGAATAAACAAATGTCTCGCAAATCTGATTGATTTTTTTTGAAGATGTGACCATAAAGGTTGATGAGGGTAGAGCTGTAGATGTTGGGTAAATGGACTTCAGTTCCGCATGGTAGGCTGCTCCAAGGAGAGATGGCTGAATGGATAGCAAATTGGCTCCATGGGAGGAAGCAGAGGGTGATGGTGGAAGGTTCTTGGTTCTTGGTTCTTGGTTACTTGGTCCTCCAAAATATTCCAACTGGAATTTAAACTGAAGGTGGTGATGGGAGGGGTTTAGCCAGAGAGGGTTATTGGGAAGAAAGTGCCACTTTAAATTTAGTTGCATCTGGCTGGGCAACCGTGGCTTGGTGGAGATTATTCCATGCACTATGCGTGTAAAGAACGAATTGCTGTACACATCTGTCTTTGTGGCTGGGACCACAAATTGGATCGAATGCCCTTGTCTGCTCCTAATTGGTTTGGGGTTGGTGTAGGTCTTGTGATCTATGTCTAGCTGACCATTTAACATTTTGTAAAAACAGGTCAAACGGTCAGCTTCACGTCTGTCTTGGAGAGGGTTCCACCCCGCCCAGAGAATTCAGAAGTTTGGTGACACTCGCTTCTCTCTCGTAGGTGTTAGTAACAAATCTTTGGACACGTTCGATGGATGAAATGTTTTTATGTGTGTATGGGTCCCAAGCTGCAACTGCGTAGTCCAGATGAGGCCTAACGAGGGTGAAATACAGCTTCTCTGGGAATACCGGTTGCCTGTCCTTGCCCCAGATTCCAGCATCTGCAGTTCCTAGTGCCTCCTCCTTATATGTACATGTGGTATTTTGAAGGGATTTCAATAACTGTCTTGTACATGCTGAAAATTCATTGCAGGAGAATGTAGTTTTATAACAAAGTATTTTTTTTAACATAGATAAAGAGTCGTATCTCAATGAAACAAATGATCATGTTTTATTATCAGCTTTTAATATGTGTATTTTAGCTAGTTTACTAATTTTTCATCATTTTGTTTAGTTTAGTTTGGATTAGGCATATGCCACAAAAACAGGCCCTTCAGCCCACCGAGCCCATGCTGACCAGCAATCACTCCGTGCACTAGCACTACCCCACACACTAGTACAATTTATACTTTTTACTGAAGCCAATTAACCGGCCAACCTGCACGTCTTTGGAGAAAACCCACGCGTTCACAGGGAGAACGTTCAAACTCCAAACAGACAGCACCCATAGTCAGGATCGAACTCAGGTCTCTGGCGCAGTGAGGCAGCGACTCTATTGCTGCAAACAACAGTGCCGCTCAATTTGCAAAGAGAGCTGGGGTTTAGAGTTGGGCACAGTGCGATAGTGCATTTGGAACCTTAGTCCAGGCCATCGTTCTTTCAGAGGGAACTACAAATGATCCCAACCCAAAACGTCACCTATTCCTTTTCTCCAGAGATGCTGCCTGGCCCGCTGAGTTACTCCACACTTTGTGACTACTTTGGCAGGGTTTGCTAGGCAAGTGCAGAACGCTTCTGCATGAGATGGGAAATGGAGTTAACTCATGTAGGTTTATGTCTAGGTCTATTGCCACATATACCAAGGTACAATGAAAGGTTTTTAATTGGTTTGCATGCTGCCCAATAGATCAGATAATACTATACATAACTGCTGTACAAGATACAGAGTGCAGAATATAGTTCTGGTCCCACCTGGTCACTCCCTCTTCTCTCCTCTAACATCAGGCAAGAGGAATAGAAGTGTGAAAACGCACACTTACAGATTCAGGGACAGTGTCTTCCCAGCTGTTATCAGGCCATCCTATCACCATCAGCACCATCCTATCACCATCAGCACCATCCTATCACCATCAGCACCATCCTATCACCATCAGCACCATCCTATCACCATCAGCACCATCCTATCACCATCAGCACCATCCTATCACCATCAGCACCATCCTATCACCATCAGCACCATCCTATCACCATCAGCACCATCCTATCACCAGCGGTGCCGACCTCCCGTCCTACCTCATTGGCGACCTTTGAATTTTAATCTTTGATCTAACTTTATTTGACTTTATCTTGCACCACATGTTATATGCTTTATCCTGTATCTGTACATAGTGGATGGCTCGACTGTAATCATGTATAGTCTTTCCGCTGACTGGATAGCACGCAACAAAAAGCCTTTTCACTGTACCTTGTTACACATGACAATAATTACACAAAATCAATCATTCTCAGCGGTGTAGAGCACCAGTTCCAAAGACAAAGTCCGATGTCCGCAATGGGGTAGAGGTGAATTGGACAGAACCCTAGCTCATGGAAGTGCCATTCGAAACCTTGTGACAGATTGGCTAACCTTATTTGGCACTGGTGCATTAAAAATAACATTTGGATTTCAGCTGTCTACTTGCCAGGTAGATTCAATATGGTGGCAGACACCAGGTCACGCAAGTTCAATGACAACACGGAATGGATGTGGAATCATGATGTATTTAAAGGGATTGTTGTTCGGTACGGGATGCCAGAGATCGATTTGTTTGCATCCAGACTCAATCACCAGGTACCGAAGTATGTTTCAAGGGAACCAGATCCAGGGGCAGTCGCAGTTGATGCGTTCTCGCTACACTGGGGCGGAATGTTTTTATATGCATTTCCCCCCTTCTGCCTCATCAGTCGGTGCTTGACCAAGATCAAGCAGGACTCCGCTTCAGGAGTTTTGGTGGTACCTGTCTGCCCTACACAGCCATGGTTCCCTCTCATTTCAGACATTATTACACGGCCTATTATGGTGGTTCCAAAACGTCATGATCTATTGGTGCAGCCTGTGACTGGAGATCAACACCCGTTGTATGATCGTGTTAATTTGTTAATTTGCAGAATCTAAGAAGGCCATACCTGGGTCTGGGACTATCCAATCGGACCGTGGATGTCATCACATCGTCCTGGAGGGATAGTACGAAATAGCGGTACATCTTGGACGATCAGCCATGATCATATTGAATGGCGGTGCAGGCTTGAAGGGCCGAATGGCCTACTCTTGCACCTATTTTCTATGTTTCTATGTTTCTATCTCTCATGTCAGGAAATGGGAGTGGTTTTGTTTACATGGGAACATTACATAGCACACAGCCTCCATCCCAGATGTGCTTGAATTTCTGTCCAAGTTATATTTCAATGAAGGGTTGAGCTATAGTGCCATCAATAGTGCCAGGAGTGCCCTGTCATCGTACCAATGCCTGGGGCTCAGAACTTCTGTCTGTAGGATCTCATCCGTTAATATCCAGATTTATGAAGGGTGTTTTTTTAATTCCAATCCCCCCAGGCCTAGGTACTCTGAAATCTGGGATGTGAGCATGGTACTGATGCTGCTTCATCAGTGGGGTACAGCCACACCTTTGTCATTGGTGAAGATTACCCTAAAGTTGATCATGCTCATGGCGCTGGTGTCAGTGCAAAGGGTTTTCAGACTTTGCACAAACTGCGTCTGGACAGGATGGTGTCATCAGGGAATGACGTTAAATTTGACTTTTATGACCTAATTAAACAAAGCAGACCAGGGGTGTCAGGATTCAAGCTTGTACTGTCAGCTTATCCCACGGATTTACGGCTGTGTGTGGTGGCGCACTTGAGGCGCTATATCAAGGTCACGAAGAGTCTCAGAGGCTCCGAGGTAGCATTGTTTATTAGCCACAAAGAGCCACATATGAAAGTGTCCGTTCAGACCATTTCACGATGGCTGAAACAAGTGCTGGGTTGTGCAGGAGTTAATACTGACAATTTTAAATCTCACTCCACCAGGGAGGCATCAACGTCAGCAGCGAGGGCAATGGACGTCCCTCTAGACCATATCTTTGTGGCCGCAAGCTGGTCAAATGAATTGACTTTTCAGAGGTTTTATAATAAACCACTTATTGAACCCGGGGTGTTCGCCCATTCTGTTTTAAGTTCTGTTTCATAGCTTCTCCCTGGGAGAGAGGAGTCGCTATTGTGTTCCTTTTGTTTATTTTGTGAATTAAAGCATTAACATGTTAATCAGTACCATGTTTCAATGTATTGCTCATTATTCACTCCGCCTGAGTCAACTGATGCAGTGTGAGACACCTGGATTGGGATCGGCGTGAAATCAAACCTTTGAAATCTTCACGGAATCACTCACGTGACTCCAAAGTAAAATAGTAAGATTAAACGAGAACTTACCAGTTTGAAGTTTGATCCTTATTTTATTTAGGAGTTATGATGAGCGGTTACGTGCCCTCCACTCCCAGGCTTCAAAATCTTAAAGGTCAACTGGAAGGTCTGGTTTAAAAATCTTACTATGTTACTTCAGTTACTGTTATCTGTGATTTCACACCGCTGCTTTGAAGATTTACGCGCTTGCGGACTGGTGGGGTTCTTCACGTAATTGCTCATCGTAACTCCTCATAAAATAAAGATCAAACTTCAAACTGGTAAGTTCTCATTTAATCTTACTATTATACTGCATCTGCCCACTCACTCAACCTGTCCAGGTCACCCTGCAACCTCCTAACATCCGCTTCATAGTTCACACTGCCACCCAGCTTTGTGTCATCCGCAAACTTGCTAGTGTTGCTCCTAAGAGAGAGTACAGAGGAGATTTACTAGAATGTTGCCTGGGTTCCAGCAACTAAGTTACAGAGAAAGGTTGAACAAGTTAGGTCTTTATTCTTTGGAGCGCAGAAGGTTAAGGGGGGACTTGATTGAGGTCTTTAAAATGATGAAAGGGATAGACAGAGTTGACGTGGATAAGCTTTTCCCATTGAGGGCAGGAAAGATTCAAACAAGAGGGCATGACATGAGAATTAAGGGACAGAAGTTTAGGGGTAACATGAGGGGGAACTTTACTCAGCGAGTGGTGGCTGTGTGGAATGATCTTCCAGCAGAAGTGGTGGAGGCAGGATGGATTTTAACATTTAAAAGTAAAGTGGATAGGTATATGGACGGGAAGGGAATGGAGGGGTATGGTCTGAGTGCAGGTAGATGGGACTAGGGGAAAATAAATGGTTGGCACGGACTGGAAGGGCCGAGAAGGCCTGTTTCCGTGCTGTAATTGTTGTATGGTTATATGGTTATATGGTTAATTCCCTCTTCCAAATCATTAATATATATGGTAAACAGTTGCGGCCCCAACACTGAGCCTTGCGGCACTCCACTCGCCACTACCTGCCATTCTGAAAAGGACCCGTTCACTTCTACTCTTTGCTTTCGGTCTGTCAACTAACTTTCTATCCATGTCAACACCCTACCCCCAATACCATGTGCTCTAATTTTAGTCACCAGTCTTCCACGCGGGACCTTATCAAAGGCTTTCTGAAAGTCCAGATATCAAGTCAAGTCAAGTCAAGTTTATTCGTCACATACACATACGGGATGTGCAGTGAAATGAAAAGTGGCCGTGCCCGTGGACTTTGTGCAAAAGACAAACAAACAAACAATCATACTGGTTGGATGATATACCACATCCACTGGCACCCATTCATCCATTTTACTTTTTACATCCTCATAAAATTCCAGATGATCAGTCAAGCATGATTTCCCTTTCATAAATCCATGTTGACTTGGACTAATCCTTTTACTGCTATCCAAATGCCCCTTTATTACATCTTAGTAATTGACTCCAGCATCTTTCCCACCACCGAAGTCAGGCTAACTGGTCTGTAATTCCCAGTTTTCTCTCTCGCTCCTTTCTTGAAAAGTGGGATAAAATTAGCTATCCTCCAATCCACAGGAACTGATCCTGAATCTATTGAACATTGGAAAATGATCACCAATGCATCCACTATTTCTAGAGCAACCTCCCTGAGGACCCAGGGATGCAGCCCATCAGGCCCAGGGGATTTGTCATCTTTCAGTTCCATTAGCCTTCTTTACATTGCTGGCCAGCTTCCCCTCGTACTTCATCTTTCCAGCCCGTATTGTCCATTTTGTTTCTATCTGTTGTCCTATGAAAGTTTCCCAATCCTCTGGCTTCCGGCTACTCTTTGCTGTGTTATACATCTTTTCTTTTAGTTTTATTCTATCCCGAACTTCTCTTGTCAGCCACGGT
The DNA here is from genome assembly GCA_963514005.1 of Raja brachyura. The sequence continues at coordinate 66,691,578 of OY740792.1, forward strand.
TGCCTCCTACTCCCCTTAGAATCTTTCTTCCTTTTTGGAATGAATTTATCCTGCATCTTCCGGATTATGCCCAGAAATTCCTGCCATTGCTGTTCCACCGTCATTCCTGCTAGTATCCCTTTACAGTCTACCTTGGCCAGCTCCTCTCTCATGCCTTCATCGTCCCCTTTGTTCAACTGCATCACTGCCACTTCCGATTTAATCTTCTCCTTCTCAAATTGCAGATTAAAACTAATCATATTATGATCACTACCTCCAAGCGGTTCCTTTACCTCAAGTTTTCTTATCAAATTTGGTTCATTGGACAACACTAAATCCAGAATTGCCTTTTCTCTGGTCGGCTCCATTACAAGCTGCTCGAAGAATCTATCTCGGAGGCAAACTCTCTTTCTTGGGGCCCTGAACCAACCTGATTTTCCCAGTCTACCTGCATATTGAAATCCCCCATCACCGCAGTGCCATTACCTTTGTTGCATGCCAGTTTTAACTCCTGCTGCAACTTACACCCTATATCCGGGCTACTATTTGGGGGTCTGTAGATAATACCAATTAGTGTCTTCTTGCCCTTGCAATTCCTCAACTCAATCCACAGTGACTCTACCTCGTCAGTCCCTATGTCTTACCTCGCAAGGGACTGAATTCCATCCCTCACCAGCAGAGCTACCCCCCCCTCCTCTGCCCACCTGCCTGTCCTTTCTATAGGATGTATAACCCTGAATATTAGGTTCCCAGGCCCGATCCTCCTGCAGCCACGTCTCAGTAATCCCCACAATGTCATATCTACCAACCTCTAACTGAGCCTCAAGCTCATCTACTTTACGTCTTATACTTTGCGCATTCATATACAATACTTTTAATTCCTTACGCATCTCACCTTTCACATCGATCCCTTTTACACTTGGTCATACTCTCCTATCCCTTTGTGAGCTTCCTTTCCCGTTAATCCTGGGGTCATTAACCATCCCTTTACGCTCTTTCCCTTTAACTCCATCCTCAACTATCCCATTTGACACCCCACCCCCCTTATTCAGTTTAAAACCACCCGTGTAGCAGTGGCAAATCTGCCTGCCAGAATGCTGGTCCCCCACCTGTTAAGATGCAATCCGTCCCTTTTGTACAGTTCCCCCTTACTCCAAAACAGATCCCAGTGATCAAAGAATCTAAATCCCTGCCCCTTGTACCAGTTACTCAGCCACACATTTAGGTCCCCTATCTCCCTGTTCCTGCTCTCGCCAGCACGAGGAACTGGAAGCAAACCGGAGATAACAACCCGGGAGGTCCTGCTTTTCAGCATTTTTCCGAGCTCTCTGAAGTCACGCTGCAGAATATTCATCCCCTCTTTCCGACATAATTTGTGCCGACATGCACTACCACCTCCGGCTGTTCACCTTCGCCCTTGAGGATTGTCTGCACTCTGTCCGTGACATCCTGGATCCTGGCATCAGGAAGGCAGCACACCATCCTCAAATCCCATCTGTTCCTGCAGAAACCCCTGTCCGTACCTCTCACAATGGAGTCTCCAACTACACTGGCGTTGCCTGACGTTGGCCTCTTTGGTTTTGGCTCAACAGCACTTTTTGCTTTGCAAGCCAGTGCGCCGCTCAAAGTGATAACGTCTTCTGTCCCGACAGCTTCTTAGTGAGCGAACCTGTTCACAAGAGGTACAACACCCGGAGATGTTTACATTCCATGTTTCCATCCCTTTCTCACCATCACCCACCTTCTCTCTTCCAGTACCTTAGGTGTAACAATCTCACTGTAGGACTCGTTGAGGAATGGGGGGGGAGAGGAGGAAAGGGGGAGCGGGTAAGAGTAGAGAAGGAGGAAGGGGGAAAGGAGGAGGGGGGAGAGGAGGAGAAGGGGGGAGAGTAGAGGGGGGTCGAGTGGGTGGAGGGGGAGGAGAGGATGAGAGGAGGAGGGGGAGAGGAGGGCGGAGAGGAGGAGGGAGGGAGATAAGGAGGGGGAGGGGAGAGAGGAGGGGGAGGGGGAGGGGAGCGGGTCGGGCGGCCCCCGGCCCGGGCGGCTGCGGGAGGACCCGGGCGATGACACTTCCAGCGCATGGAAAACATAGCATACAGAGGTTAAAGAGTACATTGCGTAATTGACAGTGCTATCAATGGTATTCCTCAGAAGAACAAGTTATTTCTGATTATTGAACATTTTGATTAATAACTTGAGAAATAGTGCATGAATTTTTCAGATAAGGCGATTTGTGACTTCACGGCATAAATCTCTACCGGAATATGTAAAAATGTAACCGTTATCGCATCATTTTTTCGAGAAGATGAGAATCACACACAAACATCACACAAACACACAAATAAATACACTTCCAAGATCAGGGTTTTAATCGTTCTGAGACCAAGCGGGCTGGGCTGCGGGCGGCCCCAGGCTTGGCTGCGGGCGGGACGGACGGCCAGCCGAGTGGGGACGAATGCAAGCGGGCGAGATCACGGCGAGCAGGTGGCGACCGAAGGACTGCAACTCGAGAGGGGGGGGGGGTGTAACTTGCAGCGCATGGAAAAAATTGCACAGCAGGCTGCGCGTGGAAAACAGTGAACAGCAGGGCGCACATAGCAGACCCATTGTCATCAGCTCGTTTAATTTCCAAGTTATTTCAGATTTGTGAACGTTTGCATAAATAACTCGAGAAATAATGCATGAAATTTTCAGATAAGGCGATTTTTGACTTCATGGCATAAACCTCTCTCGGAATATGTAAAAATGTTACTGTTAGCGCGTCGTTTTTTCAAGATGTGAATCACACACGAACATCACACAACGCGGGGTTGCGAGGGGGGGTGGGGTGGCGGCCTGCGGTGTCACACACACTAATCACCCCCCACACACACACACTAACCACCCCCCCCCCCACACAAACATACTAACCACCCGCCTTGATATTATATAATATTATTCATTTGCTCCTTTTACCTCATCCCCGCCCTATCCACTCACGCATAGTCCCCAGCTCTCAGGTGCATCTAGAGAGGGGCAGAGAGAGGGAGAGGGTGGGAGAGAGGAGGGGGGTGCAGTGGGGGGTGGAGGTGGGGGAGGGGGGGAGAGAGGGGGTAAGGGGGGAGAATGGGGGAGGAGAGTGTGGTGGGGTAGAGTGCGGGGGAGAAAGGTGGGGAGAGTGGGGGGAGAGTGGGGGGAGAGTAGGGGTGGGAGAGTAGTGGGGAGAGTTCGGGGCAGGAGAGGGGGGGAGGGGGAGGAGAGAGGGGGATGGGGGGAGGGGGAGGAGAGAGGGGGATGGGGGGAGAGGAGAGGGGAGAGAGAGAAGGAGGAGGGGGGGAGAGAGAGAGAGAGGGGGGAGATGGGGAGAGAGAGAGAGGGGAGAGGGGGGAGAGGGGGGAGAGGGCGGACTTGAACTCGGCGGGCAGAGCAGACGCTGCATGGGCGGGGTGGATTCTGAGCGGGCAGGGCAGAGGGCGAGCGGCTGGCAGATGGGTGGTGACCAAGGTGCTGTGAGTCAGGAACGGGGGTGACGTCACTCGCAACGCAGGAAACACAGCACAGGCCACGCGCAGCAGACCCATTTTGACATCATCAGCGAGACCATCTTGTTTAGATTCAAAGTTATTTCAGATTTGTGAACATTTTGATTAATAACTCGAGAAATAATGCATTAATTTTTCAGATAAGATGATTTCGGATTCCACGGGATAAATCGCTACCGGAATATGTAAAGATTTTACTGTTTGCGCGTTGTTTTTTCGAGAAGATGTGATAACACACACACACACACACACACACACACACACACACACACACACACACACACACACACACACACACACACACACACACACACACACACAAGATCAGAGTTTTATAATTATAGAGATATGGACATGATATGGACACATCAAGCCGCTGAGAGTGTTTTTCCGACGCCGGACTATCATCGTCCGACAAGAGGGCCTGAAACATTGGGGCCGTCCTTAGCAGCGACTGAGGAGGCCTCAATAGGCCCCGACCACGGATGAACATGAGGAAGAGGACTGAACTTTCATTGCTTTCACTCACACTGGGAAACGTTGATTCCACTGTGGGGGGATGGTTTTATGTTTTATGTTAAATTCTATAGTTGTGTTTATCTTATGTGTGTGCTGCATGGTAACCCAAATGTCACTGCACCAATTGGTATATGTGACAATAAATATCCTTTGTCCTTTGATATGGATATGGACAGATTGAAGAAGATAGATAGAAGATAGATTCCAAGTAATCATATTAATTTGCACTTTCAAAGTCTAGTAATTAATTGAACCTGTTTAGAAACTTATAGTTTCAGATAGCAATGACTTTCAGTCCTTTTATTTACTAAAAGTAATGCTTTGCAATAAATATCATCTGCAATACACCTTTCTAAAAATAAAGCCATGTTTAAAATGAGATAGAGTGGAGTGCAGTTTACACTGGTTGTTGTTTTATTGGACAAAAAACACGGTGCTGGAGGAACTCAGTCGCTCAAACAACCTCTGAGGGAGGGGGAAAGAATTGTCAACGTTTCCAGTTGAAACACAGAGTGCCTGGAACGTGCTGCCAGGGGTGGCGGTGGAGACAGGTATGACTGTGGCATTTAGGAGGCTTTTGGATAGGCATATGTATATACAGGGAATGGTGGGATATGGATCATGTGCAGGCAGAGGACATGAATTTAACTTGGCACCATGTTCAGTACAGACATTGTGGGCCAAATGGCTTGTAAATGTACTGTTCTATATTCTAACTGCATACATTTCCTTGAAAATAGCTTCCATTCTTTAAAACTCTGGAATATAGATATTGTCTGCAAAATATCGCTTCATTATATAATGTTTGTGGACAGCGTGCAACAAAAAGCTGCATCTTGGTACACGTGACAATAAACTAAATAAAACAAAAAGAACATCTAGGTTCCACTCCCTTGAAGCCGTTGGAGATGCATTGATAGGGTTGCCCACTCACGGGTTCCCAGTCCCTGGAGGAGTCATAGAGCCACGTAGCATGGGGACAGGCTCTTTGGCCCAACCTGCCCATGCCGACCAAGTTTTGTGGCTTAAGAGATTCAAAGAGTGAAAAGTACATCACCATGGCCATCAAAACAAGTGAATCCATTACTTTCTTCTTTGTGCCTTTGTGACACCTTTTTGTGCAGAAACTAAATAGTATCTGGCCGCGTTACAAATATAAGTTCACTTCAAAAGTGCAGAGCTTTGTGAAACGCTTGGGAAAAAAAATAGCCATAGGAATCCAAATTCTTTCTTTGTTTTCCACAAGTATTTCTATTTCACTCAATCACTTCCCCACATGCACTACCAGTAACTAAATATGTACCGAGGAATCAGCCCAGGATGCTTCTTGTCCCCCGCAGTAGAAGATGCCGTCATCCTCACATGGAAATCTGATTGCTTTCATTCAATTCTCCTTAGTGCTTATTATTCTCATGCCTTCCTGCAGGGCACCCCATTGCAGGGCAGTTGGGGAAGCAGAGGGTGCAGAGAAGGTTTATCAGAATGCAGCCTGGATTAGACGTTATTAGCTACAAGGAGAGGTTGGTCAAACTTGGATTGTTTTCTATGGAGTGTTGGAGTGTTGGAGACTGAGGGAGACCTCAAAGAAATATATAACATTATGAGAGGCAGAAAATAGGATAGACAGTCAGAATCTTTCTCGCGGGATGGAAACGTCAAAGACTAGATGGTAGTAGTTTTAAGGTGAGCGGGCCTAAGTTTGACTTGATTGTATTTATGGATTGTATTATCTGATTTGTTTGGATAGCACAGACGTGGGTTCAATCCTGACCTCGAGTGCTGTCAGTGTGGAGTCTGCATGTTCTCCCTGTGACCGCATGGGTCTCCTGCGGTTTCCTCCCACATCCCAACGATGTGCGTGTTTGTAGGTTGATTGCCCCAGGTGGGGAGGGAGTGGATGAGAACGTGGGATAATATAGAACTAGTGAACGGCTGATTGCAGGTCTGCATGGACACGGTGGGCCGAAGGGCCTGTTTTCATGCTGTATCTCTAAAACTAAAATGAGGAAGAGTCCAGCTCCATGGAGATGACAAAGCTGCCCTTACAATAACAATTCTCTCTATCTACTTCCCAACATTTGCTTTGTACCATGGTGGGAGAAGCATTTCGTGCCAATTAACACCCATGAAGACGTCTTTATGCATCAAAATACCATGTGGCATTTCACATGGTTTTGGTCGCTTCCTTGGATTCACTGTTTGTGCAGTCAGGATGATATTCCTAGCGCTGTCTTTCAGAGGTGAACGTTCAAATATAAATTCATATGTCATAGAACATTCGGCCCATTGAGTCTGCTCCACCATTCAACCATGGCTGATCTATTTTTCCCTCTCACGCCCATTCTCCTGCCTTTTTCCTGTAACCTGTTACATCCATACAAATCAGGTACCTGTCAATCTCCGCTTGAAAAATATCCATTGACTTGGACTCCACAACTGTCTGTGGCAATGGATTCCACAGATTCACCACTCTCTGACCAAAGAAATTCCTTGTCATCTCCTTTTGAAATGTATGTCCTTTTGTTCTGAGGCTGTGCCCTCTGGTCCTAGAAACATCCTCTCTACATCCAAACTATCCAGTCTGTTTACTAGTCCGTAAGTTTCAATGAGGTCGCCCTTTTCTAAACTCCAGTGAGTACAGGCTCAGATCCATCAAAGCACTTTGAGGACGTGTTCAGTAAATCACCTCGGCGTGAAGGCAAGTTTAAACCAGTTTAAACCATAATTTTATAACATTATAAAAGGACTGGACAAGCTAGATGATGAAAAAATGTTCCCAATGTTGGGCGAGTCCAGAACCAGGGGCCACAGTCTTAGAACAAGGGGGAGGTCATTTAAGACTGAGGTGAGAAAAAACGTTTTCACCCAGAGAGTTGTGAATTTATGGAATTCCCGGCCACAGAGGGCAGTGAGGCCAAGTCACTGGATGGATTTAAGAGAGAGTTGGATAGAGCTCTAGGGGCTAGTGGAGTCAAGGGATATGGGGAGAAGGCAGGCACGGGTTATTGATTGGGGATGATCAGCCATGATCACAGTGAATGGCGGTGCTGGCTCGAAGGGCCGAATGGCCTCCTCCTGCCCCTATTGTCTATGTGTCTATGTGCCTTAGTCCAGATGCAGGCTGTTTACTTTAGAGATACAACGCACACACAGGCCCTTCGGCCCGTCGTGTCCGTGCCGACCATGAATCACCCCGTACACTAGCACTATCCTGCACATGAGGGACAAGTTACAATCTTTACCAAAGCCGATTAGCCTACAAATTTGTATGACTTTGGAATGTGGGAGGAAACTGGGGCACCTGTAGAAAACCCACACGGTCACAGGGAGAACGTACAAACTCCGTACCAAAAGCGGCTGTAGTCAGGATTAGACCCGGGTCTCTGGTGCTGTAAGGCAGTAACTCTACTGCTATGCCACACCAAAAGTTGCATGTCCATTTTCTCCACTGAAGCTGCCTAACGTGCAAAACTTCTCCAGCACTTTGTGAGTTTTGCCGGTATAATGAGAGGTCAACTTCATATATCCCAATGGTTGGTTTTGAATCTGTGCTAGAAATAATACACCTTCCTTTCAAAAGTTAATGAAATAAGCATATTCATAGTTTCAAGTTCCAGAACCCAGGCTCAAACATACCTTGTATGGTTTTTCCAAGGTCTCTTGCTATATGATCAATATCTTCCAAGAATCCGAACAAGGTTTTAGAAAATACATAGTTAAAAACAATTTATTTTATCTGAGTCCAATCCCAGTGACTACAAAAGCGTGACAAACTTTAATCCAGTTTCCAGCACAACAAAGATCTATTTTCATGGGATGCACATGGCAAAGGTTAGAAATCATTCAGCTTAGAACTCTTTCCCAGTTCTGTTCAAGGACCTGAAGGGATAATTCTGTTATTCCACCGGTGTTACTTGAGAGTTTCCAGCATTTCCCGGCTTTTGATTCAGATTCCCAACATCCTAAAATGTTGATACTCATTTGGTGAAAGTATATGCTTGCCTCATTTTGTCGCTTTGCCTGTTCTTCCCAGAGAAAGACGTACTATCATCTAATACAATCGCTCTAGCAGTGGCGCAGCGGGAGATTTGCTGCCTTACAGCGGGTTTGATCCTAACTACGGGGGCTGTCTGTACGGAGTTTGCACGTTCTCCTTGTGACCGCGTGCGTTTTCTCTGGGTGCTCCCACTTCCTCCCATATTCCAAAGATGTGCAGGCTGGCAGGTTCATTGGTTTCTGCAAATTTTAAATTGTCCTTGCTGTGTTGGATAGAACTAGTGTACAAGCGATCGCTGGTCGGCGCTGACTCGGTGGGCAGAAGGGCCTGTTTCTATGCTGTGTTTCTAAACTAAATTAATCTAAACTAAAAACCGCTTTTCTACTTGTAAGTATGGACTATATTCTGTACACTGTATCTTCACCTTTGCTCTATCTATTCTACTGGAGTTTGACTTGTTTGTATCAATGTCTGATCTGATCTGATCAGTTTGGATAGCATGTGGAACAGTTTAGTGTAGTTTATTAATGTCAAGTATACAAAAGTACAGTGAAAAGCTATTATTGTGTGTTATCCGGTCAAAGAACAGACCATACATGATTACAGTCAAGCTGACTAACGTGTGCTGATGAAGAGAAAAGGGTCTTAGAAAATCGGTTGTGAAAACAGGCGGGGGGGGGGGGGGGGTTGCGAAAGGCATACTGTTGGACAAAGGCCAGGGATGAAAAGACAGGTGTGAGCCCCAAAGAATAAAGAGTTGTGAATTGTGAAGCTCGGGAATAGAAATGTTGGGAATTGTGAAGCCAGAGGAAAGGATGTAGGTGGTGGGGAGTGAAAAAAAAGTGTAAAGTCAGCCAGGGTTCACGGGAGGGGAGTGGGGAGGGAGAAGGGGCTGTTGGTGAGTTAGTTACCTAAAATGAGGGAATTCAACGTTCAGACCAGTACTCTAGCAGTATATGAGGTGTTGTTGCTGCAGTTTGGGTGTGGCCTCACTCTGGCAATGGAGGAGGCCCAGGACAGAGAGGTCAGTATGGGAGTGAGAAGTGGAGTTAAAATTGTTATTAAATATAAAATGGAATTCCCCGATCTTGACTTGACTCTTGATTCATTCCCGAAAGTCTTTAGTTGTTAGACTTCAGCGATACAGGACGGAAACAGACACTTTGGCACCAAGTCCATGTCGACCAGCAATCACCCTATACACTAGCACTATCCTACACACTAAGGGCAATTTACAAATTTTACTGAAGCCAATTAACCTACGAACCTGCACATCTTTGGAGTTCTAGCAGGACACCGGAGTGCCTAGAGAAAACCCATAGGACGAAGGTACAAATTCCGTACCACAGTGCCCATAGTCAGGATTGAACCTGGGTCTCTGGTGCTGTAAGGCAGCAACTCTACTGCTGGGCCACTGTGCTGATGGAAGTCCTGTTTTCTTTTCTTTTTCCTTTTGATAGGTCTTACTGAGCCTGCTCCACAGCTTTTTCATCCAGACATTTAACAATGATAAACAGAAAATGTTAAACCTGCCAGAATGTATTCCCAGGTTTGTTCATTGGAGATCAGTTCCTGGATGAAGGGTCTCGACCCCGAAACGTCACCCATCTCCTTCGCTCCTTAGATGCTGCTGCACCCGCTGAGTTTCTCCAGCCTTTTGTGTACCCTGGAACTTATAACCCATTCAAGAGAACTGACAATCCTCAGCTTTAGGTACTTGAAATAGAACAGTCTCTTCATAGGAAACCCAGGTCTTTATTGAATTAAACAAAACCCTTGAATAATGTATTTAATAGAAACTTAAAGGCAAGTCTAACAAAGGTTTCTGTGCCTTGTGTTCCAGTGAAACACAGTTGGGCATTTTTGTAGTAATTTATAGACATTTAAAACCTATGGTACAAACAAATCTTAAGATCGAACTATTGCAGTCTTTATCATTGTTATTAACAGTCCATCTAGACTTTAGCGATGCAGTGTGGAAACAGGTCCTCAGCCGAGTCCATGCCGACCAGCATGTTCACACTAGTTCTATGTTATCCCATTTTCTCACCCACTCCCTACACACTAGGGGCAATTTACAGAGGGCCAATTAACCTGCAAACCCGCCTGACCTTGGTATGTGGGAGGAAACCAGAGCACCCGGAGAAAACCCACGCGGTCACAGGGAGAATCACACAAAGACAGCACCCGAGGTCAGGATCGAACTCAAGTCTCTGGCACAGTAAAGCAGCAACTCTACCGATACGCCACTGTGCCACTCCCATTTTGGTTTAGTTTAGGCATATGCACAGCAATGTTTAAAAATGTCAAAGCTATGGCATAAAAAAGCATAATATTTTAAGTCATCATCGTTGTTATTAACAACCAGTCAATCTGTTTGGCTCTGATTTTATAATGCACATTGATTGATAGTCTGTGAGCTTGGTGGGCTGAAGTTTCCATGCTCCAGTTTCCATGCTGTATTTGCCAATGCAAATCGATTCAATTCAAAAGTGTTTGATGAATTATAATCTTCATGAATTATTGGCTCTGCTTTTATAAGATTGCATTTAAGACGTAACCCTGACTCAACTCTAATTTGGTTGTACATATCCTTTTTCTAAATAGCTTACACGATATAGGACAGCACGGTGGTGCAATGATAGTTGCAGCCTGACAGCATCAGGGTTTGATCCTGACTATGGTTTGCTGTCTGTATGGAGTTTGCACGTTCTCCCTGTGACCACACATGTTTCTTTCAGGTGTTCCAGTTTCCTCCCCCATTCTAAAGATGTACAGTTTTGTAGGTTGACAAAAATGCTGGAGAAACTCAGCGTGTGAGGCAGCATCTATGGAGAGAAGGAATAGGCGACGTTTCGGGTTGAGACCCTTCTTCAGACTGATGTTGGGTGGGGGGGAAATAAAGGAAGGGGCGGAGACAGTAGGCTTGTGGGAGAGCTGGGAAGGGGAGGGGAAGGAGGGAGAAAGCAGGGACTACCTGAAATTGGAGGTCAATGTTCATACCGCTGGGGTGTAAACTACCAAGCGAAATATGAGGTGCAGCTCCTCCAATTTGCGCTGGGTCTCACTCTGGCCATGGAGGAGGCCCAGGACAGAAAGGTCAGATTCGGAATGGAAGGGGGAGTTGAAATGCTGAGCCACCGGGAGTCTGAAGAAGGGTCTCGACCTAAAATGGCACCTATTCTTTCTCTCCATACATGCTGCCATACCCGCTGAGTTTCGCCAGCATTTTTGTCTACCTTCGATCTTTCCAGCATCTGCAGTTCTTTCTTATACAGTTTTGTAAGTTAATTGGCTTTTGTAAAATAGCCACCAATGTGTAGTATGGGACTAGTGTACAGGTGATTGAAGGCCAGCGTGGACTGTGGGTTGAAGCACCTGTTTCCATGCTGTACCTCTAAACTAAACCAAACTAACCTATTGTATCAATGCCATGCTTTTTCTGTGAATTTTACACTCAAATTCCATTTTCCTACCCAGCAAAGCTAGGTCAGAACAACATGGTTAAATGCCAAGCAAAGTCCAGGGCCGATCACCTTGTAATGTGGCAAATCTTCCTTCATAGCATATGACTGTGAAAACTTGACTCAGTTGTAACTTTCCATTTAACGTTATTAAGATATATGTGGCCACAATCCAGCTCAGAAGCAAGGGGAGTTTTGTACTTTCCATATGAATTTAATTTTGAATATCACACATGGTGGAAACTAAGTCGGTACGAAATTAAGGTTCAATGAAAATTAAGAAGAGTTTGACTCAGAATCAAATTTTCCGCTAAACTAAGAATTGAGGGTTCAGACTCGGAGCCTAGAATGTAAGCTGAGCCAATTACATGAGGACCCACAGTTGCTGTTCACTGTGAACCAATGAAGGGCAGTATGGTCTATTTTTCTTTACTGCTCTCCAAGCAATATTGAAAGAGCCAAGACTCACTCTAGCCAACGCTTTTTCCTCAACTAATACCAATAATTTAAAAAAAAATGTAATTTGTTACTATCTGGGGAATTATACGTTGTGGAAAATACCTGGAGTGCTTTAACTGAATGTCAAAGTGTATTAAGTTTGTACAGATACTTCTGAAATGCAGCACTGCTGGTAGAGTCACTGCCTTACAGCGCCAGAAACCAGGCTCGATCCTGACCTTACTGTTGGGAGTTTCTCCCTGCGTGGGTTTCCTCTCACATACAAAAGACGTGCAGGCTTGTGGGCTATTTGCCCCTCTGTAAATTTCCTCTATTGTGTAGGGAGTGGGATAACATCCAACTAGTGTGAATGGGTGAAAGGCCTGTTTCAGTACTGTACCTCTAGACTAAACTAATATAAACTTTTCTAAACTAAACTGTGGGTTGGCATGTGAAGAAAGTTCCCAACCCAAAACATTGTCTGTCTATTCCCTCCACAGATGCTGCCTGACTTACTAAGTTCCTCCAGCATTTTGAGATCCGCTCACAAATCTGCAGCATCTGCAGCCTCCCATGATTCCTTGGTGTTATTGGTGTTTCTTTAAAACAAACGATGAAAGAATTTAATAATAACATTTTAGGAAGTGATCAGACCCATCCTGAGGCTACTGTGTGTTGCATGAGATACCTTTTGACAGGTACCTCTTAAATGAGGGGTCCATCATGGTAAAGCTGCAGAAACTCTTACTCAGTAGCAAAAGCCCCCGGTGAACCGTGAACTCCCGGTAAACCGTGCGGGCGACAGAAGCTCCGGTAAGCCGTGGCCACACATCGACAGCAGGCCTTGCTCGCCCACCATGGAACCGGAATCCCACCTGGAGTTGTCCGAGGCTTGTCTCTTGCTTGACCCCAAAGGCAGGAACCAGGGAGGAGGGTGGAGGGAGGCAGTTGGCGACGGCAGCGGATGCTGGGCAAAGGGCTATCTTCAAGATGGCCGTGGACAGTCAAGTCAAAGTCAAAGTCAAAAGAGTTTATTGTCATGTGTCCCTGACAGGACAATGAAAATCTTTCTTTGCATAGCACAACAGAACATAGAAGGCATTGACTGCAATTATATACGTAAATGAATTAATAAATTAATAAAGTGCAAATAACAGATGGAGGGATATTAATGTTCAGAGTTCCGAGCCAGGTTTAATAGCCTGATGGCTGTGGGGAAGTAGCTATTCCTAAACTGGGTTGTTGCAGTCTTCAGGCTCCTGTACCTTCTACCCGAAGGTAGCAGGGAGATTAATGTGTGGCCAGTGTGGTATGGGTCCTTGATGATGCTGCCAGCCTTTTTGAGGCAGCGACTGCGATAAATCCCCTCGATGGAAGGAAGGTCAGAGCCGATGATGGACTGGGCAGTGTTTACTACTTTTTGTAGTCTTTTCCTCTCTTTGTGGCCTTGTGACAGAGCCACAAGGCTGGGCTAGGACTGCACTCTTAAGCAGCAGATACATGCTGACTCTTTGTGTACAATCATGGTGGTCTATTATTACACTACGGTTACACAAAAAGCTGGAGAAACTCAGCGGGTGCAGCAGCATCTAAGGAGATAGGCGACGTTTCGGGTCGAGACCCTTCTTCAGACCCGTCTGAAGAAGGGTCTCGACCCGAAACGTCGCCTATCTCCTTCGCTCCTTAGATGCTGCTGCACCCGCTGAGTTTCTCCAGCTTTTTGTGTAACCCTCGATTCTCCAGCATCTGCAGTTCCTTCTTTAACTATTATTACACTACAATCGTTACACTTTCATACTTATCTATGATTGTGCTTCTCTATAGTATGAGTTTACTGGATGTATGTAATTCAAAGAATTTCATTGACCCAGGTACATATGTGACAATAAAGTATCATCATCAAAAGAGAAGACTTTAAATAATTGTAGTTTACTGCAAGATCCCTTGGTGGTATGAAACTAATTTTGGTTGGAAAGTCCAGTGCAACTATCTGCAGCATTTCAGCAACAATAGTTTTTTTCAGATGTTATATAATAGAAACCATATGCAGAATTTCAAAATGTCAAACATCATTCATCCATCCAAGAAATGAGAAGTAAGAATGAAATCATGTTCTGGACCCTTGGAATCAAAGATCACAGAGCTCTAAGATCTTTGCTTTGAATGCTTTGGAAAGAACAACTATCTTTTTTTTCTTGTTATATTCTCATGGAAACTCACCTTCCTTTTCAATGTTCTGAACGCAAATGGCTGGAGAATTTGTTGTTGGTTCACTTGACAAATGCGTTAAATAATGAAGTACAATGCTCACAAAAACAATCCCAAGCATAACTATTGAGCACAAGACAAAGTGCTGAAGAAACTCAACGGGTCAGGCAGTATCTGTGGAGGGAATGGACAGATGATGTTTTGGGTCGGGACCCGACTGCAGCCTAAAGATGGATCTTGACCTGAAACGTCACTTAGCTGTGGGGAAGGTGATGATGAGCGATACAAACAGTGAAACTTGGCAGGATGACAGTGAAACTAGTACGACGACTAGAGGGGGGAGGAATGGCGAGTGTGAGGATGCAAGAGTTAAGGGCCTGACCTACCAGCATCCGACTCCATGCGATGAGCGCGATCAAACTAGAAGCGGGGGCCGCGCGGAGGTCGGGTGATCCCTGTACAGGGCTGTTCCCACCAGCATGCGCCTACATGCGGCAAGCACGACCAAACCAGCAGCGAGGGGCCGCGCGGAGGTCGGGTGAGTGGCGCAACGCGGTGCAAAGTGAGGCGAACTTGGAGCAAAGCCTTAAAGGTAAGTTCGCCAGGACAGAGAGGGGCACACAGAGAGGGGCACAGAGGCACACACACACAGAGGGCCACGGAGCCACACCCATAGAGGGTCACGGAGGCACCTACAGAGAGGGTCACGGAGGCACGATGTTGAGGCGGTGTGTAATGTGTCGAGGCGACTGCGAGCCGACAAGCCGTTGCCGCGCGGAATTTTTGAACATAGTCAGTTTTTCGGAGCCCCGCGCAATGTCGGGACGAACTCCACACAATTCCGCACGGCTCCGGCGATCGAAGTGGGACCAGCCCCGCGACGCTGGACGGCTCAAGCGACCACGTTAGGTCGCGCTCATCGCATAGAGTTGCATGCTGGTGGGACAGGCCCTTTACTTGAAGTTAGAGAAGTCAATAATTATACGGCTGGGGTGTGAACTGCCCAGGCAAAATATGAGGCGTTGCTCATCCAATTTGCATGTGGCCTTTCACTGACAGTGAAGGAGGCCCAGGACAGAAAGGTTAGTGTGGAAATGAGAAGGGGAGTAACCGGGAGATCGCGTAGGCCTAAGCGGACTGAGTGAAGGTGTTCAGCAAAACGATCGCCCAGTCTGTGCTTGGTTCCACGTGTTGACAATAGACAATAGGTGCACGAGTAGGCCATTCGGCCCTTCGAGCCAGCACCACCATTCAATGTGATCATGGCTGATCGTCCACAATCAGTACCCCGGTCATGCCTTCTCCCCATATCCCCCGACCGCTATTTTTAAGAGCCCTATCGAGCTCTCTCTTGGAAGTATCCAGAGAACCGGCCTCCACTGTCTTCTGAAAACCTTGTCCTTTTGTCTTCTTTTAAGACTGTCACTGGGCATTGAGGGTGAAGTACTCACCACACATCATGTGGTGTGGCTCCTCGTGGAAATACATTGTAATGAGTGAATAACGAGAATCATTATAACGTTTGTCAAGCAGTTTCACCTTAACTACTGGGCCAAACAGAACAGGACTCTGTTCCAATTACACAACATCTATGACAACTAGGACAAGGCTCCATGGTACAGACCTAGCACACAAGCATATGGATAGAGTGGATGGGAGAGGTTGTTTCCACTAGTGGGAGAGTCTAGGACCAGAGGTTATAGCTTCAGAATTAAAGGACGTGCCTATAGAAAGGAGATGAGAAGGAATTTCTTTAGTCAGTGATGAATCTGTGGAATTAATTGCCACAGAAGGCTGTGGAGGCATCAATGGATATTTTTAAGGCAGAGATAGATAGATTCTTGATTCATACGGGTCTCAGGGGTTATCAGGAGAAGGCAGGAGAATGGAGTTGAGAGGAAGAGATAGATAAGCCATGATTAAATGGCAGAGTAGACTTGATGGGCCCAATGGCATAATTAGAAACATAGAAACATAGAAATTAGGTGCAGTAGGCCATTCGGCCCTTCGAGCCTGCACCGCCATTCAATATGATCATGGCTGATCATCCAACTCAGTATCCCGTACCTGCCTTCTCTCCATACCCTCTGATCCCCTTAGCCACAAGGGCCACATCTAACTCCCTCTTAAATATAGCCAATGAACTGGCCTCAGCTACCCTCTGTGGCAGAGAGTTCCAGAGACCCACCACTCTGCACTCTGCAATTCTGCTCCTATCACTTATGAACAATCTCTGCTTTTATATGGACAGTTTTCAATGGTTCCATGGTTCTTTATTGTCACATATGCACTGCACAGTGAAATGTTGGCACCATTTTACCTGTCCACATGCTGGATGTACTTGAGTGGCCCTGGATCCTCAAAAGCCCCAGGCTCTGCAGGGCCTCCTCCATCACCCTCGACCGGCTTGGCCCGCCATCCAACGTCCCTCTCCTCACCCGATCACCTGTGCGTCCTGGGAGTGCCTCCTGCACCCGGCCTTGCAGGCTCCGGAGGCAATACTCCAGTCCCTCCACCTACTGACCCACTCCTTGCATCCGTCGTCACCAGCAGCCCACTCCTCCTTCGGGGCCGAGCTTGGCGGCTTCTGAGCTTCCCGCAAGGGCAGCAACCCACTAGGTCCGTCTTCACGGTGGTAAACTAGGCCTGCTGACGCACGTGGCCGCGGGCGGGATGTTCTTTGCACTTTGATGGAAACTGAATCCTGCCTGCCGATTAATGGGGAATTTAGTGGAATAAGGAAGAGTGGGGGGAGAGAGAGTCCGAGATATCCATCTGACCAACAAGTCCATGCCGACCAAGATGCCCCATCCAGGCTTGTCCCATTTAGTTTAGATACTGTACACAGCATAGCAACAGCCCACCAAGTCATTGCTGACCATCGACTACTTGTTCAAACTATTTCTATGTTACACACTAGGAGCAACTTACAGAGGGCCAATTAACCTGCAGGCCCACGCGTCTTTGGGATGTGGGAGGAAACCGGAGCACCCGGAGCAAACCTATACGGTCACAGGGCCCACATCTGTCCTATCCTGTAATCCAAGACACAGTTTTTCATCCAGCCCACACCTGAATCGGTTGGATGGATCTTTTAGCTATAATAGCCATTTCCATGCACATAAACAACATGTCAGCACAATATATAGGTATGTTACAAAACTTACCTTTAGCGGCGCTGCAGTTCTGCCGCTCCCCGTGTGCGCGACTTTGGCGCCTTTCAGAGGGGGACGGGCTTAAAGTGCCGTTTTTCCACAGGCAGGACAAATCGATGAATGTCGGGCGATTTGGTTGCGGAAGAAAAATCGCTCCGACATTTCATGAATGAAGGTATTTTTAAATTACTCTAAATTATTTATTAACTAGAGTAATTTAAAAATCACCTTCAAAAGCCGTGAGCACCGACAACCGGAAGGATTTTGCGTAGGGGAGAAAAAAAGGTAAATAGTTTATTTTTATATTAAAAGTTGGTTTTTCGGGAGGCTTTAATAACATTTTCATGTTGCGAAATGGGGTCCCAAAAAATCTATGAACAAACAGTATTTTTCCTCCCGACTTCACCGCAAACCGCAACGTTCCAATCCACCGCATTCCACTAAAACCCACTCGCTAGTTGATTTAAATGGCCATTAATTTACAGGAATCAAACACTAAATTCCTTCCATATGGCCCAGAAATTCATGAAAATTAGATTTAAAAATTATGTTATATTGTGGATTATTGTGTGAATGTTATTTGGACACTTAGGCAATTTAAAAAAAGTTTATCTTTTCTTAAGAAATGGATAGATGTTTAGATCTACTCATTGAATTTTGTAATTAGCTACAATTAGATAACTAACTAATTATATGCTTTAATTTCAGGTCATCCAGGTAAGATTGTTTCATATTTGTTTCATAATGCTTCAATCTATAATAACTGAAAATTTCATTGAGTTCTCTTAATTTTTAAGAAAGTTATGGGCTTTTAACTGTTCCAGATCACAGCTTTTGAGTTAAGTCAATTGAAAGGCAATGGAGAGCAAGATGCTAATTTCCGAGTATGAAAATGGCCATAACTTTCTTAATACTGAAGATATGAAAGTAAATTAGGTGTCAAATTAAACTTATTTTTATGCTTTCTCTGATGGGATAAATTGCAGACTTGATTTTTTAAATCTCAAAATTTTGTAACTTTGCTACAATATATCTGCAACATGATTAAAAGGATACATCTCGAGCGGCTCGATGGTGCAGCAGTAGTTTCTGCCTCACAGAGGCAGTGACTCGGGTTTGATCTTGACCATGGGCGCTGTCTGCGTGTGGGGCTTGCACATTCTCCCTGTGACTGTATGGGTTTTCTCCGGGTGCTCCGGTTTCCTACCACGTTGCAAAGTGGCCCTCTGTAAATTGTCCCTAATGTACAGTACAACTGGCAGATAGGTGATTGTTGGTCAGCATGGACACGGTGGGTGGAAGGGCCTACCTCCCCACTGTATCTCTAAATTATACTAGTTAGCTACTGTCATTCTTTAAGCCATGTTTTTCTTTCAAATTTACAAAATCTAGTCCAATGCTTATTATTCTAAATTTGGAATTTCATTTTGTAATTATTCCCAATCCTAGTTTACCTTGAGAGAAGACTTTATCTCATCTGTGGAAATGTAAATTCAGTGCAGACACCAGTAATTTTTGCATTGCATTGTATTTCTTGGCGTTTGTGATACCCAGTTCAAAGCAGTTTGAAATTGTTAATGGCCTGTATAATTGCAACCATAGTCCAATGCTGTTTACAACATTTGTTTCCAATTACTTCCATGAGATCTGAAAAAAAAGCAACTATGCATTATAAAACATAAACTATCTTTTGAAAAATCTTTCAGGGTTTATGCAACAGCCTTGGCTCGGTGAGAGAATTCATGACAAACTGTTGCCAGCTCCAGATTTCAGTCCAGGGATTGGAGCCCACTATCTAAGCTGACACCAGTACAAATCTGAGGGATTGCCTGTACTGTCTTTGATGCTATTTGGTCATCGAGTCATAGTCATCCAGTACTGAAACAGGCCCTTCGGCCCAACTTGTCCATGTCGACCAAGATGCCCCATCGAGACAAGCCCCACACTTGGCCCACATCTCTCTAAACCTTTTGTGTAGGAAGGAACTGCAGATGCTGGTTTATACTGAAAATAGACACAAAGTGCTGGAGTAACTCAACAGATCAGGCAGTATCTCTGGAGAGAAGGAATAAGTGACATTTCGGGTTCAAAGAATGGTTCTGATCCAAAATGTCATCTATTCCTTTGCACCAGAAACACTGCCTGACCTGCAGACTTACTCCAGCATTTTGTGTCTATCTTCTCTCCAAACCTTTCCTATCGTGTGCTTGTCTTTTAAATGTTGTTATGATACCTTCTCTTGCAGCTCGTTCCATACACCTCTGTGTGACAGTTGCCTCTCAGATTCATATTAAATCCTTCCCTTCTCACCTTAAACCAATATCCTCAGGTTCTTGTTTCCTAAACTCTGGGAAAAGGTTCTCTGCATTCACCTTATTTCTTACCCTTATCTACTTCCCTCATGATTTTATACCCCTTGTAAAATCATCCCTTGGACTTCTGCACTCCAAGGAATGCCCAACCCCTCCCTGTAGCTCAGCGCCTCGAGTCCTGGCAACATCCATGTAAATCTTCTCTGCACTTTTTCCAGTTTAACAACATCCGTCCTGTAGAAGGGTGATATCTTCACCAATGTGTTGTACAGTTGGTCTAATAATATGGTGGATGCCTTGGGGAAAAAGATCCAGGAACCTGTAAATCGTGACCATCAGGTTCAAGAACAGCTTCTTCCCAACAATCATCAGGCTCTTGAACACTGCACAACACGCCCAATAATGTCAGCATCTATGATCTTCCATGGATAGTAGTTTTGGTTAGTACTATTATGGTTTAACATCCCATCTATACTAGTCCCACCTGCCTGCCTACCACCTAAACCGGTCTTTTGCACGTACATGTCTAAATGTTTCCCAAAATGTCTCAGCCACCTCCCCAACAGCTTGTTCAATACATCCATGACTTATTCATGTGAAAAAGGTTCCCATTTTGTTGCCTCATTAGCAGTGGGAGCCCCGGTGGTGGCGGGAACCTCGGTGGTGGTGGGAGCCTCGGTGGTGGTGGGAGCCTCGGTGGTGGTGGGAGCCGCGGTGGTGGTGGGAGCCTCGATGGCAGGAGCCTCGGTGGTGGTGGGAGCCACGGTGGTGGTGGGAGCCTCGGTGGTGGTGGAAGCCGCGGTGGTGGTGGGAGCCTCGGTGGTGGTGGGAGTCTTGGTGGTGGTGGGAGCCTCGGTGGTGGTGAGAGTCTCGGTGGTGGTGGGAGCCTCGGTGGTGGTGGGAGTCTCGGTGGTGGTGGAGTCTCGGTGGTGGTGGGAGTCTCAGTGGTGGTGGGAGCCTCGGTGGTGGTGGGAGCCTCGGTGGTGGTGGAGCCTTGGTGGTGGGAATCTCGGTGGTGGTGGGAGCCTCGGTGGTGGTGGGAGTCTCGGTGGTGGTGGGAGTCTCGGTGGTGGTGGGAGTCTCGGTGGTGGTGGGAGTCTCGGTGGTGGTGGGAGCCTCGGTGGTGGTGGGAGCCTCGGTGGTGGTGGAGTCTCGGTGGTGGTGGGAGTCTCAGTGGTGGTGGGAGCCTCGGTGGTGGTGGGAGCCTCGGTGGTGGTGGGAGTCTCGGTGGTGGTGGGAGCCTCAGTGGTGGTGGGAGCCTCGGTGCTGGTGGGAGTCTCGGTGGTGGTGGGAGTCTCAGTGGTGGCGGGAGTCTTGGTGGTGGTGGTGGAGTCTCGGTGGTGGTGGGAGTCTCGGTGGTGGTGGGAGTCTCGGTGGTGGTGGGAGTCTCGGTGGCGGTGGAGCCTCGGTGGCGGTGGCGGTGGGAGCCTCGGTGGTGGCGGGAGCCTCGGTGGTGGTGGGAGTCTCGGTGGCGGTGGCAGTGGGAGCCTCGGTGGTGGCGGGAGCCTCGGTGGTGGTGGAGTCTTGGTGGTGGCTGGAGCCTCGGTGGCGGTGGGAGCCTCGGTGGTGGTGGGGCCTCGCGATCGAGCCGCGATCAGCGGTCAATGAGTGTGGGGGGGTGGGGAGGAGAAGAAAATGGGGACCCGGCATGGGGGGGACTGCTGTGAGGGACAGTGGGAGAACAAAGTGGGACCTGGTGTGGGGGAGGGTAGGGCATAAGCCTGCGTTCATTTGTTTGTTCGCTTGTTCCGGTGAAGGCGTTGTGCCAACAGTTGCTTGTCTGTTTCTTTTTTTTTCACTTTTTAATTTTAATTTAATTTTAATTTCAAGTTTATGTGTCCCTTGTTGTGTGCTGTGACTGTCAGCAGACAAGTTTCCCTCCGGCAATGAATAAAGTTTTATCGTATTGTATTGTATCTTATGGTATCGTATTTAATCTTTCCGCCTTCACCTTGAACCTATGACCTCTGGTTCTTGATTCCCCTACTCTGGGAAAGAGACTCTGTGCATCTTCCCGTTCTATTCCTCTCATGATTTTGTACACTTCTATAAGATCAACCTCATCATCCTGTGCTCCAAGTAATAGAGACCCAGCCTGATCATTAATTGTTATATGTTTTTTCAATGTGTTTATTGCATTTACAGGCCTGTTAATCAGCATCAAGAAATAATGTTATTGCTCCATTGTTGGTGTATGTGGCAATTAAATAGTGTTGACACTAAAGATGAGGACGTTCAGAGAAGCTCTCCTGTGGCTCTGACTGATATGAATATCAGAGCCAGCATTGCTGAAACCAATTATCCAATTTTTCATCCTGTTACTGTTTATGGGAACGCTGTGGATAAATTAGCTTTTATTCTTCTTCCATCGTGGCATTATACACACTGAAGGAGAGCAAGAAGGACACAGATGCTGGAATCTGGAGCAAAACACAAAGCGCTGGAAGAACCCTGTGGGTCAGGCAGCATATGTGGGAGGAAATCAGGGAAGGTAGTGCATCCGTGGTTAAAAAAGAAATCAGAGATAGTATCAAAACAAAAGATGAAGCATACAAATTAGCCAGAAAAAGCAGCCTACCAGAGGACTGGAAGAAATTCAGAGTCCGAGGAGGATAAAGGGCTTAATTAGGAAAGGGAAAATAGATTATGAAAGAAAACTGTCAGGGAACATAAAAACTGACTGCAAACGTTTTTATAGATATGTGAAGAGAAAAAGATTAGTTAAAACAAATGTAGGTCCCATGCAGTCAGAAACAGGTGAATTGATCATGGGGAACAATGACATGGCAGACCAATTGAATAACTACTTTGGTTCTGTCTTCACTAAGGAAGACATAAATAATTTGCCGGAAATAGCAGGAGACTGGGGGTCAAATGAGATGGAGGAACTGAGTGAAATCCAAGTTAGCCGGGAAGTGGTGTTAGGTGAGGGCCAATAAATCCCCAGGGCCAGATAGGCTGCATCCCAGAGTACTTAAGGATGTAGCCCCAGGAATAGTGGATGCATTAGTGATAATTTTTCAAAACTCTTTGTAGTTCCTGAGGATTGGAGGGTAGCTAATGTAACCCCACTTTTTTAAGAAGGGAGGGAGAGAGAAAACGGGGAATTACTGACCATTTAGTCTAACATGGGTAGTGAGGAATATGCTAGAGTCAATTATTAAATATGGGAGAGCAGCACATTTGGAAAGTGGTGAAATCATTGGACAAAGTCAGCATGGATTTATGAAAGGTAAATCATGTCTGACAAATCTTATAGAATTTTTCGAGGATGTAACTAGTAGAGTGGCTAGGGAGAACCAGTGGATGTGTTATATCTAGACTTTCAGAAGGCTTTCGACAAGGTCCCACATAAGAGATTAGTATGCAAACTTAACGCACACGGTATTGGGGGTTCAGCATTGATGTGGATAGAGAACTGGCTGGCAGACAGGAAGCAAAGGGTAGGAGTAAACGGGTCCTTTTCAGAATGGCAGGCAGTGACTAGTGGCGTACCGCAAGGCTCAGTGCTGGGACCCCAGCTATTTACAATATATATTAATGACTTGGACGAGGGAATTGAATGCAACATCTCCACGTTTGCGGATGACACGAAGCTGGGGGGCAGTGTTAGCTGTGAGGAGGATGCTAGGAGGCTGCAAGGTGACTTGGATAGGTTGGGTGAGTGGGCAAATGCATGGCAGATGCAGTATAATGTGGATAAATGTGAGGTTATCCACTTTGGTGGCAAAAAAAGGAAAGTAGACTATTATCTGAATGGAGGCCGATTAGGAAAAGGGGAGATGCAACGAGACCTGGGTGTCATGGTACACCAGTCATTGAAAGTAGGCATGCAGGTGCAGCAGGCAGTGAAGAAAGCGAATGGTATGTTAGCATTCATAGCAAATGGATTTGAGTACAAGAGCAGGGAGGTTCTACTGCAGTTGTACAGGGTATTGGTGAGACCACACCTGGAGTATTGCGTACAGTTTTGGTCTCCTTATCTGAGGAAAGATATTCTTGCCATAGAGGGAGTAGAGAGAAGATTCACCAGACTGATTCCTGGGATGGCAGGTCTTTCATATGAAGAAAGACTGGATAGACTTGGCTTGTACTGGCTAGAATTTAGAAGATTGAGAGGGGATTTTAAAGAAACTTACAAAATTCTTAAGGGGTTGGACAGGCTAGATGCAAGAAGATTGTTCCCGATGTTGGGGAAGTCTAGAACAAGGGGTCACAGCTTAAGGATAAGGGGGAAGTCTTTTAGGACTGAGATGAGAAAACAAATTTTCACACAGAGAATGATGAATCTGTGGAATTCTCTGCCACAGAAGGTAGTTGAGGCCAGTTCATTGGCTATATTTAAGAGGGAGTTAGATGTGGCCCTTGTGGCTAAAGGGATCAGGGGGTATGGAGAGAAGGCAGGTACAGGATATTGAGTTGAAATGATCAGCCATGATCATATTGAATGGCGGTGCAGGCTCGAAGGGCCGAATGGCCGACTCATGCACCTATTTTCTATGTATCGTATCTTATGGTATCATATTTCAGCTTTCCGCCTTCACCTTGAACCTATGACCTCTGGTTCTTGATTCCCCTACTCTGGGAAAGAGACTCTGTGCATCTTCCCGATCTATTCCCCTCATGATTTTGTACACTTCTATAAGATCACCCTCATCATCCTGTGCTCCAAGTAATAGAGACCCAGCCTGATCATTAATTGTTATATGTTTTTTCAATGTGCTTGTTACATTTACAGGCCTGTTAATCAGCATCAAGAAATAATGTTATTGCTCCATTGTTGGTGTATGTGGCAATTAAATAGTGTTGACACTAAAGATGAGGACGTTCAGAGAAGCTCTCCTGTGGCTCTGACTGATATGAATATCAGAGCCAGCATTGCTGAAACCAATTATCCAATTTTTCATCCTGTTACTGTTTATGGGAACTTGCTGTGGATAAATTAGCTTTTATTCTTCTTCCATCGTGGCATTATACACACTGAAGGAGAGCAAGAAGGACACAGATGCTGGAATCTGGAGCAAAACACAAAGCGCTGGAAGAACCCTGTGGGTCAGGATCATCTGTGGAAGAACCCTGTGGCTCAGGCAGCATGTGTGGAAGGAAATTAGCAAAAGGACAGGGGATATTTTGGGTCATCTAGACTGAAAGAACGAGGGGGGAGGGGGGGAGAGGGGGGAGGTTGCTCCTACAGAGACGAGGGTGAGGATGGGTAAAAGCTGCTAAGTGATAGGTGGATACAAGTAAGGGGGGCTTCATGGACAGATGGAGGCAAGTGGAGGAGAGAAGGGTGGGGGTGGAGGCTGGGAGGTGATAGTGGGGTTAACAAAAGGCAGTCGATCATCACTTCCATTTCCAATCAAATTCATCAGTGGCCTAAATATTACTTATTTAATTACAGATGGCCAATTAACTTGCAAACCTGCATGTCTTTGGGATGAGGGAGGAAATCGGTGCACCCAGAGGAAACCCACGGGTCCCAGGGAGAACGTGCAAACTCCACACACAGACGGGACCCAAAGTCATGATAGAACCCAAACTCCCTCTCTCGCAGGAAAGAACAGCTTTATTTTTTAGCCTATCTCAGGATTTTGCAAGAAATAGTCTTTTAAGTCCCTCTTCTAAGTTGTCTCCAAAGGTTTATATCACCCATCAAGTGAGCACAAGCATGATCTAATTAGAATCAGAATTGTTTGTTTGCTTTGTACATTGGACCACAACATAATTTCCTCATTGCTTCAGATCTGGCTTCATAGTATGTATCACCAGACTGGGCATCTGGAGCTTGGACTGACAATCCAACCACAGCTGTGGAATGTAATCATTGGGGAAAATAACAAAGAGCGTCCACAGAAACTGTGGTGGAACACTCCCCAGTCATCCACTCGTATCCAGTCCTGCACAAGTATAACCCGCTCAATGTGTTAGACTCCAAAGAGGATCACGAAGGCCACCAAGATGAACCAGTACTGCTGATATCAAAGAGAGAGAATAAAACTGTACATAACTAAGAGTTTGGCAGTTCTGGGCCTGTACTTGCTGGAATATCCTTCCTTAGAAGGATAAGTGGGGACCTTTTTGAACTTACCGAATAGTGAAAGGCTGTATAGAGTCGTTGAGGAGAGGATGTTTCCACCAGTTGGACAGTCTAGGACCAGAGGTCATAGCTTCAGAATATAAGGAGGTAGCTTTAGAAAGGAGATGAGGTGGAATTTATTTAGTCAGAGGACGGTGAATCTGTGGAATTCATTGCCACAAACGGCTGTGGAGGTCAAGACAAGTATTTTTAAGGTTGAGATAGAAAGTTTATGGGGAGTAGGCAGGAGATTGAGTGCGAAAGATAGATCAGCCATGATTGAATGGCAGAGTAGACATGATGGACCGAATGGCTGGATTCAGCACCTGTAACTTAACCATATAACCATATAACCATATAACAATTACAGCACGAAACAGGCCATCTCGGCCCTTCAAGTCCATGCCGAACAACTTTTTTCCCTTAGTCCCACCTGCCTGCACTCATACCATAATCCTCCATACCCTTCTCATCCATATGCCTATCCAATTTATTTTTAAATGATACCAACGAACCTGCCGCCACCACTTCCACTGGAAGCTCATTCCACACCGCTACCACTCTCTGAGTAAAGAAGAACATACGTACAGATCTCCCGGCATTGACCCAGACACGGAACTTGGACAAGGCAAGTTTCCCAGCCCCGGCAAACCTGCAAGCTCCGAGCACTTGTACTTGTTCCACCAAAGTCTGCTGGATCTTCCGGTTGCTAACCATTGTAACTCCTCTTCCCATTGCCACACTGACCTTTCTGTCCTGGGCCTCATCCATTGTCAGTGAGGTCAAGCCCAAACAGGAGAACCAACACCTCGTACGTACATACAACCCAGCGGTACCAACATTGACTTTGTCAATTTTAGGTAACTACATAACCACTGGGAGAACGTTCAAACTTCACACACATAGCACCCAAGGTCAGGATCGAACCTGCGTCTTTGGCGTCGCGAGTTTACTGCCTCTCGGTTCCAGTGTCCCACATTCAACATAAGGCTCGGGATAAAAGAGGCCCCGGTCTAACCTAAAGTAGACAGAAAATGTTGGAGAAACTCAGCGGGTGAGGCGGCATCTATGGAGAAAAGGAGTAAGCAACGTTTCGGGTCGAGACCCTTCTTCAGACTGTGGTTCCTTCTTAAATACCAGTCTAACCTATCTATGTAACCTCAGCTATTCCTTACTGTATTTAGAAGCAGCTGTAAAATTACAATCTGGTTGATGTCATCATTGATAAGTGAGCAAGAAACCCTTAATCACATAATAATAATGTATTGATATTGGATAGGAAGCTATGATTATAATTTCTCATGATGTCTAAGACAGGCACAAAAAGCTAGAGGAACTCAGCGGGTCAGGCAGCATCTCTGGAGAGTAGAGATAGGTGACGTTTCGGGTCGAGACCCTTCTTTAGACTAAGAGTAAGAGGAAGGGAAATTGGAGAAATAGACGGTGATAAACTGTAGAGAGATAAAGAATAAATGAATGAAAGATATGCAATAAAGTAACGATGATAAAGGAAACAGGCCATCGTTGGCTGTGGGTTAGGTAAAAACCAGTTACAATGAGACTGAACAAGACGACTTTGAAGCTAGTATGACGAGTCGGGGAGGGAAGGCGAGAGGCGGGGGGGGGGAATGCAAGGGTTAGTTGTAGTTAGAGAAGTCAATATTCATACCGCTGGGTTGAAATATGAGGTTCTGTTTCTCCAATATGCATTGGACCTCAGTGGAGAAGGCAGAAAGGTCAGTGTGGGAATGTTTGGCAACTGGAAGATCAGGTAGGTCCAGGTGGACTGAGTGTAGATATTTAGTGAAACGCAGATGCATAGGAGTCTACACCTTGAACAACGGATAACAGAGTAACTTATCAGAGACACACTGAGACTTCACGCAAACTGGAGGACTAGCAACCTCATATCTTGGATATCTTACTGCCTCATGGTATGAACATTGAATTCTTCAATTTTAGGTAACTAACCTAACCACCCCCTCCCCCGTCCCCCCATCTCTTGTGCCCCAACTAGATTTGCCACAATTTCTCCTCTTCCTCATCCACTATATCCTTTCCACTGGCTTCACATTTTGTACCTCTTCTACCCATATCGCCCACCCTAGAGGCAGCACAGTGGCGCAGCGGTAGAGTTGCTTCCACACAGTGCCAGAGACGCAGGCTTGATCCTGCCTATCTGTACAGAGTTTGTACGTTCTCCCTGTGACCGTGTGGGTTTCTGTGAGTGCTCCGGTTTCCTCCCACATTGCAAGCATGCACAGATTTGCAAGTTCATTGGCTTCAGTAAAAATTGGAAATTGTCCCGAGTGTGTAGGATAGTGCTGGTGTATGAGGTGATCACTGGCTGGTGCGGACCCAGTGGGCCAAAGGGCCTGTTACCACGATGCATGTCTAAAGTTTAATGTCTATAGGCTTTTCACCTTTGGCCTTTGTCCCACCATTTACCTTTCAGAACCGCCCTCACCCACATCCACCTACCACTCGCCCGGCTTTCTTCTGCCCCCACGTCTCTTTCATCTTTTCCCCCCTCCCCCCTAAATTTGCCAACTGTCCCGTATTAGCCGGGACATCCCGTATATTGGGCTAAGTTGGTTTGTCCCATATGGAACCGCCCTTGTCCCATATTTCCCAGCCCCGCCTCACCCATCCTGACGTAGTGCAGCCCATGGAGTGCAGCAGAAGTGCCTCGCCCGTGGCCCCGTCGGTCGGTAGCCCAGCCAGCTGTCCGATCTCGCTTACCGCCAAC
Source organism: Raja brachyura (assembly GCA_963514005.1). The sequence continues at coordinate 66,719,996 of OY740792.1, forward strand.
ACCACCACCACCACCACCACCCCTCCTTCTCATGGCTGATCATCGGTTCATGAGTAGGATGGGGCGCCGGACTTTGAGTGTGACATCGCGCGGCCCGGGCCCAAACTCCTCAGCTGGCCCGCTGGCCGGCTGGGCTTTGTGTGCAGTCCAGCACCCTGGCCAACTCATCATTCACCCAGCCACGGCCGAGTCGGTCAATGAATTGCCGTCAGGAATCTGGCCCTTATTTTGACTTTTTGTCCCTTATTTGGGAGTGAAAAAGTTTGCAACCCTACTCCCCCTACCCCACCCACCACAATAAGTCTGAGGAAGGGTCCCAACCCAAAATGTCACCCATCCACGTTCTCCAGAAATGCTGCCTGACTCGATGAGTTACTCCAGAACTATGTGCCATTTTTAGGTCATTTCAGTTCAGTTCTCAGTTCAGTTTAGTTTATTCGACATGTACAAATGACACTACTTTACCCACAACAACTTTTGTATTTTTATTGACAAAATAAATTATTATTTGTGGCTTGAAAGTAATTGGTTCTGTCAGACATATGTGCGCAAAGTATTTTAAACATTTTCTTCAATTGTTTAACTGGACTGAGATAAGACGACACACAGTTTCATTTTTGGGCACTGTATTCTCATGAAGATAAAAAATGTTGAAGGCCTTCCATACCAAATACTCACACCATCTTGAAAACCTCTATTCAGCCTTTGTTTTACCAGCTCGGATCCAAAGGGAACAGTCAAAAGAACTTGTCAAAGACAAAATATTGCTGGTGTTGGAAAGAAAATATTGGCAATGCAATCAAGCGGCTTCTGTGGAAGGAGGGGAACGGTGCTAGTGGTTTTTAAGGTGAGGACTCTACGTCAAAAGTGGTAAAAACAGACCAAAGCCAGAAAGGGATGAGGAAGAATATCAACTGAAGGCTCTGTTTATGGGGAGAAAGGCAGGGGACTTGAAGTGACAAGATAGATAATAAGGAAAAATGGATTGACAATGGTTTAGAAGGATGTTGTCAGGACTCGAGGGCCTGAGCTACAGGGAGGGAATGGGCAGGCTAGGATTTTATTCCTTGGAGCACGGGAGGATGAGGGGTGATCTTATAGAGGTGCAGAAAATCATGAAGGGAATAGATAAGGTGAATGCAATCTTTTGCCCAGTACGGGGGAATCGAAAACCAAAGGACATAGGTTAACGGTGAAGAGTGGAAGATTGAAAAGGAGCCTGAGGGGTACATTTTTCAGAGGGTGGTGGCTGTATGGACAGTGCTGCCAGAGGAGGTAGTTGAGGCAGGCCCTATCGCAACGTTTATGAGGCATTTGCACAAGCACATGGGTAGGACAGGTTTAGAGGGATATGGGCCAAACACAGGCAGGTGGGAATAGTGCAGATGGGGCATATTGGTGGATGTGGGCCAGTTTACACACAGTTTGACTCCATGACTGAAGGAACAAGGAATTTCAGCTTTACAGGACTTTGGTTCAGCCACATCTGGAGTATTATGTACAGTTCTGGGCAGCCCATTATAGGACTGATGTGGAGGCTTTGGAGAGGGTGCAGAATACTGCCTGGATTAGAGGGTATTAACTATAAGGATTGGTTGGGCAGCTTTGAATTGCTTTCTCTGGAACACCAGAGGTTGGGGGGAGAATCTGATGGAAGTATATAAAATGATGAGAGGCACAGATAGGGTAGATGGTCAGAATCTTTCTCCCAGTCTCCAATGGTGGAAATGCCATCAACTACAGAGCAGACATTTAAGGTGAGATGGGCTAAGTTTAAAGGAGATGTCATAAAGTCAACAGTGTGGAAACCGGCCCATCGACCCGACTCGCCCACACAGGCCAACATGTCCCAGCTACACTAGTCCCACCTGCCTGAGCTTGGTCCTTATCCCTCCAAACCTGTCCTATCCATGTACCTGTCTAACTGTTTCTTAAACATTGAGATAGCCTCAACTACCTCCTTTGGCAGCTTGTTCCATACACCCACCATCATTTGTGTTACCCCTCAGATTCCTATTAAATATTTTCCCCTTCACCTTGAACCTATGTCCTCTGATCCTCGATTCCCCTACTCTGGACAAGAGACTCTGTGCATCGACCCGATCTATTCCTCTCATGATTTTGTACACCTCTATAAGATCACCACTCATCCTCCTGCCCTCCAGGGAATAGAGACCCAGCCTACTCAACCTCTCCCTACAGCTCAGACCCTTTAGTCCTGGCAACATCCTTGTAATTCTTCTCTGAACCCTTTCAAGCTTGACAATATCTGTCCTATGACATGGTGCCCAGAACTGAACACAATATTCTAAATGCGGTCTCACTAACGTCTTATAATTCTGCAACATGACCTCAATACTCTGACTGATGAAGGCAAAAATGCCAAAAGGCTTTTTGACCACCTCATCTACCTACAACTCGACCTTCAAGGAACCATGCACCTGTACTCCTAGATCCCGCTGCTCTACAACACTCCCCAGAGGCCGACCATTCACCGTGTAGATCCTGCCTTTGTTGGACGTCCCAAAATGCAACACCTCACATTTCACTGTATTAAATTCCATCAACCATTCCTCAGCCCACCTGGCCAATTGATCCAGATCCTGCCGCAATCGTTCACAACCACCTGTAAAACACAACTATCTGCAAAACCACCCACTCATTTATCATCAGCAAACTTGCTGATCTTACCCTGAGGCACACCACTAGTCACAGGCCTCCAATCCGAGAAGCAGCCTTCCACCATCACCCTCTGCTTCCTTCCATGGAGCCAATTTCCTATCCATTCAGCCATCTCTCCTTGGATCCCATGAGATCTAGCCTTCTAGAGCAGCCTACCATGCGGAACCTTGTCGAATGCCTTACCGAAATCCATGTACCCAACATCTACAGCTCTGCCCACATCTACCTTTTTGGTCACATCTTCAAAAAAACCCTATTAGATTTGTGAAACACGACCTCCCCATGTTGACTATTCCTAATCAGCCCTTGCCCGTCCAAATGCCTGTATAACCTGTCGCTCAGAATACCCTTTAGTCACTTTCCACCTACAGATATTAAGCTCACCAGCCTATACTGTAGTTCCCAGCATTTCTCCTGCAGCCCTTCTTGAATAGAGGCACATTTGCCACCCTCCAGTCTTCCTGCATTTAAGTACGACTCATAAATTTCAACCAGGGCTTCTGCAATTCCCACTCGAGTTACCCACAAAGTCCTCGGAATTATCTGATCAGGCCCCGGAGATTTGTCTACCTTCATACACGACAGTACCTTCAGCACCTCTTTGACAGAGCACTGACTGGTCTCCATTGACTGCCCCGTTCCTCCATCCTTCTGTCTTTCTCCTCGATAAATACAGAGGAGAAATACTCATTGAGGACCTTGCCCATCTCCTGTAGCTCCACACAGAGGTGACCGCTTTGATTCCTGTGAGGTCCCCCTCTCTCTCTAGTTACCATTTCCCCCCTTATGTATTTATAAAATCTTCTGAGATTGTCCTTAACGCTCCCTGCCACAGCTATCTCCAGGCCCCTTTTTCAGAATCAGAATCAGAATCAGAATGCCTTTTATTGTCACTATACACATGTACAATGAGATTAAAAACTGCTCCTACTCAGTGCAAAACAAAACAAAAAAGGGGGGGGGGGGGATAAGGTGCACAGTTTCTGCGGCGCTATATACATATCTATAAAAAGACAATGGATAAATAGAATGGATAATAGGATTCCTATATCCAGTATGGGTTATTGCACATATTGGAAATATTTTCACCTTCTGATTTATATTTTCAGTTTATTCCTTAGTTCCCGAGACTCCTCGAGGGATGCACTTGATCCCAGCTGCCTATACATGTCCCATGCATTCTTCTTGTTTTTGACCAATGCCTCAATTTCCTTCGTCAGCCAAGCTTCCTTACGTTTGCCTGCTTTGCCCTTCACTCGTACTAACCTGCTGGCAATATTTGTAAACACAAAGGGGACTGGAGGCCTGGAATGGGCTGACAGGGCTGGTGATGGATGCAACTTACAATAGTGGCGTTTAAGAGGCTTTTAGATAGGTACATGAGTATGTAGGGAATGGAGGGATATGGATCACACGCAGGCAGAGGAGATTAGTTAATCTTGGCATCATGTCGGTATAGACACCATCGATGGAAAGGCCTGTTCCTGTGTCAGTCTACATTGAAAAGGAACTTGCCTGAAATGTACCCAAACAATTTTTTTCTCCATTGCTGCAGAGGCATTTTCCAGTCTACGTGAACTGGATTCTTCTTTGCGCGACCAAATTCTTCCACAATGGAATGATTTTACATGCATATTTTCTGGTTTCTTTCCATTGTTATTTTAAACCAAATTATACTGTGGTCTCTGTTAGCTCGATTATCTCCTTCTGCAACACATACCATGTGCCTCAATGTGGTCCAACACACTAGCAAGGAAATGGAGACAAATTGACTGACAACAGTCTCCAGTGCAGATAGGCCAATATAAAGATATACATTTATTATACAATTGAAAGTGAACATTTTATCTGTCGACGTGTTACTTCAAAATTCAATTGTCAGTAAACCAGCTTTTGGTTTTGTGTATTAATCAGTGGGGAAGACCATGAACATAGAGCATTGTCTAAACATTGCCGCAAGGCTGAAGAGTCCCAAACTGAGTCGTCACCTATTCACATTCTCCAGAGTTGCTGCCTGACTTGCTGAGTTACTCCAGCACTTTGTATCTTTTTTTTGTAAACTAGCATCTCTAGTTCCTTGTATCTACATAGAACAGTACACACAGGAGCAGGACCTTCGGCCCGCAATGTCTTTGCCAAACATGATACCGAAATCAACACATCTCATATGCTGCACGTGATCCCTATCTCTCCATTTCCATGTACCCGTGTAAAAAGCCTCTTAAACACCACCAACAAAGTCAAAGTCTTAATGAAAGGACGTACCTTAGAAAGGAGATGAGGAGAAATGTCTTTAGCCAGAGGGTGGTGAATCTGTGGGATTCGTTGCCACAGAAGGCTGTGGAGGCCAGGGCATTGGGTATTTTTAAAGCAGAGATTGGCAGATTTTACTTCGGAGTCACGTGAGTGACAATGTGAAGAACCCGGACTGCCCGCGGAGCGCGTCATTATGACGCATGCATTTGCGAAGCACCGGTCCGGCAGGCACGTCGCTCCTGCCAGCGGTAAGTTTAAACTCCAGGTAAGTATTTCTTCCCTGTTTTTTGATGTCCTGTAGGAACCCTTTTTCCCACAGAGGTTCCTGCCGGGTGCTTCGCGCGTACCGACAAGGAACCAGCTGCGGGCTGTGGGAGACCGCGGTCCTACCACGGAAGCGGGTAGCTGGGGAATGTCGGCTCACAGAGTTCAGTCACTACCGTCAGTGACTTGTGTACGCTGGGTTCCCGGGGAGGGGAACTGCAGCACAAGTGCGGTTTTAGACCGCAGTGGCCCACGGTATGGGGCTGAAGCTGACCACAACGGTCAGCCCGGGAGCCCCCTTGGTAAGGCACAGGGATGCTAGGGTTCCCTGGGGGGGCGAAACCCAGCAGCAAAGTGGTGTCCAGACCGCAGTAGTTTAGGATGGGGGGGGGGGGACCGACCAATATGCTCAGCCCTGATGCCGGGAGGGTTCTCTTCTGGGTAATGTCAAATAAATAAATAAATACATTTATGTAGACCGGGATGGAGCCTTGTGGAAAGGAGGCTCCATCTAGATACACTCAAACCGGGCATATGGGTGAGCCTGAGCCAGCAGCACCTATTCCACAAGGCTGCTTTATGGGATGCCGAGTCTGTGGCAATGCCAGGCATATGGATAAGCCTGAGCCAGCAGCACCTATTCCACAGGGCTGCTTTATGGGATGCCGAGTCTGTGGCAATGCCAGGCATATGAATAAGCCCGTGCCAGCAGCACCTATTCCACAGGGCTGCTTTATGAGAAACCGAGTGATGGCAGCGCCGGCCTGTGGGAGAGGCCACACCAGCAGCACCATGTTCCAGGGCTGCTTTATATTGAGGCCAAGGCTATGGTAGCACCGGCATATGGGAGAACCACGCTAGCAGCACCTTGTACCAGGGCTGCTTAATGTAGGCAGCAACATCTGTAGAAGGGCCGCATAATGTTTCCCTCATGGGAGAGGTGGGCTTCCCGGGGCAGTTTGTTCTTACACTGAAGTTCTACAGCAATGAACCATTTACAAGTGGATAAGATTTACACTTGGTTGTACAATACAAATGATCAAGACATTCTTCATCAATTTATAGGCATCTAACCATGTAAAATTGGACAATACCAGCATTGTAAGCAGGCTGGAATTGGGCCGGAGTTGTGTTTAGGTAAGCGCAGTACTTTGACCAGAGTTGCCTTCAAGATAGGTTCAATAATATGGGCAGACTTGTCTTTCAAGATAGGTCAGAATTATGGCTAGAATTGTTTTAGACAAATTAAAATGAGCAGACAGGTTCATTATTATGGTTAGGTTGTCTTACAAGACAGGCTTGGGAATCTAGCCAGAGTTGCCGTTCAAGGCAGACGCGAAGGATGACAGGTGTGGCCTGTTCATTATGAAAGATGGCTGATTAACAACTGGAGTCATAGTGGTGCCCATTTACGGTATCATTGGAGATATTTGGTGGAGGCATCGCTGTGATGAGGCAATATAATAGTATAATCCACTGTTTCAGTCTCAAACCATGTTTGAGAAATTGGGCTCCTCTATTCAATTTAAGTTGTTATCAAATAGACTTGTTGGAGATGTTGCAGAGAGCATACCCCAACACATGAAAGCCAACGGGTCAGTATTAGTCTGACGCCGGGTCCATGGCAACGTCGGCCAATTTGAGGGGCCGCGCCAGCAGCACCTTGTAGTAGGGCTGTTTAATGGCTTCCTCATGAAGGAGGTGCGTATATCGTCTGATGGTATAGCCGTGAACACACCCAAAGGGATGACGGTCACGTGTCAGAGATCATTACTGACAGCAAGATTTGCCATCACAACACAAATGCAGTGAACACCGCTATCAGGGGGACATTGGACCCAGCCGCCGAATCTGTTCGTCAGGTAAGACCTATTCAACAGGCAAATCCTGGAGGATGACGGTAAGCGGTTCACTGAAGCTGGTAGCAGCATGAAAGCTGGCCAGAGGTTCCATGCACTCTATCAGGTCATTACGATTTACATTGAGTTATCAATTGGCTTGTGACGCCATCCTAGGCAACAGATTGGAGTCAATTACCTGTTACAGCTTTGTTGTTATAAAGCAGCAGTCTAGTCATAAAAACTAGTTGGCAATATAATGGATGTGCTTCAGCTGTGCAAGTGGGAGAATTGAAATCATCCTAAATGGAGAACTCTAAAGTACCACGTAGGTCATGGTCGACACACTTTGCTATTATCAGCTGAAGCTGCCAAAGTCGCAATGATGGATAGACATTGTTCACCATTGTTCCAGTCGGTTAATCAATAAATAGCTAATTATTTATTTATTTATTTTTAAAAAAATTATTAGAGGTAAATACATCAATGTACACATATATACTGTTACAATCGTTGTACCCCATAATTTTATGGCTTTTAAAGAAAAAGAATAGAGAGAAAGAGAGTGAAATGTGAAAAGAGGTATGATAGTGAAAGAGCGTGCCAAAGGGGAGAAGAAACCCTTGGTCAAAGAATTAGAGAAAGGGGGTTAAAAGATAGACCCTAAAAAAAGAAATGGAAAAAGAAAAAAAAACGAAAAAAAAACAGTTATTATGTTATATATATCACGCAAAAGGAATCCACCAACTCGATAGTGTTTCATCCCCCCCCTACCAAGGCCCGAGGTACTCCTGCACCCTATCTTTGTAGTCATTCTAAAAATGCAGACCACGTCTGATAGAAGCATTCTGATCTTCCTTCCAGGCGGAGTCTCATATCTTCCAGATGTAGTGTTTCAAACATAGTTGTAATCCACATATTTAATGTGGGTAAATGGTAATTTTTAAGATTAGTTTTTTTCCTATTATTAAGCAGTAATCAAATAAATTCTTTTGCTACTCATTTAATTCCGAACTACCTTCTGTCATTATGAAAATAATCCATTCTGGCTTTGGTGTCATTTTTATTTTAAACAGTTTTGTGAAAATTTCAAAGATTTCAATCCAAAACCTTTCAATTTTTGTACAAAAGATGAATGAGTGCGCTATAGTAGCTTCTTGACGCTGGCATTTATCACAAAGTGATGAAACGTTAGGGAAAAATGTATTTAATTTAGTTTTTGAGTAGTATAATCTGTGTATTATTTTAAATTGTATTAAAGTGTGTCTTGCGTTAATTGAGCATTTGTGCACATTTAATAAGTATTCTTTCCATCTTTCATTGGAAATTTTTAGGCTTAGTTCATTTTCCCATTCACCTCTAATACCTTCCGTTGTTGGTATTACTGCATTTAGTATAATATTATATATATGTGAAATTAAATTTGCTGATTCCGCCTTTGTATTCATTACTTCATCTAGTAAGAGGCCCACAGGAGCCGTTGGAAGAGGATGAGGGGGAGGAGCAACACCCGACCCGGTGAGGTTTAAAATCCAGCGCGGGGCTTGTTTACCGAAATCCATAACGTTCCATTCGGAGAAGTGGATTTTTTGGGGGGTTTTTTTGAGGAAGCCGCTGATTGGTGGGAAGGGGACTAGGGTAAGCAGCTGATTGGCCGTCAGATTCCAGCAGTTTGTAGTGTATTTTGTGTTGATATTGTATCCTGTGTAAGGGGGGAGTATGAAGGCCAGGGGCAGTGTACTGTTATGGATGTCAGATGTGGGAGGTCAGGGAAGCTGATAGCCCTCCAGACGTCCTCATCTGCGCCAGGTGTGTCGAGATGGGGCTCCTAAAGGACTGTGTTAGGAACCTGGAGCAACAGCTCGAGGACCTCCGTCTGGTCAGGGAGAGTGAGGAGGTCATAGAGAGGAGTTACAGGGAGGTGGTCACTCCCAGACCACGGGAGGCAGACAAGTGGGTCACTGTTAGGGAGGGAAAGGGGCAGAGGCAGGGACTAGAGAGTACCCCGGTGGCTGTACACCTGGAAAATAGGTACTCATGTTTGAGTTCGATTGGAGCGGACAGCCTACCTGGGAGCAGCAACAGCGGCCGGGCCTCCGGCACAGAGAACGGCCCTGATGCTCAGAAGGGTAGCAAAAAGAGGAGGGCAATTGTAATAGGGGACTCCATAGTTAGGGGGTCAGATTGGCGATTCTGTGGACGCAGTCGGAAGACCCGGATGGTAGTTTGCCTCCCTGGTGCCAGGGTCTCGGATGTGTCGGAACGTGTCGAAAAGATTCTGAAAAGGGAGGGAGAGGAGCCTGATGTTGTGGTACACATTGGTACCAATGACATAGGCGGAAAAAGAGAAGAGGTCCTGAAAGGAGAAGTTAGGGAGTTGGGGGGAAAGTTAAGGAGAAGGACCAAAAGGGTAACAATTTCAGGATTACTGCCTGTGCCACGTGACATTGAGAGTAGAAATGGAATGAGGTGGAGGATAAATACGTGGCTGAGGGACTGGTGTAGTGGGCAGGGATTTAAGTTTCTTGATCACTGGGACCTCTTTTGGGGAAGGCATGATCTGTATAAACTTGAACCCGAGGGGAACCAATATCCTGGCGGGGAGATTTGCAAAGGAGACTTTAAACTAGAAAGGCTGGGGGGAGGGACTCCGGTAGAGGGGGCTAGGGGACAGGGTGAGGGGCAAGAGGCAGAGAAGGGAAGCACTCGGACCCAAAATGTAGGCGAGAAAGAGGAAAAAGATAATAAACAGAGAATAAGGGATGGTGGGTTTCTAAAATGTGTATATTTTAATGCTAGGAGCATTGTAAGAAAGGTGGATGAACTTAGAGCCTGGATTGACACCTGGAAATATGATGTTGTGGCAATCAGTGAAACATGGTTGCGGGAGGGTTGTGATTTGAAACTAAATATTCCAGGATTTCGTTGTTTCAGGTGTGATAGAATTGGAGGGACCAGAGGTGGAGGTGTTGCATTGCTTGTCAGAGAAGATATTACAGCAGTGCTTTGGCAGGATAGATTAGAGGGCTCGTCTAGGGAGGCTATTTGGGTGGAACTGAGAAGTGGGAATGGTGTAGCAACACTTTTAGAGTTGTATTATAGACCGCCAAATGGGGAGCGAGAATTGGAAGAGCTAATTTGTAAGGAGATAGCAGATATTAGTAGTAAGCACAAGGTAGTGATTGTGGGAGATTTCAATTTTCCAAAAATAGACACATTCTGTAAATGGGCTGGATGGTTTGGAGTTTGTAAAATGTGTGCAGGATAGTTTTTTGCAGCAATACATAGAGGTATCGACCAGAGAAGGGGCAGTGCTGGACCTCCTGTTAGGAAATGAGGCAGGTCAGGTGACGGAGGTATGCGTTGGTGAGCACTTCGGGACCAGTGATCACAATACCATTAGTTTCAATATAATTATGGAGAGAGTCAGAACTGGACCAAGGGTTGAGATTTTTGATTGGAGAAAGGCTAACTTTGAGGGAATGCGTAATGATTTAAAAGGAGTGAATTGGGACATTTTGTTTTATGGGAAGGATATAGAAGAGAAATGGAGGACATTTAAAGGGGAAATTGTAAGAGTACAGAATCTTTATGTCCCTGTTCTGTTGGTGAAACTGCTCGAGAGCAGTTAGAGAGCCAGAATGGACAGCTATCTGCAGAGCCAAAAGAGATGGGGGAGATATTGAACAATTTATTTTCTTCGGTATTCACCAAGGAGAAGGATATTGAACTCTGTGAGGTAAGGGAAAAAAGTAGAGTAGCTATGGAAACTATGAGATTCAAAGAGGAGGAATTACTGACACCTTTGAAAAATATAAAAGTGGATAAGTCTCCAGGTCCTGACAGGATATTCCCTAGGACATTGCGGGAAGTTAGTGTAGAAATAGCAGAATATGACAGAAATATTTCAAATGTCATTAGAATTGGCGTACTGCGCATGTTGTTTCATTGTTTAAAAAGGGTTCAAAGAATAAACCTAGCAATTATAGACCTGTTAGTTTGACGTCAGTGGTGGGCAAATTAATGGAAAGGATACTTAGAGATAATATATATAAGCATCTGGATTAACAGGGTCTGATCAAGAAAAGTCAACATGGATTTGTGCCTGGAAGGTCATGTTTGACAAACCTTCTTGAATTTTTTGAAGAGGTTACTAGGGAAATTGATTAGGGTAAAGCAGTGGATGTTGTCTATATGGATTTCAGAAAGGCCTTTGACAAGGTTCCCCATGGAAGGTTGGTTAAGAAGGTTCAATCTTTGGGTGTTAATGGCGGAGTAGCAAGATGGATTCAACAGTGGCTGAATGGGAGATGTCAGAGAGTAATGGTGGATGGCTGTTTGTCAGGTTGGAAGCCGGTGACCAGTGGGGTGCCTCAGGGATCTGTGTTGGGTCCACTGTTGTTTGTCATGTACATCAATGATCTAGATGATGGGGTGGAAAATTGGATAAGTAAGTATGCAGATGATATTAAGATAGGGGGTGCTGTGGATAATGAAGTAGATTTTCAAAGTCTACAGAGAGATTTGGGCCATTTGGAAGAGTGGGCTGAAAGATGGCAGATGGAGTTTAATGCTGATAAGTGTGAGGTGCTACATCTTGGCAGGACAAATCAAAATAGGACGTACATGGTAAATGGTTCGGAATTGAGGAATGCTGTGGAACAGAGGGATCTAGGAATAACTGCATAGTTCCCTGAAGATGGCCTTTATAAATCAGAGCATTGAATATAGGAGTAGGGAAGTAATGTTAAAATTGTACAAGGCATTGGTAAGACCAATTCTGGAGTATGGTGTACAATTTTGGTCGTCTAATTATAGGAAGGATGTCAACAAAACAAAGAGTACAAAGGAGGTTTAGTGGAATGTTGCCTGGGTTCCAGCAACTAAGTTACAGAGAAAGGTTGAACAAGTTGGGTCTTTATTCTTTGGAGCGCAGAAGGTTAAGGGGGGACTTGATTGAGGTCTTTAAAATGATGAAAGGGATAGACAGAGTTGACCTGGATAAGCTTTTCCCATTGAGGGTAGGGAAGATTCAATCAAGAGGGCATGACATGAGAATTAAGGGACAGAAGTTTAGGGGTAACATGAGGGGGAACTTCTTTACTCAGAGAATGGTAGCTGTGTGGAATGATCTTCCTGCAGAAGTGGTGGAGGCAGGATCGATTTTAACATTTAAAAGTAAAGTGGATAGGTATATGGACAGGAAGGGAATGGAGGGGTATGGTCTGAGTGCAGGTAGATGGGACTAGGGGAAAATGAATGGTCGGCACGGACTGGAAGGGCCGAGAAGGCCTGTTTCTGTGCTGTAATTGTTATATGGTTATATGGTTATAAGTCTAATGGCATTTTGTGAAATTCATGTGCATGTTTTTTCAAATAATCACATATTTGGAAATATTTAAAATGCTGTTTGTTACCCAGATTGTAATTTAGTTGTAATTGTTTAAATGAATATAATTTTCCCATAGCATACAAATCTCCCTAAGTTTTAATTCCTGCTCTTTCCCATTGTATAAATGCTTTGTCTATAATTGAGGGTTTAAACAGAGGATTTTTAGCAATAGGAGATAGGAGGGATAAGTTTCTTAATTTTAAATTGTATTTTATTTGTTTCCAAATTCTAATTGTACCATGTATAATTGGGTTTTTGTTGTAGTTTGTATTATTCACCGTCTTTGGTGAAAGAAGGATCGCACCAATATTAAAGGGGGAGCAGTTTTCTTTCTCCATAATGATCCATTCCGGTTGATGAAGAGAATTATCCAACAATTGAATCATATTTCTAATATTTACTGACCAATAATAATACATAAAATTAGGGAGTGCTAATCCCCCTACTACTTTGGGTTTGTTCAGGTGTGGTCTTTGTATTCTATGGGTCTTATAATCCCAAATAAAATTTGTTATATCTGAGTCCAATTTAAAAAAAACTTTTTGGGTAGATATAGTGGAATTGATTGGAACAAGTATAGAATTTGTGGTATAAAAATCTTTTTTATGGCGTTTATTCGACCTATTAAGGACATCGGTAGCGTTTTCCAGACTTTAATTAAATTATGTAGTTTCTTAAGTACAGGGTTATAGTTTGCTTTAACCATGTCTTGATATCTTCTAGTAATTTCAATACCCAAGTATTTAAATTTTTCCACAGCTATTTTAAAAGGAAATTGTACGAGATGTGTAAAATCTTTCGGTTTTATTGACATGATTTCACTTTTATTCCAATTTATTCTATAACCTGAAAATGAACCGAAATCCTCAATTAAATTTAGAATGTTGGGTATAGTGATATGAGGCTTTGTCATGTGTAAAGGTACATCATCAGCGTATAATGATATTTTATTGTTTGAATATTTTGTCTTATATCCGTGAATATTCGGATGAGTTCTAATTCTTTCCGCTAGTGGTTCAATTATGAGGACAAATAACAATGGTGATAATGAACAACCTTGTCTATTACCCCTTGACAATTGAAATTTCATGGATAAAATATTATTAGTTATTCTGGCCGTTGGCTTATTATATATTAATTGAATCCATTGAATGAAATTCTCTCCCAGTTGAAATTTTTCCAATACCTTAACCATATACTTCCATTCAACCTGATCGAATGCTTTCTCTCCATCCAGCGAAATAATTGCAAGATTTGGATCCTTAGTTTGGTGTGAGTACATTATGTTAAGCCGATCTGGTTAGTATTCATTACAAATTCTATAATAGTATTCTATATTTTAAGTGTTAAAAGTGTTACTTCTATAACATTAGGTTATTCAGTTAAATTGTTAAACCACGGTAATTGCTCTGTTCAGATTATATTGTAAAGCTCTGTATTCAATGTTTATCTTTTTCCGCTTATTTGGAACCCAGTATGTCCTTGAATTAACATTCCTCTATAAGCCATCGAGGGGATTTGCATGAGTTGCCAATTCTTCTTTTATTGGTGTCAAAGATCTATAGACCCTACGGGCATTTGTGGGTTAAGAGTAATTGAGCGGATATGCATATCTGCATGCTCAACTTCATGTTGACACATTATGATGGTGGCATATGTTAGTACATGTGGGTGCAATCAAGTAAAGAATACTGTTATGGTTACATAATCCCGTTTGCCACTGGAGTAACATCAGGTATAGGTCAATGACAACACAGAATGGGTGTTGAATCACACCGTGTTTTTGAAATTCTGATTCAATGGAACACCGAATATACATATGTTTGTTCATGTCTATTCTCAGGTTGTAAAATATGTGGCATAACAGTGGCGAAGATACATTCTCGCTACAAGGAGAAGGAAGGTGTTTTTTGTCTTCCTCCATTTGCTTCATTAATCGTGGCTTCAAATGAAGTCATTAGAGCCGTTTATGTTCCTATTGTGGGATTGGCCTGTGCAACTTTGATTCGCTGTTGTTGGGAATAATAATATAACCTTATATGGTTATTTTGAAAGTAACTTGCTGGTTTAGTCTGTGGTTTGAGAAATCAGCCGTTGCATGTTAAAATCAAATTATGTTCTGCAGATTCAATAGACTGATCTACGGCTTGGGTTGTCACATCAGTCCTTGTATATGTTCAGTGTGCTGCGATAGCAAGCAGGACCAAAAAAGCAGGACTTTCTTTTCCAGGAGATGGAAAGCGTTTGTTGAATGTTCATGTTGCATTGAAGACGGTACAATTTACTGATGTTTGGAGTTCATTTTAAATGATCTTTGTCAATAATTAAGTTGTACGGCCATTAACCGTGCCAACGTGCCTTCTGTTTGTATTGGCTGCAGCAAACAAGACCCGCACTGTCGGGTTCACCCTGGATATCAAGTTTGTAAGCATATCTTTAACACAATGTTTCCTAGGACTATTTCACCAGGGGGGTCCAGCTACATCCTTAGTTTCGCCAGGTTTCATAGGTGGTTATCATCCTAGCGCTGGTTTAGCGCAACAGGTTTAGTCGCTACATAAGTTGCGACGGAACAAGATGGTTACGTCTGTAAACAATAATATATAATATTTATGCTTATAGTTCACTTAAGCAGAGCAGAAGGGGTATCAGATCTCAAAATAGTTCAAGGCATACCCAGGGACCTTTGGTAAAGTGAGGACACACATATATAACCATACGTTAAGGTCACTGAGAGCCTTCGAGGCTGAACTAGCTATGTTGTTAGTCACAAAAAACCTATAAGAGCATATCTGTTCAGGTCACTTCCAGAGGATAAAATGGACTTTGATTTTGTAGGAGTAGATACTGAGTCTAGATCTCACTCCATCAGGGCTGCTATAACATCAGCAGCAAGGGTCTTACGTGCCATTGGAACACATCCTAACGCTTGCAGCATGGTCAAGCGAACAAATTTAAAACATTTATACTAACCCATTACTAGACCAGGGGCATTTGTCAACTCTATTTTCATTGATTATAGTTTCCATCCGAGTGAAAGTTGGGACTATTATTATTACTTTATTAATAACATTACCATGTTTAAATCTATGTCATGACTGTACGTATTATGAATATATTTTCCTTCATTTGTCAATGAAGCAGTTGTGGCTGTGTAGACTCGTTTCTCACGGCATGAAATCACAGAGCTTTGAAGTCTTCACATAGTCACTCACGTGACTCCGAAGTAAAATAGTAAGATTAAATGAGAATTTACCAGTTTGAAGTTTGATCTTTATTTTATGAGGAGTTACGATGAGGGATAACGTGCCCTCCGCTCCCAACCCTCATAAATATCACCGGGCAGTTCTAGTCTTCTGTTATCTTACTATTATACTTCAGTCACTATTACCTGTGATTTCACACCGGTGCTTTGAAGATTGATGCGCAAGCGGACTGACGGCCTTCTTCACGTAATCCCTCATCGTAACTCCTCATAAAATAAAGATCAAACTTCAAACTGGTAAGTTCTCGTTTAATCTTACTATTTTTGATTACTAATGGAGTTAAAGGCTACAGGGAGAATGTAGGTGAATGGGGTTGAGAGGAAAAGATAGAGGAGCCATGATTGAATGGTAGAGGGACTTCAATGGGCCAAATGGCCTAGTTTGTTCCCATGTCTTATAACTTATGCCTACACAGGGGAGGGGCAACTACTTTACAACCCAGATTTGATACCATCACTGCCACAATGATCTTGCTTCTAGCTAAATCTGTGTGTTAATCAGAATGGGTTGTAATGGAAATATAGATCATCAATGATTGAACAGCAGAGTAGTCCCATTGGGCTGAATGGCCTGACTCTGCTTGATTAATTTGGTTTCTTCAGGCCCCTTAATCTTCCATAAACACTCACTGTTCCAAGATTCTGTGCACTGTCCATCTCTGTCAGCTCGTGATCTGCCAAGGCCTCAGATTTGTGTTTTAAATCCCTGTCACCTGCATCCCTCCATTTCCTTCTCTGTGTGTAATATCGGCAGGGAGCCACCGAGCCAGCCCCTGCTTGTCTACTGCGTCCGGTTGCTCTGAGACTTACGGGATGCGGTCCGGAGAGGGGGAAGCCGATCCCGCCCCTGCTCATCCTACAAAGACCAGAGAATGGAAGAATGGAGCCGGCAACAACGACTGGCATGACACGTGAGGAGAGGCGGGTAGGAGCGGCGAAGGAACCTGCCTGGGCTCTGGCCCTCCCTGCCCTCAAGGTTGGCTGCGGGACATGCCCCTGGGGCACAAAGGTGGGTGGGTGAGGGGAGCAACGCTTCTTCACTGGTCGATCAAGGCGTCTAAGGAAGGCAACGGGCTGGAGGCGCGGCAGCAACTTGGGGCTCACCTGGATCAGGTAACGCTCAAAAGAGCTAAATTGGGGACTGGACTGTGAAAATGGCGCCAAAACATGGTGCCTCCTGCATGCGGGCTCAGTGGCCTGTAGACTGTAGGGGCACTGGCTGGTGCACGCCAGCGTCCAACCCTGCGGTCGGAAGCCGCTGGCACGGGACTCTGGGAGGGGTCGGGTTTTTGCGCGGTTTCTGGGCTCAGCCCACCAGTTGATTGAGGACAACTGTTGTGGTCAGTTGCGTATTATGACCCGAGTTATCGGAGAACTGCAATTGAGAATAAATCTTGCTCAAACAACCGATTGTCATTTCCAATCCACTAACTTGGTGACCCCGACGCGTCTAACCGTTGTTAGACTAGTGGACGTGCAGGAAGAATACTTTCCTGCCGACGCAGCCGGTGCTCACCAGCCTTCGGCTGCCTCCTGTTTGGCCCAATCAACCACAGGTTTGGCTCGCGCACGTGGAGGCGCAGTTCCACCTGCACCACGCCGTCGCTGACGAGACCAGATGTTTCCACGTGGTGGGGGCCCTGCCGCAGGAGTTGGCCTCGCGGTTGCTGCCGTACCCGAGGGATCCACCGTTGGCAGCCACGTACGAGGGCCTCAAGGCCCTGTTGCTCCGTACCTTCGGGCTCAGCCGCCGAGACCGGGCGGCAAAGATCCTCCATGTAGACGGCGTAGGCGATCGGAGGCCTTCCTCTATAACGGTCAAGATGCTGGCCCTGATGGATGGGCATCGACCATGCTTACTCTTCGAGCAGGCTCTCTTGGAGCAGATGCCGGATGACGTCCGTCTAATGCTCGCTGGGGCCGATTTCAGCGACCCCCAACAGCTCGCTGAGAGGGCCGATGAACTCTGGACCAGGGGGTGGCGGGATATTTGTGCCTTCACCCGCCCAGCTGCCACAGCCGAGGAGGCATCGCGAGGAAGGCCCATCACTGGCCGCCTCTGAGGATCCACCGCAGCGTTCTGAGCTGTATGGTAGATGCCGTTGGTGTTACGACCATCTCCGTTTCGGTGTAGAGTCCCGACGCTGCCGAAGCCCCTGCACGTTTCAGGGAAGTGCCTCTGCCGATCGTCTGTAGAGGCGCCGCGATCAGCCCGAATGAACGCCTCTACGTCCGTTGTTTCCTGGTGGACTCCGGGGCCATCGTCAGCATCCTCCCTCCCCCACCAACCGCCCGCGATATCCGCGCCGGTAAAGTAGGACCCGTCCTCTCAGCTGTTAACGGGAGTGAAATTCAAACGTACTGTACGCTGACCCTTAACCTTTGACGTCGCCCAGTTGATCTTGCGGGGCAGATTTCTTGCGCGCGTTTTCCCTTCTCGTCAATGTGCTGGACGGTCGTATGGTCCCGTTGACAGACCTCCGCCCCGCCGAAACGAGCAGCCTGCCTCTGCCCAAACAGCAACCCCACGACATCGCAGAGGTCCAGGAGCCTTTCGCCGCTCTGCTATCCGAGTTCCCTGGGCTACTCACACCCCGTTTCGATGGGGCTGTGCCACGTCACGGTGTAGTGCATCGTATCCCTATTGAAGGTCCACCGGTGCACGCTCACGCGCCTCCTCCCGCCAGACAAGCTGCGCATTGCCCACAATGAATCCCAATTGATGGAAGATATGGGTATTGTACGGCATTACGATAGCCCTTGGGCTTCCCCGCTCCATATGGTTACCAAAGCGTCCGGAGGTTGGAGGCCTTGCGGTGATTACAGGTGACTTAACGTGGTAACCATGGCAGACCGGTACCCAGTGCCCCATATGCAGGATTTTTCGGCGCACCTTCAGGGCAAGGCCTTCTATTCGAAGGTTGACCTGGTCCAGGGTTTTAATCAGATCCCTGTCCCCCCCGACAACGTCCCTAAGACAGCATACAATCACCCCATTCGGCCTGTTCAAATGGCTGCGAATGCCGTTCGGCCTGAAGATCGCCGTATAGGCGAAGGTATAGGCGTTCCAGCAGCTCATGGACCAGGACGGGCGAGGTTTGCCTTTCGTCTTCATTTCTTTGGATGACATCCTGGTGGCCAGCAGTTCGCAGACGGTGCACGTTAGTCACCTTCGCCTTTTGTTCGAGCGGTTACGCAAACATGGCTTGGTGTTTAACCCTGAGAAGTGCCAGTTCGGCTTGCGCTCCATCTCCTTCTTAGGGCATCGGGTTACCCCTCAAGGTGCCGAGCCGCTGCCTGAGAGGGTCGATGCCATTCGCCAGTTCCCTCGGCCGCTCACTGTCAAGGGTCTTCAGTTTACAGGGATGGTGAATTTTTACCACCGGTTCGTGCCGTCTGCCGCCGCGGTAATGCGTCCACTATTCCAGTGCCTCGCGGGCAAGCTGCGGGACCTGGTATGGTCGGACGAGGCCGACGTGGCGTTCGAAGGTGCTAAGACTGCGCTGGCTAATGCCACCATGCTGGTGCATCCGAGGGGGTCCGCTTCCACAGCACTCACGGTCGACGCTTCGGATGTCGCCGTGGGTGCAGTCCTGGAACTGCCGGCATTTTTCAGCCGGCAGCTACAGCCTCCAGAGTGTAACTGCAGCACATTGGACAGGGAACTCCTCGTGCTCTACCTAGCGATCAGGCATTTCCGTTACTTCCTCGAGGGCTGCGCTTTCACTGCTTTCACGGACCACAAACCGCTCACGTACGCGTTAGGCAAGATAGCCGACCCGTGGTCCAACAGGCAGCAGCGACACCTCACCTACATTTCTGAGTTCACGACTGACATTCGGCATGTAGCGGAGAAGCTTAACGTCGTGGTCAACGCGTGGTTCCATCCGGCCGTCCCATCGGTTTCAGCTCTGGACCTCGGAGTCGACTCGCTGAGCTGGCAGCGGCCCAGCAGGGCGAGTTATCACGCCGCTGATTTGGGCCTTGAGCTGGCTTGCAGCGAGGTGCCTTGCAGCGCGGCTGGTGTCAAGGTCCTCTGTGATGTCTCCATGGGTAGAGCTCGTCCAGTTATCCCAACCAGTTGGAGACAAGGGATCTTCGACAGTCCACAGCTTAGCCCACCCGTCCATTCGTGCCACATCCGCCATAGTAGCGTCTAAGTTTGTTTGGCATGGGTTGCGGAGGCGGTTGGCCACATGGGCCTGTGCTTGCTTCCCGTTTCAGATCTCGAAGGTTCAGCATCATGTGCGTCCGGCCGTGCAGGAATTCGCTGTGCCTGATGGCAGGTTCCTGCATATTCAAGTAGACTTTGTTGGACGCTTACCGTGTTCACCTGGTGCCACGCACCTGCTTACTGTAGTGGACAGGTTCACTAGGTGGCCTGAGGCGATCCCGTTATCAGATACCTCTGTGGAGGCTTGCGCTTGGGCTACTGTGTCCAACTGGACAGCTCATTTCCGGGTCCCATCCATCATCACCACAGACTGTGAGGCACAGTTTCCCGTGTCTGTGGTCCGGCTTAGCGCAGCTATACGGCGCCCACCTTTACCAGACGACCGCTTACCACCCGGAGGCCAACGGTTTAGTCGAGCAGTTCCATAGACACCTTAAGTCGGCATTGAAGGCCCGGCTCACCGGTCCCGATTGGGTTGACCAGTTGCCCTGGGTCCTCCTGGGCATCAGAACTACGCCAAAGGAGGACCTGGACGCCTCCTCGGCCGAGCTGGTCTGTGGCTCGGCTTTGCGGGCACCAGGGGATTTCCTGCCCGCCACCCGTGATCAGGAGGTTCCGGCTTCGGCAGTGCTAGCCGACCTTCGTGAGTGGGTGAGTGCGTTAGTGCCCGTCCCCACCTCCAGACATGGGTCGGGCCCGGTGCATGTGCCGGTGTCATTACAGGATTGCGCTTACGTTTTCCTTCATAGGGACGCTTGCCGCTCACCGCTGCAGCGGGGTTTATGCGGGGCCGTACAGGGTGCTGAGAACTGGAGTCTCCACGTTCACGTTGGACGTGGGTGGCCGGGGGGAGTTCGTCTCCGTCAGCCGCCTCAAGCCCGCGCATGTGGACGAGAACAGCCCAGTGGTTGTGACCACACCATGACGTAGAGGCCGTCTGCCGGCCATTCTGTCGTCTCCTGCCCATTGTTCCCAGTCCTGTTTCGCCAGTCCCTGTTGTTACACCCGTCCCGCATTCGAGGACTAAGTGTTCAGGCCGGACTGTTCGGCTCCTGGTGCGTTTCTGTACCTCGGTTTCTGGGGGGGGGGGGCATATAACGGCACCTGCTGGGGCGGTTTCTGCGCTCAGCCCACCAGTTGATTGAGGACCACCGTTGTGGTCAGCTGTGTATTACGACCCGAGTTATCGGAGAACTGCAATTGAGAATAAATCTTGTTGAAACAACCGATTACCATTTCTAGTCCACAAAAACACTTTGTTAATCTGTGCTTGTGCATAGGTATGTACTGTGTGTAGGAAAATAATTTCACTAAGCATTTGCATCGGACAATAAAGCACCATTTAACCTCTCAGTTTAGCATTTACTTTAAAGATACAATGTGGAAACAAGCCCTTCGGCCCATCAAGTTCCTGCTGACCAGCGATCACCCTGTACACTAGCAGCATCAGTGAGGGGAGGAAAGCTGAATACAGAGGTGTGGTCAATGACTTTGTTGAGTGGGGTGGGCTGAATCACCTGTAGTTCAACACCGACAAGGCTAAAAGGTGCAGAATTGGGCCATTCGGCCCTTCCAGCCAGCACCCCCATTCAATGTGATCATGGCTGATCATCCACAATCAGTACCCCGTTCCCGCCCTCTCCTCATATCCCCTGACTCAGCCATCTTTAAGAGCCCTATCTAGCTCTCTCTTGAAAGTATCCAGAGAACCTGCCTCCACCCTCTGAGGCAGAGAATTCCACAGACTCACAACTCTCTGTGTGAAAAAGTGTTTCCTCATCTCCGTTCTAAATGGCTTACCCCTTATTCTTAAACTGTGGCCCCTTATTTTGGACTCCCCCAACATCGGGACATGTTTCCTGCCTCTAGCGTGTCCAAACTCATAATAATCTTATATGTTTCAATAAGATCCCCTCTCATCCTTCTAAATTCCAGAGGATACAAGCTCAGCCGTTCAATTCTCTCAGCATATGACAGTCCCGCCATCCCGGGAACCAACCTTGTGAACCTACGCTGGGCTCCCACAATAGCAAGAATGTCCTTCCTCAAACTTAGAGACCAAAACTACACACAATACTCCAGGTGTGGTCTCACTGGGGCCCTGTACAACTGCAGAAGGACCTCTTTGCTCCTATACTCAACTCCCCTTGTTATGAAGGCCAACATGCCATTCGCTTTCTTCACCGCCTGCTGTACCTGCATGCTTACTTTCATTGACTGATGCACTAAAGAGTCAGTAGTAGACTAGGAGGAGAGGAACACTCCTGTCCCCTGTCTCCATCAATGGTGTGGACATGCAGTTTACTAGGGAGTACAGGTACCTTGGAGTTCACCTAGACAGTACACTGGACTGGTCCAGGAACGCTGAGGATCTGTACAAGAAGGGACAGAGTCGGCTGTACTTTTTGAGAAGGCTCTGCTCCTTCACCATCTGCAGTAAGATGCTGCAGATGTTCTACCAATGGGTGGTAGCCAGTGCCATCTTCTTCGCTGTCGTGAGCTGGGGCAGTAGGGTGAAGGCCGCGGATGGCAATAGGATAGCAAACTCATGTGGAAGTCTGGCTCCGTCCTGGGGGTGGAGTTGGATTCACTGGAGATGCTCTTGGAGGGGAGGATGCTCATTAAACTGCAGAGCATCTTGGACAATACAGGTTGCCCTTCCATGACACACTGGTCAACCTGAGGAGCACC
Source organism: Raja brachyura (assembly GCA_963514005.1). The sequence goes on from OY740792.1 coordinate 66,742,558, forward strand.
TTCAGCAACAGACTGGTTCCACCAAGATGCAGAACAGAACGCCACAGGAGATTTCCCCCTCCACCCCCTCCACCCCCTCCCAAAGTTTCATGTATCTGTGTTTCATGACTGTTGGCAGATCAATTTCCCTCCTGGGATAAATAAAGTTATATCGTATCGAATTCTACTTACTAGGGACCATTTAACCAAAGCTGATTAACCAATAAACCTGTTTATTTTTTGGAATGTGGGAGGAAACCGGAGCATCCTGAGAAAATCCATGCGGGCACAGGAAGAACGTACAAACTCCGTACAGGCAGCAACTTCACCGCTGTGCCACCGGGCCCCACACGTTATTCCGCCCTCCCTTCACCCTCCCAGCCTGACACTCTTCCCCAACCAACCACATAATGTCTAACTATCACGGAGTGCTTGTAGCTGTAACACCACAAAGTAATTGGCCAAATGAAATAAGACACGCTTTAATTAGATTCAGTGCTAGATTATCTTATTTCACTGCGATGCATGTTTTCATGTAATATGATCTTTGGAGGGGAACTGATTTATCTGGCTTGGAACTCCTTGAATCAAAATCTTCTGTGGTCCAAGGACAAAATAATGTAGAAATTTGGAACTGCTAAGGAATTAACAGCTGTTAAGATGAACTAAAATGAATAAAAGCTGGCATATAGACCCATCACACGTTCTATTGCAATATCAGTGAATAAAGTGCAGTGCCTTTCTTCATTAGTAAGGGTGTCAGGATTTATGAGAAAAGGCAGGAGCATGAGGTTGAGTGGGAATGATAGATCAACCATGATTTTACTTCGGAGTCACGTGAGTGACTACGTGAAGAAGCCCCGCCTGGCGCTGGATCGGCATTACGTCGACGCTATCGGCAGAGGAAGAGCTGCAGAGCGCAGCTCCAACACAGAGGTAAGGAAACGGCCCACAGGTAAGTAAAATTATTTTACTTCCAGGGCGTTTTCTAAAAACTCCGTAGGCTGGTGGGTAAACCAGGAGGAGTTAAAATAAAAATAAAAATGTTTTAAAAAATCGCGGGTAAAAACGTGCGTCCCGGGGTGTAGAAAAGTCGGGACAGCAGATTATTGCGGAGCTGGTTCCGATACCGGTGGCCGTTGAAATACCCGTTAGTGAGCCTTTGGTTGCTCCACAAACAAAAACTTTGAAAACCCAGTGCCTAAAATGTAAAAGGAATCTTGAAAGGCCTGAGGTTTCTGAAAGATCCTGAAAGGGAAGCCTTTTGGCTAAGTATGGATCTAATGGAGAAAATACTCCAAACACTATCAACCAAGGGTCTAAATACCCAGAATATTCCCAGGCAGCCCCTGAGGGGGTTCCATATACATGAATATGGTGCCAGTTTGAATTGGGAATTGAAACTCCAGTGCCTGGGATTGGGCTGGAGGAAGTCTCCTTGAACAAGTTTCAGGAGTACCAGGGCTGTATGAGACTGACCCTGAAAGTGGTGTTGTGGTCAGAAGTACCCACCACAATACAAATCCAGGTGTGTCTGATGGGGCACAAAGTTACTATACCTGGAGGAGGCGGTGAGGCCATGGAAGGAAACCTGGCGGCCAATGTTAATTATATGGCCTCTCACCTGCCTCAAAAAAGCTGTTATGGTTGAGACAGCAAAATTGGATTAAAACACCTATTTATTGTGGTCAGAAGTACCCACCACAATACAAATCCAGGTGTGTCTGATGGGGCACAAAGTTACTATACCTGGAGGAGGCGGTGAGGCCATGGAATGAAACCTGGCGGCCAATGTTAATTATATGGTCTCTCACCTGCCTCAAAAAAGCTGTTATGATTGAGACAGCAGATCGGATTAAAACACCTATTATTGTACCTCAAAGAAGGTACCTATGATGAATCCAGCTTTTTTGGGCGCCAATGTCAGCAATAATGCGGGCGCAGGAATTACGATTCAAAGAATCCTCAAGCTAATTTTGGCATTACTGTCTTTTGGAAGACAAGCTGGAAGGTTGTGGAATGACCAAAGTTCAGAATAAAAAACATATGTTGGGCTTATTCTGCAACTCATTTTGAGATAAAATATATAAAATGGAAGATTGCCATTCGGCCTCTTTTACATCCAAGATTTTCAGGGTTGTGCAGGGCAAGCAATGTTCAAGCTCTTGGTTATTTGTTCAGAGGAAGTCTAAAATTAAAGGAATGGTTGAAGAGGGAAAAAACTGTTGGTCTTGTGAAACCCTTCAGTTTGGCCAGAAAGGCTGGTCATATGAGAAGGGGATTTGATTTTGGAGCTGGAACGAGCCGAGGAGAGTATGATAAGGAAGATTACCAGCCAGCGCAGACGAATGTACACCCATTATTGGGAAAGGAGATCAGTTGGAGAGGTACAAAAACTTTATCCTATTAAAGAAGGATGTTTGGATGAACCTCAGATTGGTGGTAGACTCCGAATGTTATAATGAAAGGGAGGTATGGATCCATTGGGACACAATAAGCCTAATCATTCTTTGATGTTCAGTCTTGAAAGTATTCAAATTGACAAAAGAGGTTAAGTATTTGTGTGAGAAAGGAGTTATTGAGAAACAAAAAGGAGAGGATCCACAACAATTGTATCAAATATTTTCCCCAGACCGAAGAAAGATGGGGGTTGTAGAATCATTTTAGATCTCACACAATTGAATACATTTGACTAGTATAAACATTTTAAAATTGACACATTCAACACTGCAATGCAGCTGGTATCAACAGGTTGTTATATGGCTACAATAGATTGAAGGATGCATATTTTCGGTCCCAATTCACCATAGTTTCGCAGGTAATTAAAGTCTATGGATGGGACAGCTGTGGCAATACAAAGCTTTGCCTAATGGACTAAGCCAGCACTTGCACTGCTAAGGGCACAAAAAATAAACACATCGTTATGGCTTATCTAGATGACATTTAATTGTCAATGCTAATCAGGAGTCAGCTGGAAAATCAGTCTCAGCAACTACAAGTTTGTTTGAGAAGTTGGGTTCCTGATCCATCCAACAAATCTAAGTTACAGCCATCCTAAACCATTGAATATCTGTGGGTTTGTGATTAACTCAGTTACCATGTTGGTAACTTTACCAATGGATAAGGTGTTGGATTTGACAAATGTGTGTCAGAACCTGATTAACAAACCTTGTCCCTCCATCTGAGAGGTTGCCAAGGTTATTGGTAAATTGGTAGCAGCATTTCCAGCAGTAGAGTTGGTCGTCCACATTACCAAAATCTTCAAAGGGCAAAAATTCAAGCGCTTATTCAGCGAGCAGGCCATTTTGATAGGCCAATGCAATTGCCTAAGGAAGTTTATCAGAATTACATTGGTGGATTGAGTATGTTCCACAAGCTGCTAAGAACATTAGTTCATCAGCCAGCAGTGTTTTTGCAAACTAAAAAAGAAGCAAGTTCTCCCGGATGGGGGGCTATGGATAATGAGACCAGCTGTGGAGGCAGATGGGCTGTCCAAGAGGATTTTTTGCTCCATACATATGGTATTAAATATGTGGAGCTACTGGGAGCATTTATGGATTAAAAGCTTATTGCTCTTCATTAAAAGATTTGCATGTCCAAGTACAAATAGATAATACCACAGCTGTGGTATATATCATTCACATGGGTGGTGTCAGATCAATATCTTGTGATCATCTGGTAAACCAGATGTGGCAATGGTGTATGGCAAAAAAATATTGGCTTTCAGCTATTTATCTCTCGGGGAGAGACAATGTTATGGCAGACAAAAGATCACGAATATTTAAAGACAATACAGAATGGATGTTAAATCCACAAATTTCAAAAATATTGTCAGTCGGTATGGAGTGCCGGACATTGATCTGTTTGCATCTAGATTGAATCACCAATTGCCCAAATACGTGTCTTGGGAACACGATCCAGGGGCAGTAGCGGTGGATGCTTTCTCGCTACACTGGGGGAATACGTTCTTTTATGCTTTTTCCCCCATTCTGTCTCATTGGGCAATGTCTCAAGAAAATAGCGCAAGACGCTGCCAAAGGCATTTTGGAGGTGCCAAATTGGCCCACGCAGTCATGGTTCCCATTGATGCTAAAATGATTATTGAACCATGTATGGTAATTCCCAGTTGCGACTATCTGTTGACACAACCAGTAACAAAAGAAATTCATCCATTGCATGATCATATGAATTGTAAATCTGCAGGTTCTGACCAGACCGTTGCAAGAGTTTGAACTGTCGGACAGGACCATGGATGTTATAGATGCAGCTTGGAGGAATAGCACTAAAAAACAATATGTCGCATATAAGGAAATGGGAAGTTTTGTACACAGTCAAAGATATCTTATCATACTGCAAACATTTCAAATGTATTGGAGTTCCTTGCTGGGTTACACTTTGATGAGCATTTGAGTTATAGTGCCATTAATTGTGCTCGTAGTGCATTGTCATCCTATTTAGGACAAATTTCGGATCGGGATTCAGTTGGGTCTCACCCATTAGTATCCCGATTCATGAAAGGAATTTTCAATAAAAATCCTCCCAAGCCCAGATATACAGAAATTTGGGATGTTAGCATTGTTCTCACTTTGCTTAAACAATGGACTCCAATTAATTCAATGTCTTGCAGAAATTAACATTCAAGGTGGTAATGTTAATGGCATTGGTATCAGCTCAAAGAGTACAAACTTTGCAATTATTATGGTTGAATTGCATGCATGTGACTACAGATAACATTGTGTTTTATGTTTATGACTTGATCAAACAAAGCAGACCAGGAAGAACTGGAATGAAGGTAATGTTTAAAGCATATCCTATTGATGAAACATTGTGTGTAGTTAAGCATTTAACTCAATACATTGAGGTAACCAAAAATCTCAGAGGTTCTGAGAAAGCGTTATTGATAACACACAAAAAGCCACATACAAAAGTTTCAGTTCAAACCATTTCTAGATGGTTAAAACAGGTTTTGGGTCTAGCAGGAATAGACACTGATGTGTTTAAATCTCACTCCACTAGGGCGGCAGCTACGTCTGTGGCAAAGGTACAGGACGTACCACTCGATCAAATTTTAAAGGCCGCAGGGTGGTCTAGAGTAGAGATTTTTTCAAAGTTCTACAATAAACCTGTTGTCACGGTGCCAGGATTTGGACACACAGTACTGGGTTCTCTTTAAATGCTTGCTTTGTTTTATATTATCGATTTATATTATCGATTTATGTTACCATTGACATCATTATCAATTTATTTTGTAATTTTCCCCTGCGAAAGAGGGGTTATTATTAAAAAGTTGTTCTTTTTATGATTAAAGGACTTATTACATAAATTGTAACAATGTCTTAAAATACTATTTACTCACTACTGTTTTGACTAAACAGAGAGTCGTATGGAATGAATTTACGACATAAAAAACACAGAGCTTTAAAATCTTCACGTAGTCACTCACGTGACTCCGAAGTAAAATAGTGAGATTAAACGAGAACTTACCTGTTCGAAGTTTGATCTTTATTTTATGAGGAGTTACGATGAGGGATTACGTGCCCTCCACTCCCAACCCTCATAATGTAAATGATCATCTGGTAGTTCTAGTCTATTTTGAGCCTTACTATTTTACTTCGGCTATTGGTTCTGTGTTTTTCATGCCGCTGCTTTGAAGTATGCCGATCCAGCGCCAGGCGGGGCTTCTTCACGTAATCCCTCATCGTAACTCCTCATAAAATAAAGATCAAACTTCGAACAGGTAAGTTCTCGTTTAATCTCACTATTGAATGGCAGAGTACACTTGATGGGCCAAATGGCCTAATTCTACTCCTAGAACTTACAAACCTGCCCATTGAACTAAACCATCCCACCAACCACTAGTGAGCAGTCCCGAGCTACTACCGACCTCATTGGAGGCACTTGGACTATTTTTGATTGGACTTTATCTCACACTAAATGCTATTCAGGTTATTCCCTTTATCGTGTATCTGTACACAGTGGACCGCTTGATTGTAATCATGTATTGCCTTTCCGCTGACTGGATAACACGTGAAATTAAACTAAACTCATAGTGAAAGGATTTGAGTATAGGAGCAGGAGGTTCTACTGCAGTTGTACAGGGTTTTGGTGAGGCCACACCTGGATTATTGCGTTCAGTTTTGGTCTCTAAATCTGAGGAAAGACATCCTTGCCATAGAGGCAGTACAGAGAAGATTCACCAGACTGATTCCTGGGATGTCAGGACTTTCATATGAGGAAATACTGGATAGACTCGGCTTGTACTCGCTAGAATTTAGAAGATTGAGGGGGGATCTTATAGAAATTTACAACATTCTTAAGGGATTGGACAAGCTAGATGCATGAAGATTGTTCCGGATGTTGGGGGAGTCCAGAACAAGGGGTCACAGTCTAAGGATAAGGGGGAATTCCTTTAGGACTGAGATGAGGAAAACATTCTTTACACAGAGAGTGGTGGGTCTCTGGAACTCTCTGCCACAGAAGGTAGTTGAGGCCAGTTCATTGGCTATATTTAAGAGGGAGTTAGATGTGGCCCTTGTGGCTAAAGGGATCAGGGGGTATGGAGAGAAGGCAGGTACGGGATACTGAGTTGGATGATCAGCCATGATCACATTGAATGGCGGTGCAGGCTCGAAGGGCCGAATGGCCTATTCCTGCACCTATTTTTCTATGTTTCTATGTAAACTCAACATGACTGGTTGACTGGGGTCTAACTGCACTGGTCATTTGCTCTCAAATAATATCTAGCAACAATAAACTACCATCCATCTGGTATTTTAAAATCCAAAAAGTAATTTAGCTTAAATGCTTAGAAGCTTGTTGGCATTTATTTTCTGAAATTGTTAGTACATGCAAATAAACATGATACGCCATAGTTTTAGTTCAATGTTCTGTTTCATCTTTATGTGGCATTGATGTATGCAAATATTGCTTGTTCCCTTCACAAGTCTCCTTCTGTGTCCGACCCAAAATATCACTATTCATTTTCTCCATGGATGCTGCTTGCCCTGCTGAGATATTCTTACACTTTGTGTCAATCCTTGGTATAAAACAGCATCTGCATTTCCTCGTTTATTATATTCCTTGTTCCCACAATGGAAATGGAAGAATCCCTTAAATGTATCCGTTCCTATGATTCCAAAATTCATGTCTGCCTTTCTCATGTTAGCGAGTCATAGAGCACGGAAACGGGCCTTTCTGCCCCAATTTGTCAATGTCAATCAAGATGCCCCATCTGCTAGTTTGGCCCAGATCCTTCAAAACCTTTCCTATCCATGTACCTGTCCAAGTGTTCTTTAAATACTGCTATTGCATCAGCCACAACTACCTCCTCTGGAAGCTCATTCCATATAGCCACCACCTTCTGTGTGCAAAGGTTCCTATCACCTGTCCATGTTCTCCAGAGATATCGCCTGACCCGCTGGGTCTTTTTTTGTACATCTGCAGATATTTTGTACATCTGCATTTATTTATGCCTACAATACTCTATTGTGCTGAAGCAAAGCAAGAATTTCATTGTCCTATCAGGGACACATGTCAATAAACTCTCAGCAATAAAATGTTGAATCAGTTGCTTATTTCTGGTGAGGTACATGGATAGGATGGGTTTAGTAGGTATGTTACAATACCTACCTTCTGCCACTGGTCGTTTGCGCGGCTTTGGCGCCTTTGAGGGGGGGTGGGGGAGGGGGGTGGGATTAAAATGCCTGTTTCCTCCTGCCTATCCGAGATATATTTTCTCGGGCTACTACCTGATGCTGGAAAATCGTTCCGATTTGCGTTCTCGGAAGTTAAAAAAAAAAAATCGCAGGACAATTTAATCGCTGGAATAAATAAAGAAGCTACTTCTAACACCGTCAACGGGACGGGTCTCACGTTGGGGACAATACATAAGGTAAGTCGTTTATTTTACATATAAACTTGCTTCTTAGGATGACTTTAATCCAAATTTCATTGGTGAAAATCTGATTATGGTCCCATACGAACCGGCAGTGTTTTTCCTGCCGATATGGGGCTCAAATTCACCGCAAACCGCAACGTTCCAATCGATCACGTTCCACAAAAACCCACTCCCAAGATTATTTAAATGGCCATTAATTTACGGGAATTAAACATTAAATCCCTTCCATTTGGCCTATAAATTAATGACAATGAGATTTAAAAATCATGTTCTATTGTGAATTCTTGTGTGAATGTTATGTGGACACTTGGGCTATTTAAAAATGTTAATCTTTTCTTAAGAAATTGATAGATGTTTAGAAACATAGAAACATAGAAAATAGGTGCAGGAATAGGCCATTCGTCCCTTCAAGCCTGCACCGCCATTCAATATGATCATGGCTGATCATCCAACTCAGTATCCTGTACCTGCCTTCTCTCCATACCCCCTGATCCCATTAGCCACAAGGGCCACATCTAACTCCCTCTTAAATATAGCCAATGAACTGGCCTCAACTACTTTCTGTGGCAGAGAATTCCACAGATTCACCACTCTCTGTGTGAAAAATGATTTTCTCATCTCGGTCCTAAAAGACTTCCCCCTTATCCTTAAACAGTGACCCCTTGTCCTGGACTTCCCCAACATCGGGAACAATCTTCCTAATATATAGATATATATTTAGATCTAGTAATTGAATTTTTTAATTATCTACAATTACGTAACTAACTAATTATATGCTTTAATTTCATGTCATCCAAGTAAGATTGTTTTCATATTTGTTTCAGAATGCTTCAATCTATAATAACTGAAAATTTCTTTCAGTTCTCTTAATTTTTAAGAAAGTTATGGCCTTTTGACTGTCCTGGATCACAGCTTTTGTGTTAAAGTCAATGGAAAAGCAATTCCAACAAGATGCTAATTTCTGAGTATGACAATGGCCATAACTTTTGTTAATACTGAAGATATGAAAGTGAATTAGGTGTCAAATTAAGCTTCTTTTTATGCTTTATCTGATGGGATAATTTGCAGACTTGATTTTTTTAAATCTCAATTTTGTTTAACTTTGCTGGGTTTAGAGGGATAAATGCAGGCAAATAGGACCAGGCTAGTATGGTGATTTATTTGGCAAGGACAAGATGGGATGACAGGCCTGTTTCCATGCTTTGACTCTACGAAGGTTTTCCTGCACAATAGATGAAAAATCAAGAAACAGAAATAACTGGCTTGATAAGAAACTGTCTACAATACAGCATTACATAGGTCTAAATTTTAAATTTATGTATCACTGGTTGCCAAAGTGATCCATTATAAGTGAGAACAACTATCCCTGTGAATTTATTCAGAAAGTTTCCAATTTTCGCCCTGTCTGCTTACCATTGCTTTTGCAAACTTTGTGCATTTTCAAACTCATGAAAACCCCACTGCTGACACTCTTTCCCTCAGGAAAACCAAGCCCATTTTTCCGACTGCTTTTCTTTGGTATAAAATTACGACACACTTTGAAATCAAAAACAACACGTACTTATATCCTGGCAGAGTTGTTCTAACCAAATGCCATCAAAAAGAGGAGGAACTCAGAACAGTGACTGAGTGTATACTGGATTTATCTATAGTGATTTGTCCACTTTGGATTCAAACTATATTTCACATTTGTTGGAAAATTGCACCACCTATGGACCATAGGAGTCCACACCGACCAATAATTACCCCGTACACTAGGGACAATTTATAATTTTTACTGAAGCCAATTAACCTACAAACCTGTATGCCGTTGGTGTGTGGGATGAAACCGGGGCACCCAGAGACACCCACTGTTACAAGGAGAACGTACAAACTCCATGCAGACAGCACCCGTAGTCAGGATCGAATCCGGGTCTCCGCTGCGCCACTGTGCCCACCCAAATCTATATCATATAAAGATCATTTTGTGGTAACCATACTTGTTAATGAGATCTATAAAACTTGTGTGTAAAATCTTCATCAAATCATAAGTGGTCAAGTAAGATTATCACACAAGATTAACCATGTACTGAGCAGGACCCTTGACCTGCCATATATACTCTATTTCTCACTCCATTGATGCTGCCTGACCCACTGAATGAGTCAGAGACTTATAGCATAGGAACCGCCTCTTCGGCTCAACTCAACCAAGGTGTCCCATCCAAGCAAGTCCCCTTTGCCCACATTGGCCAATATCCTTTGGTCTGAAGAAGGGTCTCGACCCGAACGTCACCTATCTATGTTCGTCAGAGATGCTGCCTGACCCGCTGAGTTACTCCAACACTTTGTGTCCCTCTGATCCTTTCCTATCCATATATCTGTCCATGTCTTTTAAATATTATTGTACCTGCCTCAACTACCTCCTCTGGCAGCTTGTTCCTAAAATCCACTCCGTTTCCCAGTAAATCTTCCTCCTCTCACCTTAAACCTATGCCCTCCAACTCTTGATTATACATGGAAAATGTATAATTGAGCTCCAAAACAAGCTTGCCTATCGTCCAAATGTCCTTTACATTATTATTGTATCTGCCTCAACTGTTCCTCTGCTCAATAGGCACAAGACACAATGGTCTGATTATACTTCCGTTACCAATTCCAATTTAAAAAAGCTCCATTAAATTTAATGAAGTGTTTTCGTAAAGTGACAATTAACAAATGAGTTAATGTAGTGCAAAAAATACAAACTGCTGGAAGAACTCAGCGGGTCAGCCAGCTTTTGTTGAGGGAAATGAACAATCAACGTTTTGCGTTGAGACGCTTTCTCTGGCCTGGGATTCACCGAGGGACTGGCCATAAAAAGGTTCCATCAGAGATGATCTACTTTCATTAACTTGCCAGCATGATTCATTTGCCATGGACGTGCAGATTTTTCTGCAACTCGATGCACAGAACATTAACCGAAGATTTGTAACAATGGATGCAATCTAGATTACAGAGAGTGGTGATCCATCACGGCACTGACCTTCTCATCACCCAAAGAATCTACAGGAGGCGCTGGCTAAATAAAGGCAGCTAGCATCATCAAGGACCCACACCACCCTGGCCACACTCTCATTTCATTCTAACCATTGGGAAGAAGGTAAAGGAGTCATGTCATGCCCTCAAACAAGAGGGCATGACATGAGAATTAAGGGACAGAAGTTTAGGGGTAACACGAGGGGGAACTTCTTTACTCAGAGAGTGGTGGCTGTGTGGAATGATCTTCCAGCAGAAGTGGTGGAGGCAGGATCGATTTTAACATTTAAAAGTAAAGTGGATAGGTATATGGACGGGAAGGGAATGGAGGGGTATGGTCTGAGTGCAGGTAGATGGGACTAGGGGAAAATAAATGGTTGACACGGACTGGAAGGGCCGAGAAGGCCTGTTTCCGTGCTGTAATTGTTATATGGTTATATGAGTCTGAAAACCATGACCAGCAGGTCCAGGAACAGCTCATTTCCAAACAAACATTAGGCTCATGAACACTAATCTACACTAGGAGTTTCTATGGATTGTATTTAGCTGCATGAAGGACTCAGTTTTGTATAGGAAGGAACTGCAGATTCTGGTTTACACCAAAAATTGACACAAAATGCCAGAGTAATTCAGCAGGACAGGCAGCATCTCTGGAGAGAAGGAATGGGTGATGTTTTGGGTTGAGACCCTTCAGACAGAGTCAGGGGAGAAGAAGTGTAGAGATATGCAAGGGTGTGTGAAAACGACAAATCAAAGCAGGCAATAAGGAAATGTAGCAAAGGTTCATTGGTGGCTGAGGGGAAGGTCACATCGAGGAACACAGTGCGTAAAATTAATCAAAAGGACAGTGAAAATAGTCGGACAACTAGGGCGAGGGAGGTGTGAAGAGAGAGAGGGAAAGCAAGGACTACTTGAAGTTAGAGAAATCAATATTCATACCGCTGGGTTATAAGAGTTTGGTGTTTTGCATTAATATTATCCAGGAACTCTAGATTGCCTCTTCACACAGACCTTGACATCCTACCTAGATCAACTGCAACATAACAAGCTTTTTACCGTAGCTTCAACTTAATTCTCTACTTTTGTAATCTGTGCCTCCATTTATATACAACAGTACAGCACAGGAAACAGGCCCTTCGACCCACATTATCTGTGCTGGACATTATGCTAAGACAACTCTATTTGCATGCATGTAATCCATATCTTTCCATTCCAAGTACCATAATATATGCTTTTCTAATTCCATTCTCAGTAGATCCTACTAACTTCAACGTATGAGAGTCATATAGTCATGCAGTGTGGAAATAGGCCCTTCGGCCTAACATGCCCATGTTGAACAACATGCCACATCTACACTTGTCTCACCTGCCTGTGTTTGGGTTATAAGCCCCAAAACCTATTCACGTACCAGTCTAAATGCTTCTTAAACGTTGTGATACACTTGCCTGAACTATCTCTTCCAGTCGCTAGTTCCATACATCCACCACCTATTGTTTAAAATGGTTCAGGTTTCTATTCAATCTCCCTCCCTCCTCACCATAAACCAATATCCTCTGGTTCTCAAATCCCCTTCTGTGGGCAAAAGACTGGGCAAGTGCCAGATAGATTCCTCTCATGATCTTGTACACCTTTATAAGATCACCCCTCAAACTTAAGCGTCCCAAGCAATAGAGTCCCAGCTTGCTCAACATCTCCCTAAAGCTCAGGCTCTCGTTTCCTGGCAACATCCTTGTAAATCTTCTCTGCACCCTTTCCAGCTTGACAGCTTCTTTCCTATAAAATGGTGCGCAGAACTGAACACAAACTATTCCTCTCATGATTTTGTACTCCTCTAAGATTACCCCTCATTCTCCTGCCCTCCAAGGAAGAGTCCTAGCTTGCTATAGCTCAGAACCCTGAGTTGTGGCAACATCCTCGTAATCCACTCTGCATGCTTTCCAGCTTGATAACATCTTTCCTGTAACATGGTGACTGAACACAATACTCTAAATGTGGCCTCGACAATGTCTTATATAACTGCAATATGACCTCCCAACTTCTATACTCAATACTCTGATTTTTTTTGTGAACATATCCATACACACACACACACTTGTCCCTTTCTCCTTTACCATAAATCAGGGTTTTTTCTCACTTCCTTTGATGAATACGGGTCAGGGGGTTATGGGGACAAGGCAGGAAAATAGGGTTGAAGAGGGAAGGATGGATCAGTCATGATTGAATGGCGGAGTAGACCAGATGGGCCAAATCTGTTCTTATAACATATGAACTTTTCTTAAGATAGACACAAAAAGCTGGAGTAACTCAGTGTCTCTGGAGAGAAGGAATGGGTGACGTTTCGGGTCGAGACCCTTCTTTACCATTTCCATTCTTCTTTTGCAGTAGATTACTTTCCTCCGCATTGCTTACCAAATGGTCGTTTCCTTATGCACATTTTGATATGAGTGTCCAGAGTAAAAGTTTGAAATAACAAATGTGGGCTGCATACAACATGGTGATGCCCTAACAATAATCCTTGGGGAACAGTCTGTTATGCTAAACTCGAATCTGAAAAAACAATTGTATTTCACTTCATCCAAATGATTTCTGTTTAAGTCACTTTTTACTCTCATGAGCTCAATTTTGTTTATAATCTTTTGTTAATTTGGTTTTCTGAAGAAACATACAAATTCCCTCTGATGCATATTTAACATTCCTCACACTGAGGCTAAACAATGTAGTGCAGTGTTAAGCGTGGCTGCTTCACAGTGCCAGAGACCCAGGTTTGATGCTGACCAGTGACGGCCTGGGTTGGCTCCGGGTGCTCCGGTTCCCTCCCATATTCCAAGAATGTGTGAGTTTGTAGCTTAATTGACTTCTGTAAATTGCCCTGAGTGTGTAGGGAGTAGCTGAGAAAGAGGGATAATGAAACTAGTGCGCGGACTCGGTGGGCTGAGGGGCCCGTTTCCAACTTTTAGGGATACAAATAGGAATATAAAAGTAGTTGGAGAGCTTTTGTAGATACATATTTCAAATGTATTATTTGAAATGCCTTGACTGCAATCTTCTGTATCCATTCTTGGCCTGAGCAGCAATCCAAAACTGTCTAACGTCACCCCTCTTGCCTATCACTTTACAACAACCAAATGGAAAAGTAATTCAAGATGCAAAACAAAATTCTCTCGTTTCACCCGATGTGCACACAGACCTTTTATGCAAACACATGAAGAATTTGATGCAGCCTGACAAATCCATTCAGCAGATCTGAATGCACCGTGATGGTATTTCAAAAGAAATCTACTGAGATTTTTTTAAACAGAAAAAGTTGCAATCTTTCACAACTCCAATTGTCATTTAGAAGGTACAGCAAGCTACTTTTTTTCCCTTCATGTACATGCTAATATAGATCTAGCCAAAAATGATGTTAAAATGTAGGAAGTAAGCTTTGGTCTAGCGTAGAACAAGGAACTGCAGATGCTGGTTTACAAAATAGGACACAAAGTGCTGCAGTAATTCGGCAGGAGAAGCAGCATCTCTGGTTCAACCATCTACCTATCAAATAACCCTCCTCACCTGTATCCACCTATCACTCATCAGGCTTTGTCTTGCCTCTCTTCTCTTCCAGCTTTCTTTGCCCCATCTAAAATCACTGAAGGGTCCTGACCTGAAACATCACCTATCCATGTTCTCCAGAAATGCAGTCTGACCTGCTGAGTTAATCCAGCACTATGCATCCTTTTTCATCAAGTGAACCCAGTCCATCACATTTAACAAAGCTATGGTGTGCTCCATCTGTAAAATGGAATGCAGCAACTCAATAAGGTTTCTTTAGTTATCTCTCCTAAGCCCGAGCTCAGCATGCTGGAAAGGTACGGGTAGCAAGGGAAAGGAAAATCACCTCAAAAGGCACTGTGGCGCAGGGGTAGAGTTACTGCCTCACAACAAATTCTGACTGCAGGAGCTGTCTGTCTAGTTTGCACATTCTCCCTGTAACTGCGTCAGTGTCCCCTGGGTGCTCCGGTTTCTTCCCACATCCCAAATTGACCTCTGTAAATTGCCCCTGGTGTAGGAAGTAGATGAGAAAGTGGGATAACATAGAACTAATGTGAGCGGATGTTAGATAAACATTGCGGACTCGGTGGGCCAAAGGTCTTGTTTCCATACTGTATCTCTAAACTCTTAGGGGTGATCTTGGGTACAAATTCATGAGAGGAATAAGGTCGGGTAAACACAGTTCTTGCCCAGAGTAGGGGGAAACGAGAACCAGAGGACATAGATTTAAAGTGAAGCGGAAAAGATTTAATATGAACCCGAGCGGTAATCTTTTTTTTTACATAAGGGATGGTGGGTGTATGGAACAATCTGCCAGAGAATGTGGTTGAGGCACATTTAACATATTGCAACATTTAAGAAGCATTTAGACAGGTACGATAGGATAGGTTTAGAGGGATAAGGGCTGAATGCAGGCAGTTGGGACTAGTGTAGATAGGCCATGTTGGTAGGTGTGGGCAAGTTGGGCCAAAGGGCCTACTTCTACCGTATATGAGTCCATGACTGCTGCATCTGTACCTTTCCGGAAGCCGAGTAACTGACTATCGTAAATAGTTATGCCTTAAGCTTTGGTCGTGTAAGAATTTGAATTATACCCAAACATTCCAGTTGAGGGATAATTAGGGCCATGGAATGAGTCTCTGGCAACTGTGTCATGCGTAGTGCTTTCTGGGCCTCAAGCGTCAGGTGTCACAGGGCAGTTAGCTAGCTTCACTCGATCTGACATAAGGATATTTAGGAATTCTTCGTAACAGGTTCCACAATAAGTGAGTTGTTTTCCAACTGCGCATGCCCAGGTCATAGGTCATTGGTCATTCAGGATAAATATTCTGGCCAGCTGAGCTACTATGTGTGTACGGACCTGCGGATTCATTTCAATGCGATTTATAAATAAATGTATCCATCAGCAGTAGGCCACAGGGTACTGCAGGCTGCACAAATCCACAATTGTATCTATTTAAATTATTGACCCAATACCGCAACAGCCTTGAAAACGCACGAATGCCTGGAACGAACCTGCCAATTATCAAATCCCTGGCATTAGCCTGAGTCACAGCCATTCAAATACGATATTAATTTACATGAATTACAAGTTGTGTGGTCAACCGATTTGAGACAGTCCTTACATCCCTATCTAAACAACCTTCCTGGATTGAAGGAAACGAGGAGAATGTGCTGTGTGCGGGGTATGTTGTAAAGTTCAGATTGGATTTGAACAGGCTGGTTAAACCTTCGAGGTGGGTTGGCTTAAATAAAGATGCTGTGGCTTTAACCTCTGGAGTTGGCTCCAGTCTGTCAGGGCACACAGTTGGGAGCTGGGTCCGGGTGGTGATAATGATGAGAATTTGTAGCTATTTGAACCGAAGCCAAGCTAGAGGCTTCACTCAGGAGTGGGTTGCAGCTACCCAGCTGACGGGACCTGTTCTCGCTCTCTTTGAAGGAGGTGCCGCCCGCCCCAGTGAGTGGGCAAACGCAGAGCCAGTCCAGAATATGAGTGGGGGCATTTTCTCAGTCAGACTTTGTTGTGAGTTGGGGTGGGTGATCTGAGAGAGCGAGAGAGCGGGCTGGTGATGCCGCATAGACGGAACAGTTTAATAATGACCCGTTAAAATCTGCCCTTCGGCCACTCGGCAACCTGGGCAGATCTGATCTGATAGCCCTCTCGCTAGCTCCCTGCGTGCCCGATCCTAACACAGAACCTCCACAAAACCTTTGGGCTTTGGGTAACAACTGCACAAAGAGCCTCAGCTAACACGGGCTGCCGAACTGTGCTGGTCAACATGCACTGGGCGAGATGGCTGGGGGAAACGCACCTCAACCACCGCACACTTGGAACAGCACAGACCTTCCACTCAATCTATCCAATACTAAAGGGCAGGCAATTCACAGTTAAATGTCTTACATCAGATTGGCGGCTTCTTCACAGGGCTAACCCTGTACTCAAAGTTTTCCTCGGAGAAGAATTGGTATTCACACCACCTGTAGGTGAAGCATCAGCCCACATCACACTGATACAGTCACTGCCTGCCTCAGATTAAATATATGTTTACACATAAATTATGAATGAAGATAAAATATTTCAAACACAAGTAATATATTCTTATTCCAGTAGCAAACACATTAAGGATTCAGTGAAAATAATAAATTCTTTAACTTTTTAAATGTGTCATAATTGCAGATGAATGAGCTGAACTAGAACTAGACTGTGTAAGTAGTGTGTGAACAGCACAACAAGAAAGGAAGCTATTGAGTTGACAGAATTCTAGATTAATTCCTTGGTAGAATCATTATCAATTTATACACAGTTTATACAGCGCTGCGTTCACTTTTAAAAAAAAATCCCAAATGACCTTTGACAAATCCCATGATTCCTTGCCTTTATCGAAATACTGAACTCGCTTATTACAATGGAGGGTCTTCCCAGTTCAGCAATTAATTAATCTACAAAGTTATTAATTTATGTCACAAAATTAAATATCACCACAAACCTTAAAACAAACTTTAAAATAAATTTACATTGTCATGTTTATAAAAAATGTTTCTTTGACAGTACAAAGTTAATCTTGAACCATAGTAGTGGGAGAATCTAGGACCAGAGGGCACAGACACAGAACAAGAGGATGTACTTTCAGAATGGAGACAAGGAAGAATATCTTTAGTTAATGGGTGGTGAATCTGTGGGATTCAATGCACAGGCGGTTGTGCAGGCCAAGTTATTGAGTCCTTTTAAAGAGGAAATTGAACAGTTCTTGATTAGTAAGGGTGTCAAAGATCACGGAGGGATGGGAGCAGAATGGGGTTCAGGGGGAAAGATAGATCAGCTGTGATTGGATGGCAGACCAAATGTCCTAATTCTGCTATGTCTTAAGATCAGTTGTTGAGGAGAGTGGTCTTTGCAATATATTCAAGGAGCGCAGCAGATTTGGGATGTCACCTGGTCAAGGAGGTTAGAAAGCAAGAAGAAACTGCACAGACAGTGATAAATTCCACAGAAACAGGGTGAAACAATCTAGTTAAGGTGTACGAGAAATAAAAGGAGCATCAGGCAAGAAAGTATAAAACAAAATAAATAATCTTCCCTGGAAGGTAGAGGGGAATACAATTATTTATTAGTTTCAGGAGCCATTCCGTTTAAATATGAGAATGATCCATTTTACAAATGGGCGCAGCTGTCGAGGTGCTGCCTTGCAGGACCAGAAACCCGGGTTTGATCTTGACTATGGCTGCTGTCTGCGTGAAGTTTGCACCTTCTCCCTGTGATCGCAGAGGTTTTCTCCGGCGCTCCGGTTTCCTCCCACGTCCCAAAGGTGTGTGGGTTTGTAGGTTAATTGGCTTCTGTAAATTGTTCCTCGTGTGTAGGGTAGCGCTAGTGTCAATGGTCGGCGTGGACTCGGTGGGCCGAAGAGACTGTTTCCGCGCTATATCTCCAAACTAATCATCACAGTTTTCAAAGATTTAGGATGGATAGTTTAAGGAAATAATGATTTTTTGTAAGGAGGGATTGAAACCTGACGAGGGAATATTTATAATGCAACTATGGGGGCAGGGCAAGAGATTAGGGGGAAAGTGACAAAGTGTGCAACAGTGAGAATGTGCGTGTCAATATCTACTTTGTTCTGCATGGGTTTGGCAGGAATTATGACATGATAACGAGTTCCATTCACTATTACAATTTCCTGCAGCTGTAAATTGTCTCTCGAGGAAAAAAACCTCTTCCCTTCCGCTGAATCCCTTGAATCAAATGTAACGTCGTTTATCAAAGCAGGGGATAAATTCCTTTTGTACTTCTAGCAAACAGAAGGTAATAGAGTAAACATAGAGAGACCAGCATGTTTAATCATTAGGTACACCTTTGTTTCAGTATGCATACATTCTACTCCTAATAATTCAAAGTCACATTTGCACTAAATAACTGAAATGCTCATGAATTTGAATTAAGCATAAAGAATACATCATGCTGCAAATTTGGAGATAGAATTGTTGTTGTTGTTGAAATTACAGGTAATTTAAGCAACTGAGTTAAGAGGAGCAGATTGTATAAAATAAATATATATTTTTAAGAAGTTTGGGGAAGTGAGAGACAAGCATAGCTTTTGCAGGATTCATTCCGGTTAACTTCCGACATGTTTCACAGAACTTGATTGAGTGATGCTCACAATACAGATGTCTAATTCCTCTTTGACACTGTAAAGGATGTGTACAAACTCCAGGAATTCTCTCTCGTTTGGACCCCAGGCCTCGTGTGCTGATGAACACCTTGATTAATCTTGAACACCAGCCAATTGTGAACCAAAAGATTAAAATCAGCCACCTTCTCGTCATTTTACCACATTTCAGTGGCTCAGTCTCAAATGAATTCAACCTCTGTTGGAAACTAATCCTGTACAATAATAAGTGCCACAGTTTCCCTGTCCAAATGAGAACAGAAACATCCTGGAAAAAGAACACCATTTTTTACAATACTGGAAATTACACTACAAGATTAAAGTTCTTCCAAAATAAACCAAGAATGACGATCGACTGGGCCTTCTCATTTAAAATAGTGATACCAATAATCTTTTGGAAAAAAGACAACACAAAGACATCTTTATGAGTAAAGAAAATTTGCAAAGTGCAGAGATATTACAAGCACATTTATACTGGTAAGATTCCAACAATCCCAATATATCAGCAGTCTTATGCTACATCAGAACAGGAATAAACCCCTTGTTCAATAAGGAAGCAGCCACTTGCAAGGATTATCCCTACAAAAATTGAAAGATCTTTTTTTTTTGGCTAGGAAGAACCATGTATAGACCAACTCCACAAAAGGGATACCATTTCTTTAAAAACGGAGGCTTTTCCACTCTTGCCTGGGACTCAATGGCTTTTGGTAGTGCAGAAGAAAAAAATCCTGTACTACTTACATACATCTAGTGCTGTTAAGCTTTCTTTGAACATCAGTCATACAGTTAATTGTACAGCAGTCACACTGTACTGATTGCCAACTACACCATGGTAAACTTGTACATTCATTGTTACTCTGCTGTCAAAGATGCATTATCCCCAGTCGTCCACATCTTTCTTGCATGATTTAAATCAAGGCTTGTTGATTAGGATCCTTTCTTTCCTCTGAAGATTAGTTGCACTTGTCCTGCTAGCACTACGACATAACAGCGGAGTTCACCTCCAGTTCTCTTACAGTCCTCATTGAAATACTATATTTCCAGACAGGGTAGAGTTCATAGAACGTAAAATAGGAAGAGGATGAGCTTCTGTGTTAAAAACCCAATAGTCCAAGGGCAAGAGGTCATCACTAGAAAACAGGAGGTACAGGTACCTGAAATTAAAGAAAAACACATTGATGTCATGAAACAGCAGTAAATGTGTCTACATTTTTAAAAAGTCATTGTCATAGGATCATAAAGGCCCTTCTCCCCAACTTGCCCACTCCGAACAACGTCCCATTGACACTTGTCACACCTGCCTGTGCTTGGCCCACATCCCTCTAAACCTTTCCTATTCATGTACCTGCCTAAATGTTTGTTTAAAGTTGTGATATTACCCGTCTCAATTACCTCCTCTGGCAGCTTGTTCCATATACCTACCACCCTTGGTGTAAAAATGTTGCCCCTCAGGTTTCTATTAAATAGTTCCTCCCTCACCTTAAACCTAGGTCCTCTTGTTCTCAATTTCCATACTCTGGGCAAGAGACTTTGTGCATCTACCCGATCTATTCCATTGTGAGATTACATTGCTGTCTCCACCACCAAACTGATCACTTGACTTAATATGGAGAACAGTAAAAACTTGGGACCGACGTCAGGGGATATGGGGAGAAGGCAGGAACGGGGTACTGATTCTGGATGGCCTACCCCTGCACCTATTGTCGATTGGATCAACACACAAACAAACCTTCCTTCCACTGACTCCATCTGCACTTCATGCTGCCTCCGCAAGCCCACCAGCATAATCAAGGACCAGTCTCATCCATCAGGCAAGGGGTACATAAGTCTAAAAACGCATACCTCCAGATTCAGGGACAGTTTCTTCACATCTGTTATCAGGGAACCAGCGAGAGAGTGGTCCTGAACTCCCATATTCCTCATTAGAGACCTTTGAAGTGTCTTTGATCGGACTAAATCTTGTACTAAATGTTCTATCCGTTATCCTGTATCTGAACACTGCAGATGCCTTGATTGTAATCATGTATTGTCCTTTCACTGACTGAACAGCATGCAACAAAAAGCTTTTTGCTGTACCTCAGTACACATGACAATAATAAATTAAACTGGACAAGCTACTAAAAGAGCCAAGGGAAATTATTAAATAAGGCATGCATTTTTGTAAAGCAAATTATTGCACAATTTAACTTTAATGTGCTTGAAAATTATGCTTTTTTCTTGATCAAATCATTTTTATGATCATGATGGAAATAAGTAGGGTGAAAGCAAAGACTCACTTACCCAGAGATGGGGGAAATCAAGAACCAGGGAACATAGTGTTATGGTGAAAGTGTAAAGATTTAATGTGAACCCGAGGGGCAACGTTTTCACACAGAGGGTGATGGGTATTGGAACGAGCAGCAAGAGGCGAGACAGATACTATAACAACATGTAAAAAACATCTGGGCAGGTACATGAATAATGAGGTTTTCTTTAAGGACATGGGGCAAATAAGACGAACATAGATGGGGCATCCTGGGCAGGAAGATTTACGAGTATGTTGCCAGGACGAGAGGGTCCGAGCTATAGTCAGAGGTTGAGTAAGATGGGACTCTATTCCTTGGACCGCAGGAGGATGAGGGGTGATCTTATAGAGGTGTTTAAGATCACGAGAGGAATAGATTGGGAGATGCACTCGAGTCTCTTGCCCAGATTAGGTGAATCAAACCCAGGGGACATACAGTGTCCTCCATAATGTTGGGATAAAAAACCATCATTTATTTATTTGTCTCTGTTCTCCATGATTTGAAGATATTAGTAGAAAAAAATCACATCTGGTTAAAGTGCACATTGTCAGATTTTAATAAAGGTCATTTTTATACATTTTGGTTTCACCATGCAGAAATTGCAGCAGTGTTTATACATAGTCCCCCCCCCCCCCCCCATTTCAGGACACCATAATGTTTGTGACACAGCAATGTCATGTAAATGAAAGTAGTTAGGTTTAGTATTTTGTAGCATATCCTTGGCATGCTGTGACCACTTGAAGTTTGCGATTCATGGACATCACCAGTTGCTGGGTGTCTTCTCTGGTGACGCTCTGCCAGGCCTGTATTGCAGCCATCTTTAGCTTATGCTTGTTTTGGGGGCTAATCCTTTTCAGTTTTCACTTCAGCCTGTAAAAGGCATGCTCAATTGGGTTCAGATTAGGTGATGACTTGGCCACTCAAGAATTGACAATTTTTTAGCTTTGAAAAACTCCTTTGTTGCTTTAGCAGTATGTTTGGGATCATTGTCTTGCTGTAGAATGAACCGCCGGCCAATGAGTTTTGAGGCATTTGTTTGAACTTGACCAGATATGATGTGTCTATACACTTCAGAATTAATTATGGTACTACCATCAGCAGTTGTATCATCAATGAAGATAAGTGAGCCAGTACCTTCAGCATCCATACATGCCCAGGCCATAACACCCCAACCACCGTGTTTCACAGGTGAGGTGGTATGTTTTGGATCTTGGGCAGTTCCTTCTCTCCTCCATACTTTGCTCTTGCCATCACTCTGATATAAGTTAATCTTCATCTCATCTGTCCACAATACCTTTTTTTCCAGAACTGTGGTTGCTCTTTTAAGTACTTTTAAAACTGTAACCTGCCCATCCTACTTGTGCAGCTAACCAGTGGTTTGCATCTTGCAGTGTAGCCTCTGTATTTCTGTTCATGAAGTCTTCTGCGGACAGTGGTCATTGACAAATCCACAGCTGACTCCTGAAGACTGTTTCTGATCTGTCAGACAAGTGTTTGAGGATTTTTCTTTATTATACAGAAAATTATTCTGTCATCAGCTGTGGAGGTCTTCCTTGGCCTGCCAGTCCCTTTGCGATTAGTTCTCTCTTTCTTCTTATTGATGTTCCAAACAGTTGGTTTTGGCAAATGAAGGTTTGGCTGATATCTCTTCATTCTTGTTTCTCAGTCTCATAATGGCTTCTTTGACTTTCATTGGCTACAACTTTGGTCCTCATGTTGATAAACAGCTATAACGGTTTCCAAAGGTGATGTAAAGACTGGAGAAAAGATTAGGTGTTGAAAGCTCTTTCATACCTGCATGAAGGAGGCAATTAAACACAACTGAGCAATTACAAACACCTGTGAAGCCACGTGTCCCAAACATTATGATGGGCATTGTAGGTTTAAGGTAAAGGGGAAAAGATTTATTCGGAATCTGAGGGGTAACTTTTTCTCACAAAGGATGGTGGACGTATGGAACAAGCTGCCAGAGGTGGTAGTTGAGGCAGGGACTATCCCAACACTTAAGAAACAGTTGGACAGGTTTGGAGGGATATGGACCAAATGCTGGCAGGTGGGACTTGTGCAGTTGGGACATGTCAAGAGTGTTTTATTATCATGTGTCCCAGATGGAACAATTAACTTATTACTTGCTGCAGCACAACAGAATATGTAAACATAGTACACTATAAATATGATAAAGGAGAGAAAAAAAAGTTCAGTATGTATATATACACACACACACACATATATATATATATTTCATTTCGGAGTCATGTGAGTGACTTCGTGAAGAACCCGCCAGCACGCATGCGCGACATATCGTCGCAACGCATTGCTGCCGACGGCTGGAGGGGAGCGCGGCTCCCCACCAGCCCTTCAGAGGGCCGACTCAGGTAAGGCTAAGTCCCCTAGAGTTGGTGTTCCTGTTGTGGCGAGTGTTTTCTCTCCATACAGGAACATGGAAGGAGTAAGGGCCAGGACATCCGCAGGAGTCGCCGGCCGCTTATCCCGGAGCCCTCCTCAACGGCTGCACCTGCGAGTCGGGCCGGGAAATAGGCGAGGAAGTCGGGGAGCCCTGTCGTCACAGGACCCAACCCGCCGATACACCAGAGCTCCAGTGATGGTGTACCACCGGAGCAGGTAGACCCTGTCTCCGTATCGAGGTCGCCAACGGGCTCGTTGGTCGACCTGGGCTAGGGCTCACGTGCGGCTGCACGGCCCTTCTCCCTGAGCCCTCGGAGGAGAGGGAGGGATGGGGCCCGTAAGCCTAACCCTTTAGGGGCAAAGGCGTCACCTGCCGCTAAAATGCGGACTGGTGTTATGGCGGGACTCAAGTCCACTGGGAGACCTATCAGGACCAGTGGACTCCCCAACCAACGAAACCGGAAAGAGACACTTGGGAGGAGTCCCGCCACGGTCACCGAGTCCCCCATGGATGGGAGGACGGGTCCGTGCGTCGGCTAGGCCCACGATGTGGGCAGCCGGCAAGCCCGCGCGGGCGTCGGGTCACCGTGCTGAGGCATTGGGTGCCGACTCTCCACCGCGTTTGCCCTCCGTGGCAGCGGGATCGAGCTCCGCCGAGGAGGCGTTTGGGCGTTCCTCCCGCGCGGGAATCGCTCAGCTTTGCTGCGGCGGCTGGTAGCGACAACATCCGGCACCGGGTTCACCTTGACGAGGTGCGGGCCGATGAACGGAGCCTCAGCAGTTCAGCAGAACATGAGGACTCCGACAGCCCGAGTTCTAACGGCGAGGGGCGTATTGACCGGATGGAGCGGATGTTGGAGCTCCTCCTGCAACAGAATCAACGGGAGGAAGCATCTAGCTCCAGAGGGCACAGGGAGGTTTCACCATCGTCAGCAGGCAGCCTGAGGCAGCCAGAGGATGAGGACGTTTTGGACCATACGCCAGCTACATCGGAGGGCCGCAGGAAGAACTCCTCGATGTAGCGGCAAAATTCGCATCATCAGAGACATCGGGACTACCCCTCAACCCCAAACTGGCTGCCACCGTGGACTTCCTGACCAACCATCAGCTCCAGGAGGAGGTCCTATCGGAGGCCATAAAACAGGCACAAAGCCCAGCGAACTGCAACTCCCTCAACGAGCCCATAGTCAATACGCCAATCTGGGGCAACATCAGCCCAAGGATCAGGACCGAGGAGATGAAGCTCCAGCGGATCCTGAAGCTGCTCACTGCTGGGATTACCGCGTTTGTGCGGTCGGTGGACGGGGAGGATCTGAGCACCAAGCAGGAGGATGCTCTGGCTCTATTGTGCAGCACACAGTATGAGATAAACGCCTTCAGGAAGAGCGTCATCAAACTCACGCTGTACCCAAAATTTGCGGGGTTATGCAAAGCACCTCCTACGCCGCCACCCAGACAGTTGTTCGGGGAAGACCTCCCGAAGAGGGTCAAGGAGCTGGATGACCACGCTAAGACGGTGGGACTCATGCGGTCACATATCTCGACCAGGCAGCAGGCCAGGGAGTGCTATTTTTCAGGCCACGAGGCCCTGCCGTTAGGCCAGCAAGGACCTACGCTCCAGCTCCGCCTCAATTTCAGCAGCCTCAACAACCTAGGCCTTTCAGGGCTAGGGCCCCAGCGGCCAGCATGGAAAATGCGGGCGCCGCATTATCAACTCAATCCAGCACCTCCACATCCGGCCATACATATCAAAGACCGCCGATACCATGAAGGTAAGGTGGTCTGGATTTCATGCACCTGCATGTTTAACTTCACATGTTGGTGGGAGACTACGACTCTTTCCGGAGGCATGCGGAACCATCACTTCTGATGAGTTTATCTTACAAAGTATTCAAGGCCATGAGATTGAATTCATCAATGGTAAAATCCCTCCATCCCAGCATATGCCAGATCGGAAATTTACACTGTCCAGCAAAGAGCGGCAGTAGGCTATGCTGAAATTTTAAGGCTACAAGGGAAAAGGATAGAAAGAACTATACACGAACCAATTGAATTTGTATCCAACGTAATTACAAAAACCAAGAGGGATGGAGGATGTCGGGTTATTTTTGATTTGACCCATTTGAATACTTTTGTAGAATATACCCATTTCAAAATGGAAACGTTCGAGACAGCCAAGTTATTGGGTTCTGAGGGCTGCTTTGTGGCATGCATTGATTAAAAGATGCATGCTATTCAGTATCCATTCAGAAACACAACACAGGAAGTTCTTGCAATTTACCTGGATGGATCAGCTCTGGCAATACAGAGCTTTGCCAAATGGGCTTACACAGCCCTAGATTATTTACTAAATTGCTCAAACCAATACTGGCTACACTAGGAGACAAAATCACATAGTGATGGCCTATCTAGATGATATCCTAATTATTGGGAATCAGCGGAACTGGCAGTTTCAGCCACCGTGGAAATTTTTTCAGGAAATGGGGTTCATTATCCATCCAGATAAATCAAAGTCCTGCCCTTCACAGGTCAAGGGTTATCTGGGGTTTACGGTGGTTTCCAATCACATGAGGGCCACCATACCAACTAACTAGGTTGGGGATGTCACCCAAGTATGCAAGGATCTAGTCTGGGCCAGTATACCATCAATTAGACAAACTACTAAGGTGATTGGCAAGATTGTAGCTTTTTTCCAGCTGCCCAATACGGGCCTTTGCATTATCAAAATTTGCAGAGAGCCAAGATCTCAGCGTTAAAACTGAACGCTAGACATTTCGATAGACCAATGCAGCTGCCTCTCAAGGCACAGATTGAGTTACAATGGTGGATTGACAATATTTATGACTCACTTAAACCCATCATTTTGGCCAATCCGATGGTATACTTACAAACAGACGCAAGCTCCCATGGCTGGGGAGCTACGGACAACTACTCTAGTTGTGGGGGAGATGGGACACCCTTGAATCTATCCTGTTGTTGTCACAAGGGATAAACTGTTTGGAGATGCTAGGAGCATTTCACGGACTTCGAGCTTATTGTTTTAATCTTACTGATGATCATGTCCGTCTCCAAATAGATAATACCACTGCGGTGGCATATCTAAACCATATGGGCGGTACCAGGTCAATTTCATGTGATGAATTGGCAAATACAATTTGGCTCTGGTGTGTTCGACGGAATATTTGGATTTCAGCTACCTATTTACCAGGTGAGCTCAATACAGTGGCGGACACCAGGTCACGCAAATTCAATGACAACATCGAATGGATGTTGAATCCCCAAATATCCGCTAAAATTACGGCCAAATTTGGTGAACCGGATATCGACCTCTTTGCGTCACGGTTGAACCATTCAGGTACCAACATACGTTTTGTGGGAACCAGATCCTGGGGCAAGACGATGGATGCGTTCTCGCTGGACTGGGGGAAATGGGTTTCTATGCATTTCCTCCATTTTGCCTCATCAGTCGGGTGTTGTGGAAAATCCAGACAGATGCTGCTAAGGGCATTCTTATCATACCCGACTGGCCTACGCAGCCATGGTATCCGGTGGTCCTTGATATGATCAGTCAACCTTGGGTCCTCTTAGAGGATTACCCACAATTGGTACAAACCCTGTGTCAGGGGAACCACATCCCTGCCACAGTCATCCAAACTTGTTGGCTTGAAGGTTCTGCACAGGCCATTACTGCGGTATGGCCTATCATCTAGAACCATGGATACCATCGGAGCGTCATGCCGGGAGTCCACCAGGCGGCAATACCTCTCTCACATCCGGAAATGGGAAACCTACTGCGGCCGCTCCCACATTGCATACGACGCTGTAACCATAACCGACGTATTGGAATTCTGGCGGGGTTGCATCATAATGAACACCTGAGCTACAGTGCCATCAACAGCGCCACGAGTGCGCTGTCATTCTACCTCAATATTGAGGTAGGATCCAACAGGCTGGTGTCCAGACTCATGCGGGGAATATTCAATTCGAATCCGCCCAGACTACGCTATAATATCACCTGGGATATCGGGAAAGTATTAACCCTGCTCAGGACGTGGTCGCCCATGGAGGGGCTAGAGCTGGACAAACTCACCCTGAAGCTGGTGATGTTACTGGCACTGACTTCAGCGCAGAGGGTACAGACACTCCACAAAATCCAGATCGACAGGATGATCTCTACCCCTGCAGAAGTAGTCTTCGTCATAGACGAGCTACTCAAGCAGCATAGACCTGGGTTCACAGGGCTGCAGCTGAAGTTCCTGGCATACCCCGCTGATGCAAGGCTATGTTTAGCCGCCCATATCCGTCACTATGTGAAAGTGACGAGAAAACTGAAGGAATGGAGAAACCTCACCATAGAGTGACGGTCCAGACGATATCCAGGTGGCTCAGGATCGGCTTGGGTAAGTCACGTGTTGACACTAATATCTTCAAATCCCATTCCACCAAGGCTGCATCAACGTCGGCGGCAAGGGTCATGGAGGTGCCCATGGACCATATTCTTGCCACAGTAGGATGGCGAATGAAGCCACCTTCCAGCGGTTCTACAATAAATCTGTTGCCGCTCCTCTACAGTTCGCGGAGGCCGTGCTGAATGCCGGTCAAGAACGTGGAGATGTCCCCAAATGAGGGGTTTTCTTTTGTTGTTAACAAATGTTGCTCTTATTTTTCAGTACAAGCAGTCTGGAAAGTTGATTACTCCTATCCATCCTTATAAGTGGTGTGTGACAGCATGGACGTGGTCCAGGGCATGGAATCACAGAGCTTTGAAGTCTTCACAAAGTCACTCACGTGACTCCGAAACGAAATAGTAAGATTAAAAGAGAACTTACCAGTTCGAAGGTTGATCTTTATTTTATGAGGAGTTGCGATGAGGGATTTCGTGCCCTCCGCTCCCAACCCTCGATCATAATCAACTGGTAATTAGAGTCTCTTCAATCTTACTATGCCAAGTCATTTCTGTTGTTGGTTCTGTGATTCCACACCGCTATTTTGAAGAATGTCGCGCATGCGTGCTGGCGGGTTCTTCACGAAATCCCTCATCGCAACTCCTCATAAAATGAAGATCAACCTTCGAACTGGTAAGTTCTCGTTTAATCTTACTATTATACGCACACTGCATTCAGAAAGTATTCAGACCCCTTCACCTTTTCCACATTTTGAATGTTACAGCCTTATTTTAAAATGGATTACATTAATTTTATTTTTATCAACAATCTACACACAATACCCCAGAATGAAGAAGCGAAAACAGGTGTTTAGAAAATTTTGCAAATAATTAAAAAGAATTAACTGAAATATCACATTTACATAAGTATTCAGACCCTTTGCTATGACACTCAAAATTGAGCTTAGGTTCATCCTGTTTCCATTGATTATCCTTGAGATGTTTCTGAAACTTGATTGGAGTCCACCAGTGGTATATTAAATTGATTGTACATAATTTGGAAAGGCACACACCTGTCTATATAAGGTCCCACAGTTGACAGTGCATGTCAGAGCAAAAATCAAGCCATGAAGATGAAGGAATTGCCCATAGACTTCCGAGACAGGATTGTGTCGAGACACAGATCTGGGGAACGGTATTAAACAATTTCTGCAGCTTACAGGTCCTGAAGAGCACAGTGGCCTCCGTCATTCTTAAATGGAAGAACTTTGGAACCACCAGGACTCTTCATAGAGCTGGCCGCCCGGCCAAACTGAGCAATCGGGGGAGAAGGGCCTTGGTCAGCGAGGTGACCAAGAACCCGATGGTTATTCTGACAGAGCTCCAGAGTTCCTCTGTGGAGATGGGAGAACCTTCCAAAAGGACACCCATATGTGCTGCACTCCACCATTCAGGCCTTTATGGTAGAGTGGCCAGACGGGAGCGAGTCCTCAGTAAAACGCACATGACAGCCTGTTTGGAGTTTGCCAAAAGGCAACTAAAGGACTCTCAGATCATGGGAAACAAGATTCTGGTCTGATGAAACCAAGATTGAACTCTTTGGCCTGAATGCCAAGTGTCACGTCTGGAGGAAACCAGGCACCGCTCATCACGTGGCCAATACCATACCTACGGTGAAGCATGGTGGTGGCAGCATCATGCCGTGGGGATGTATTTCAGCGGCAGGAACTGGGAGACTAGTCAGGATCGAGGGAAAGATGAACGGAGCAAAGTACAGAGAGATCCTTGATGAAAACCTGCTCCAGAGCGTTCTGGACCTCAGACTGGGGCGGAGGTTCAACTTCCAATAGGACAACAACCCGAAGCACACAGCCAAGACAACGCAGGAGTGGCTTCGTGACAAGTCTGTGAATGTCCTTGAGTGGCCCAGCCAGAGCCCGGACTTGAACCCGAGCGAACATCTCTGGAAGGACCTGAAAATAGCTGTGCATCGACGCTCCCCATCCAACCTGATAGAGCTTGAGAGGATCTGCAGAGAAGAATGGGAGAACTTACCCAAAATCAGATATGCCAAGCTTGTGGCATCATAACCAAGAAGACTTGAGGCTGTAATCGCTGCCAAAGGTGCCTCAACAAAGTACTGAGTAAAGGGTCTGAATACTTATGTGATATTTCAGTTTTTTTTTTAAATTACGTTGCAAAATTTTCTAAACACCTGTTTTCACTTCTTCATTCTGGGGTATTGTATGTAGATTGATGATTTAAAAAAAAAAAGAATTTCATCAATTTTAAAATAAAGCTGTAACGTAAAATGTAGAAAAAGTGATACACACACATACTCAAAAAACAAACAATAGTAGTGCAATAATAATAATCTATTGAAGTTCGGAGCTCATTTGAGGTTGTAGTGTTTAATAGCCTGATGGCTGCAGGGAAGAAACTGTTCCTGAACCTGGACATTACAGTTTTCAGGCTCCTGTATCTTCTTCCCGATGGCAGGGGTGAAGAGAGTATGTGGCCAGGATGGTGTGGGTCTGTAGAAGTTGTGCACCTGTAGCAGTTCAAGGGCATCCTCTCTCACATACCAAATCTCCATAATCGTCTCAGGAAGTAGAGGCGTTGATGTGCTTTATTTATAATTGCATCAGTGCTAGGTGCGGAAAAGATCTTCGGAAATATGCACTCTCAGGAATTTAAAGTTTTCGACTCTCTCCACCATTGTCCCGTTGATATAAACAGGGCTGTGGGTCCTCATCTTTGCTCTTCCAAATTCCACAATCAGTTCATTGGTTTTACTGATATTGAGAGCCAGGTTGTTGTGCTGGCACCATTTGGTCAATCTCACTTCTATACTCTGACAATTCATCATCCATAATTCGTCCCACAAAAGGTGGTGTCGTCGGCGAACTTGAAGATGGAGTTCGCACTGTGTCCGGCTACAGTCATGAGTATAGAGTGAGTATAGCAGGGGCCTGAGCACGCAGCCTTGAGGTGCTCCCGTACTGATTGTTAATGAGGAAGAAGTATTTCTGCCAATTCGAACAGACTGTGGTCTGTGGATGAGGAAGTCTAGGATCCAATTGCAGAGGGATGTGCAGAGATCCAGTTCCATGAGCTTGGTAACCAGCTTGGAGAAGATGATGGTATTGAAGGCCGAGCTGTAGTCTATAAACAACAGCCTGACGCAAATGTTTTTATTGTCCAAGTGGTCCAGTGCGGAGTGGAGAGCCAGTGAGATCACATCCTCCATTGACCTGTTGTGACGGTAGGCAAACTGTAATGAGTAACAGTTCTTGTGTAAGAGAGAACTGCAGATGCTGGTTAAAATCAAAGGTAGACACAAAATGCTGGAGTAACTCAGCGGGACAGGCAGCATCTCTGGATAGAAGGAATGGATGACATTTCGGGTCGAGACCCTTCATAGGACGAAAGGGCGACGCTTTGAGTCGAGACAACGCTTTGAGTAGAGGTTCGGGTAGAGGTTCTTGTTGAGGTAGGAGTTGATATTCACCATATCCAACCTCTCAAAGCATGGACGTTAGTACCACTGGTCCAGTGTGTCCAGGTACAGTAGTTACTGTTCCTGCGATCCTCCGCCAGGTCGGGGATTCCCCTGTGATCAGGAATTCCCTCCCAATCGGCAGCTCCGTTGCTGGCGGTAGATCGCAAGAGCGCCAATGCGTTTAAATGCATGAGCAGCTTGTCAATTGCTGGTTTCTGCTGTTTCTTTTATACAGGTAAGCTGAGAACTACTATATTTGATGATTTTCTTCTGTGCTGATGGCAATATATCACCACAGACAGGCGCCATCTTGACTGGTTGACATGTTGGCTGGTGTGGGCAAGTTGGGACGAAGGGCCTGTTTCCACACTGTATCAGTCAATGCCTTCACGGCAATGACTCTACATATTCTCCAAAGAACAATGTAACTAATGTGCATTTGTTTATGGGATATTATACATTTTATTCAAAACATGGACTATCTATATGAGTGAAAACACAAACCCCTGAGGGAATGTAGTAAATTGCTTTCTCGCCTGCATCAGAATGGGGAGACAAGGAGTTTTGCCATTTGAGTGAGGAGAAAAGAGGAGAGAGTGAAGGCAAGGAACTGCAAGGGACATGATTGAATTCCAAGTCAACAAAGGTCCACCGATGATGCGTGACCTGACGAGTTCCTCCAGCACTTTGTTTTTTGCTCAAGATTCCAGCAACCACTGTCTTGTCTCTACATTGTATTGGTGATGGATTCCTGCCATTATTTCTATGGTGTTTTGTATTATGGTACTACTGATATTATATTAAGGAACAACTGATACCTACTGTTTTTCCTCGTATTACGATTGTGTTTTTTATAGCATGGATACCTTTAGACCATCACTAATAATGAATAATTCTAAATGTTTAATTTTAGTTTAGAAATGCAGCATGTCAACAGGCCTGTCAGCTCACCGAGCCTGTGCCAACCAACGATTATCTGTACACCAGTTCTATCCTCACCACCAGGAACAAATTTACTGAAGCTAATTAGCCGACAAATCTGCATATCTTTGGGATGATGTGGAAGAAATCCAGAGAACCCAGAGAAAACCCATGCGGTCACGGGGAGAATGTACAAACTCCATACAGAGAGCACCCGTAGTCAGGGTGGAACCCGAGTCTCTGGCGCTGTGAGGCAGCTGCTATCCTGTAAAATGTTATTGTGGGAACAAGTGGTGAAATCTGCTGGAGGAACTCAAAACGTTAATGACAAAATGACAGCAACTTCAATATTGTTGAGAATTACTTTTCACATTTTAAAATATTAAAGGAAAATCTGATAACCAAGTAATATAATAACAAGAACCAAGGCAAGCACAAAATATCCTATAAAAAAGTTACTGGCAGTTATCTAGTGGTTAAATTTATTTTTTTGCTCACTTTAGTGTCTCAGCCAAGAAGAAACTCTGTTGTACATCATCGTAGGCTGGTGATGAAGAGTAGACATCTTTGACTCCTGAAAATCCTCCGACTACCCTGCAGTATTTGTCGATAGCCTGCCAACAGATGCACAGTTAGAAAAATGCAGAGTTTACACCAAAGGTTTTGGGGTAATGTCATGCAAGACAAAAGCTGCAAATGAAACACATATTTACAATTACCATATAACCATATAACAATTACAGCACGGAAACAGGCCATCTCAGCCCTTCAAGTCCGTGCCGAACAACTTTTTTCCCTTAGTCCCACCTGCCTGCACTCATACCATAACCCTCCATACCCTTCTCATCCATATGCCTATCCAATTTATTTTTAAATGATACCAACGAACCTGCCGCCACCACTTCCACTGGAAGCTCATTCCACACCGCTACCACTCTCTGAGTAAAGAAGTTCCCCCTCATGTTACCCCTAAACCTCTGTCCCTTAATTCTAAAGTCATGTCCTCTTGTTTGAATCTTCCCTATTCTCAAAGGGAAAAGCTTGTCCACATCAACTCTGTCTATCCCTCTCATCATTTTAAAGACCTCTATCAAGTCCCCCCTTAACCTTCTGCGCTCCAGAGAATAAAGACCTAACTTATTTAACCTATCTCTGTAACTTAGCTGTTGAAACCCAGGCAACATTCTAGTAAATCTCCTCTGTACCCTCTCTATTTTGTTGACATCCTTCCTATAATTGGGCGACCAAAACTGCACACCATACTCCAGATTTTGTCTCACCAACGCCTTGTACAATTTTAACATTACATCCCAGCTTCTATACTCAATGCTCTGATTTATAAAGGCTAGCATACCAAAAGCTTTCTTTACCACCCTATCTATATGAGATTCCACCTTCAAGGAACTATGCACGGTTATTCCCAGATCCCTCTGTTCAACTGTATTCTTCAATTCCCTACCGTTTACCATGTACGCCCTATTTTGATTTGTTCTGCCAAGGTGTAGCACCTCACATTTATCAGCATTAAACTCCATCTGCCATCTTTCAGCCCATTTTTCCAACTGGCCTAAATCACTCTGTAGACTTTGGAAATCCTCTTCATTATCCACAACACCCCCTATCTTGGTATCATCTGCATACTTACTAATCCAATTTACCACCCCTTCATCCAGATCATTGATGTACATGACAAACAACAAAGGACCCAACACAGATCCCTGAGGCACCCCACTAGTCACTGAAGCACTGAATTCATTGAAGCAAAGGAATTTGAAATTAAAACAATAAAGGATTTTGGCAAAATACCTACGCTGACATATTTAGTAGTGAGGTGCTGACATAATCAGTCTGAAGAAGGGTTCTGACCCGAAACGTCACCTATTCCTTTTCTCCAGAGATGCTGCATGACCCGCTGAGCTAATCCAGCATTTTGTGTTTATCTTCAGTATAAACCAGTATCTACAGTTCCTTCCTACATAATTAGTATTACTTTAAGGTTTAGTTTAGAGATACAGCATGGAAACAAGCCCTCCGGCCCACCGAGTCCATACCGACCACATTAGTTCTATGTTTAAGAAAGAACTGCAGATGCTGGAAAAATCAAAGGTCGACAAAAATGCTGAGAAACTCAGCGGGTGAGGCAGTATCTATGGAGCGAAGGAATAGGTGACGTTTCGGTTCGAGACCCTTCTTCAGACTGATGTGGGGGTGGGGGGGCGGGAAGAAGAAGAGGCGGAGACAGTCAGCTGTGGGAGAGCTGGGAAGGGAAGGGGAAGGAGGGAGAAAGCAAGGACTACCTGAAATTGGAGAAGTCAATGTTCATACCGCTGGGGTGTAAATTACCCAAGCAAAATATGAGGTGCTGCTCCTCCATTAGTTCTATGTTATCCCCACTTTCTCATCCACTCCCTACACATTCGGGACAATATTAAAGAGGCCAATTAACCTACCAAACCATGCATCTTTTTGGGACATGGGAGTAAATCGGAGTACCGGGAGGAAACCCAAACAGTCACAGGGAGAACGTGCAAACTCCACACAGCCAACATTTGAGGTTAGGATCAAACCCAGGTCTCTGGTGCAGGCAGCTCTGAGGCAGCAGCTCTGCCCGCTGAGACACGTTTATTAGAAACATAACTGGGTCTTAAAATTTCTTCAGAAAATTATATGCCATTCTGTACCGGAATAACGATAATTGAAGAATTTAAAAGTGAGAAATTCTCAATAGTTGCAAACTCTTAAAATACAACACTTGAAGTGCTGTAAAATTTAATTTGAGGATTTTTAAAAAATGAACTAATCAATGAAAGTAGCTCCAATATTCAGAACTTAACAGGACATTTTTAATATAATGAAAAGCATAATATTACCATCAAATCTGTTCCTATACCCATTGGTACGCATGAGAACTTACCACGGAAGCAAAGTAAATATACTTTTTTTATTTTATGCCTGTCCAAATCAAGGTATTACTCTAAATAAACAAAAAAAAATCAGCCCCTTTTCCATCTGAAAACAGTAAAAAGCCACATGGCCTCAAGTGTCTTAAAAATCAGCTTTACACTGCCAATAAAGTGGATATCTTAAAAGTCTTGCACAATTTCACAGCTATTTTAGTATCACTTTCCTACAATACTACAGTCACATAAAGACAAATACATTAAATGTTTTGTCTTACAGTATGCAATTCTGTTTATAGATTTTCTTCACGGTAATGACAAATTAATTACTTCTTACTTATATTTAAAGATCCATTTATTCGACACATTGATTATAATGGAAATTTGTTTGTTTCTATAAACCATCAAAAGTGATCTGCAGGGCTCTGTTAATCGAACTGTTAAATATTCTTCATAGATAACTCAATTTCCCTCCCGTTCTTTCCAAGGATTTGAAAAAAAGATGCCCATTACAACTTCCACAGGAAACTGACGGCTGCAACCAAATTCAAAGACTGGATAGTGGATGTGGAGAGAACGTTTCCACTCGTGGGAGAGTCTAGGACCAGAGGTCTAGAATAAAACACAGCCTCAGAATAAAAGGACGTACCTTAAGAAAGGAGATGCGGAGGAATTTCTTTAGTCAGAGGGTGTTGAATCTGTGGAATGCATTGCCACAGAAGGGTGTGGAGGCGAAGGCAGTGAGTATTTTTAAGGCAGATAGATTCTTGATTAATGCAGGTGTCAGGGTTTTTGGGGAGAAGGCAGGAGAATGGGTGGAGAGAGAAAGATAAATCAGCCATGATCTAGTGGCGGAGTAGAATTGATGGGCTGAATAGCCTAATACTCCTCCAAGAACTTATGACAGAGGAACAAGGCCAGTAGTAGTCAAAATCACTGTTTGTTCCTCCCACAATGTAACGAGACGTTTCTCACCTGAGCTGCCTCCCAGCCCCACTGCCTATACTTGGGGTCGTGGGTGAATCTCCACATGTACCAGTAGGTTTCTATGACTTCTGGCCGAAGGATGTAGTATTTCTCATTTTGCCGCAGTGCCACTCCTTCCGTCCCACCGTCAAATTTGAATGCCTCGGGGCCCAACTTTAGCACTGGAAAATATTTTTTTTGGAAAGAAAGAAAGAAAATTAGCAGGTTAGCAGGCAAACAAATTAAAGCAATTCAAAATTCTTAGGCTTCTTATTGTCCGTGCAAGTATCACTTAAATCTGTTATTAGTTCAAAGGTTTCAAAAGTCTTTTATTGTCACATGTACCAATTAAGGTACAGTGATATGCGAATTACCATACAGTCATATGGAAAAAAAGTGCAACAAGACACACAACTACATCAAAGTTAACATAAACATCCACCACAGCACATTTCCCACATTCCTGTGATGGAAGGCAAAAAAGTCCAAACTTCGTGCTCTTTATTCTGCCGCGGTCGGGGCAGTCGACCCATCCGTCGGGGCAATCGAAACTCCCACAGCTGGTGGTCGAAGCTCCTAGTCGGGGTGATCACAGCTCGTGCGTTGGGGCAATCGAAACTCCCATGACGGGGCGGTCGAAGCTGCTGCGGCTTGGTTCCCAAAGTCGGTCTCTAATCAGAGACCGCGAGCTCCCTGACGTTAGGTCAGGTTGGAGCTCCGAGGTTGATCCCTGGCAAAGGGAGTGATGTTAAAGTCCCAAAGGCTCCCCGCGGTGGAGCTCTCAAAAATCATGTTTCCATTTTTAATTTAAAAAGTAACTGAGATGCTAGTGGTGCTGCTATAGAGCTATTGCCTCACAGCAACAGAGACCTGGCTTCAATCCTGACCCCGGGTAAAGTTGTGCACAGTTTGCACGTTCTCCCTGTGACCACGTGAGTTTCCTCCGGTTTCTTCCCACATCCCAAAGACGTGCGGGATTCTAGGTTAATTGTTCTCTACAAATTGCCCCGAGTGTGCAGGGAGAGGATGCGAAAGTGGGATAACATAGAACCAGTGTGAACGGATGATCGATGGTCAATGTGGACTTGATGGGCCGAAGGGCCTGTTTCCTCGTTGTATGTCTGCACTAAAGTAAGCACAGCTTCCCCATATCGATCTAAGACAAAACAAAGATGGGGATGACCGCGGCAGGGAATTAAATTCCCACATCATTTCCCGTAAGGATCTTCGATATGGAAAGCAAGGCGAGACCTTTCAAATGAACAACTAAGTCATTTAAGCAGATAACCATGAGCCTATGTCAGCTTAAAGTCAACTTTTATACGGGGCTGAAGTTTAAAAAAAAAATCAGTATGTCAGCTAGCACTCATGGACAGAGATAAAGTTAGCATTCTAGTTTTAAAACTTGACTAAGCTTTGATGAAGGGCCATGAACATGCAATGTTAAATGTTTCTCTTCGATTGTTACTGCCTAATTGTTGGGTTCCAGTATTATCCAGTTCTTATATCAGTTTCCCAGCATAGACAGTCCTTTTAAAAATATAATCGGCGCCTGTTCCATTTTTCTGACAATAGACGCGGCAAACAATTTAATTCTTGTTTATAATGCATGATACAGGATAGCAAAATCCGAATACTTCATCAATTATTTATCAGAACGCTTGGGCAGATTTATTAGTGACAGGGAAGGTTCCCGACCTAAATAAATAACTATTACAAGAAATTAGTCTAAAAATAGTGTTGAAGGTGACAGCTTCTAGGTTAAAGCCTTGGACTTTCTCTGCAGTTGAGTGATGCTGCCTCTTTTTTATATGGTCTCATGAATATGTTCCATCAATGCTTTGGAGTAGGTGCTAAGACTGGAAATATAATGCAGTAACACACAAAGTGTTGGGGGTTACTCAGCGGGTCAGGCAGCATCTCTGTAGAACATCAACCGGTGACGTTTAGGGTCAGGATCCTTCTTTAGACTAAAGGGCGGTCCTGACCCGAAATGTCACCTTCCCATGTTCTTCCATGTTCTCCAGTGATGATGCCTGACCCACAGAATTACCTCAACACTATTCTTTGGTAAACCAGCGTCTGCAGTTCCTTGTTTCTCCATGTAGTAATTAATACTGCATTCAGATAGCACATAAAACACTTCTTCAAAGTGTCATTCCTTCAAGATGTACGGGGCAAGTTTTTTTTTACACTAAGAGTGATAGGTGCCTGGGTTGCACTGTAAGGGATGGTGGAGGAGGCAGATACAATAGTGGCATGCAAGTGGCTTTTAGATAGGCAAAGATAGACACAAACTGTTGGAGTAACTCAGTGGGTCAGTCTCTAAAGAAAATGGATAGTTGACGTTTCGGGTTGGGGTCTTCTTCAGACTCTGTCCGACCCACTGAG
Organism: Raja brachyura; assembly: GCA_963514005.1. The sequence goes on from OY740792.1 coordinate 66,781,378, forward strand.
TTTCTCTGGCATTTTATGTCTGTCTATCTTTGGTATGAACTAGCATCTGCAGTTCATTTTTATTAAAGACTAGACTAAGTGGGACCCGTTGGGACCCAGCATCACATGGGAGGGCTGGTCACCAACGCAATATTCCACCTCTCTACCAATTCCAATATTGCTCGCCAGAGGGGGGGGGGGGGGGGGGGCTTTCTGTTGCGCTAGTACGGGTGTTGCGGGCTGAAGGTCCTGGTTTCCAGAGGGATAGTATAGACATTGGGGGCCGAATGGAATCTTGGGCTGGCAGCCAACTGTTGCAATGATTTTAAAAGCCAAGCCAATGCAAACAATTTGGCTGCAGCCACCTGTTAACCCAAAATCCATTTTGTGAACACAAACTTTTTAAAAAGGCGAGGCAAACAATTTGGCTGCAGCCACCTGACAACCAAAATCCATTTTGTGAACACAAACTCTTCAAAAAGGCGAGGCAAACAATTTGGCTGCAGCCACCTGACAACCAAAATCCATTTTGTGAACACAAACTCTTTAAAAAGGCGAGACAAAAAATTGGGCTGCTGTCACCTGACAACCACAATTCATTTTGTGAACACAAACTTTTAAAAGGTAAACAATTTGGCAGCAGCCACATCAAGGGGACTCATCATGGAGTAGACGTCCGTTCAGTGTTATTCACAGCTCAGAGAGCCATGACCGTCTCGCTTCCTAGGTCTGGCAGAGACTGAGTGAGGCACGATACTTCCGGGTTTTATAGTCCCTCCGCCTCCCCCCCTGCCGCCAGCGGGGGCAGCAGAGAGAACAGAGAGAATGGGGATTTAAAAAAAAACATTAATATCTCTCTAATTTTTCATCGATGGGAAAAATCCTCTGGTCCAGTGAGGCGGAGGTGGGCTCTGAGCGAGGTTGTCAAAAATGACGGCCGTAGGTGGCGGCATTCTCTCGGAAATCGCAGCACAGTGGGCCAAAAGCGGTCAAGATCAGACTTTTAGTAATATAGATAGACACAAAATTCTGGAGTAACTCAGCGGGACAGGCAGCATCTCTTGAAGAAGGAATGGGTGACATTTCAGGTCAAGACCCTTCTATTTTTTTATTACATCTTTTAGATGGGCACATGGATATGTAGGGAATGGAGTTAAAATCTGACGTTCTGTGCGATCGTCTTACCTGTTTTGTCGTATGACTGATGGCAGGTGTGAGCGATTTCTGCACCTAGCTGCAGGTAATGTCCTGCTTTATCGTCTGGGGATCCATCTGCCCCAAGAGCAAACATTCCTCCAGCAAAACACGTCAGGTGACCCATTTTCCTCTCAAGGTGACCATTCTTCCATTCGCCAATGAAAGTCAAACCACTGTTTGATTTTCTTATCAGATGCTTTTCAATAGCCTGTCAAAAATATAAACATTAGATTGGCAGGAGTCCAAGGGCCACAAGTCATGTTTAAATTCTTTCAGGTAGAAGAGTCAGGTATGAATATGGTACAAGAGGTACAGATCTTCATGGTCAGGGTAACAACTCCACAAATCTTTTGTTTTAATTTGGAGATACAGCACGGAAACGGGTCCATCAGCCCACCGAGTCTGCACTGACCAGCGATCCCTGTACACTAGCATGATCCTGCACACTAGGGAACATTTACAATCTTTATCGAAGCAAATTAACCTACAAACCTGTACGTCTTTGAAGTGTGGGAAGAAAACGGAGCGCCCGGAGAAAACCTACGCAGTCATGGGGAGAACATACAAACTCTGTATAGACAGGATTGAACCCAGGTCTCTAGTGCTGTAAGGCAGCAACTCTACAACTGAGCCACCTTGCCACTTATTTGTCTATAATAACTGGGACTTGTAAATGGTACCAATGCTATATCAGTGTATGACTTTCTATACCCTTGGCCTGTATCTGAGATGCTTATCTAACATGTATCTAAGTGCTTATGTATAGTGATACGTGCTGAACCGTGTATAAAAAAGAATTTGACTGTACTTCAGCAAGGCTGCCTACTCTCACGCATTGAACGTGAGACTCAATCATTTGACGAAATTCTCACGCTCTCACGCTGATGACAGAAGTTCTCACCCTCAACATACAATATATATATATATATATATATATATATATATAAATGAATAAATAGTCACACTCCTCCACACTCACCAACGAGAATAGTTTTCTGTCGGCGGGTTCCCCGTAAAGAACAAGCAATTTAATTGGCTTAAGCCCATCACACACTATTTAAAATGGCAATAAAGACATAAATGCTGGAGAAACTCAGCGGGCGAGGCAGCATCTATGTCTGAGTTCGACCCTTCGTCACACTCAAGCATTTTTGTCTAACGCTCTATAGATGCTCCCTCACCCCCCCCCCCCCCCCCCCCGAGGCACCGCTCGCGCCTCCCAATGTCACCTCCGACGGCTCTGTGTCCGGCGGCTGCTCTGTCCACACCGCATGGAGCTTTAACCCCGGCCCGGAGCGGACCGGGTCAGTGGGGGTGTCGGTCCCGTCTCTGGAGCCGCGAGGAAGAATCTCAGGCTAAGGCTCTGCCCCGATGCCTGACCCCCGGGTCACTGTCCCTCACCTCCCCCAGACCTCAGCTGGACACAGAGCACCTAGGTCGGCCCACATTCCCGGCGAGGGGGGGGGAGAGAGGGAAATGCTCCCCGAACATCTCCAAGTCCCCGCTCACTCCGTGGGTGTTGTCGCCACTTCACTGACACACACTGGCATACACACACACACTGGCACACACTCTCACACACACACACTGGCACACACAAGGTTTAAAGGGGTATGGGCCAAATGCAGCTAAATGGGACTAGTTTAGATGGGGCATCCTCATTTGCATGGACAAGTTGGGATGAAGGGCCTGTTTCTATGCTGTAAGACTATGACACACTGAAGAAAGGGTGTAATTGCTCTGGAGAGGATCCAGGGGCAATTTTTGCACGGCTGGAATTTTTTTTTCACTTTGAAGAAAGATTTGATAACTGGGATTGTATTCTCTGCAGCAACGGAGGTGAAGAAGACTTAGTTGAGGTGAATAATATTATGAGAATAGGACCTGTTTCCCTTAACAGAGAGTGTAAGAAGGAACTGCAGATGCTGGTTTAAACTGGATAGACACTAAAAGCTGGAATAACTGCAGGACAGGCAGTATCTCTGGAGAGAAAGAATAGGTGATGTTTCGGGTCGAGACCTTCAGACAGAAGAGGTTGAAAACCAGCCATAAAACACAATGACTGGAGCTGTGTGTTGTCCAACTAAGGGCAGAAATCAGAATCATATGTTCATCTTTATAGCATAATAAATATATTACAGAAAAAAAAATTAATGGGGTGGCACGGTGGCGCAGCGGTAGAGTTGCTGCCTTGCAGCACCACAGACCCAGATTTGATCCTGACTACGGGTGCTGTCTGTACAGTATTTGTACATTCTCTTTATGACCACATGGTTTTCTCTGGATATTCCGGTTTCTCCCACATCCAAAAGAAGTGCATGTTTGTAGGTTAATTGGCTTCTGAAATTGTCCCTGGTGTGTAGGATACAACTGGTGTATGATAGATTGCTGGTCGGTGTGGACTTAGTGGGCCGAAGGGCCTGTTTCCATATATATGTTTTACATATATATCTTAATTTCATTGAACCATATACGGTTGAATATGTGACATTACTTTTAATCTTGTTTCTATAGTCAAAGGGTAAGGTTGATTGATTTATTTGTGCAGAACAGCGATGGAACTCCGACTCCTTGCCTTGTTTCTATGTTTTTGTTTCTCTATATATATGCATAACAGCATGAATTATAATCTAATTTCCATACATGAACGTACTAAGGTCATTCATGTGCTGCACCTGTTGATCAGAGCTTGGCTCTACTGTGGAATGTAATTGGGAATGTAATTTAGCCTAACCTTATTCATACCTAATCCAATTTGAAGAATAAATGTTGCAAAATGCAAAAGTTCCCTACCATGTGAGGGGGGACATCCCCCTCCCACACCCTCCCCTCCTCAGTCGCTACACTCCCTCGCAATTTCTCACTCTCAACTCTCACCCAATGTTGGCAGCCCTGCTTCAGTATATTCAGTAAATAAAGTGCTATTGGAATCAATGTAGCAGGTTTATAGGACTTTGGTTAGGCTGCATTTACCTGCATTAAGTATTGTTTGTAGTTCTGGTTGCCTGGTTACAGGGATGATAGGAGGCTTTGGAAAGCATGCAGAAGAGGTTTACCAGATGATTAGCTGCAATGATTAGAGTGTATTAGTTTCAGCGAGAAGTTGGACAAACTTGTATTGCTTATTCTGGAACATCGAATGTTGCAGTGGGATCTGATAGAAGTATCTAAAATTGAGAGGCTGAGATAGGATGGATGGTCAGAACCTTTTATCCCCCAGAGATGTCAAACACTATGAGGACAGCTTTAAGGTGAGAGGCGCAAAGTTTAAGGGAGATATGCAGTGGTATTTTTTTATTTTGTTAAACTCAGAGTGGTGGGTGTCTGGAACACGCAGGCAGGGGTGATGGTCAGAGACCGACATCGGGAACATCGGGAGTTTCGACCGCCCAGACACGGGAGCTTCGACCGCCAGCTGCGGGAGCTATAATCGCCCCAATGGATGGTTCGACTGCCCCGACCGCGGGAGAATAAAGAGGAAGAGGTTTAGACTTTATTGTTTTCCATCACAGTGAGGAACGTGGGGAATCCACTGTGGTGGATGTTTATGTTAACTTTTATGTAGTTGTGTGTCTTGTTGCTTTTTTTAGTATGGCTGTATGGTCATTTGAGTATCACTGTACCTTAATTGGTACATGTGACAATAAAAGACCTTTGATCTTTGAAGTCTTGGAATTAATAAAAACAATTCAGCCTTTTCCCACTGTGTAAATTAAACTTGCACTTAGTAGTTAATAGCAACTAATCAACCAATACACCTGTAGGCATAGGTGCCCTCTCTCCTCTGAGAGACACTCCAATTAACTTTTCAACACATGCGGGAATGGATGCAGTGAAGATTAACAAGCCTGTTGGCAAGACTCGAGAGCCTAAGCATTAGTGAAAGGTTGTGCACGCTGGGTCTCTATTCCATGGGGCGCACGATGAAGGGGTGATCTTATAGAGGTGTATAAAATTATGAGAGAAATAAATTGGGTAAACGTAAAGACTCTCTTGCCAAGAGTAGGGAAATCAAGAACCAGAGGACATAGGTTTAAACGAGGGGGGGAATATTTAATAGAAACCCAAAGGGTAACATTTTTTTGCACAAAGAGTGGTGCAAAAAAATGGAACGAGCTGCCGTGGAAGATAGTTGAGGCAGTTACTAACAACGTTTAAGAAACATTTAGACAGGTACATGTATAGGACAGGTTTAGAGGGATATGGGCCAAATGGCCTGTTTCTATGCTGTACTAGTCTATGACATGCTTTTCATTTTTCCTTTTGATCAACTAAGAACCTGCCCCTAGGGTTCCATGATCCATTTAGGGATTGGCTGGAGAGCTGCTCATCAAAACTGATGGGATTGCAGCACATTTGGAAAGTGGTGAAATCATTGGACAAAGTCAGCACGGATTTACGAAAGATAATCATGTCTGACGAATCTTATAGACTTTTTCGAGGATGTAACCAGTAGAATGGATAAGGGAGAGCCAGTAGATGTGTTATATCTGGACTTTCATAAGGCTTTCGACAAGGTCCCACATAAGAGATTAGTATACAAACTTAACACACGGTATTGGGGGTTCAGTATTGATGTGGGTAGAGAACTGGCTGGCAGACAGGAAGCAAAGAGTAGGAGAAAACGGGTCCTTTTCAGAATGGCAGGCAGTGACTAGTGGGATACTGCAAGGCTCAGTGCTGGGGCCCCAGCTATTTACAATATATATTAATGATTTGGACAAGGGAATTGAATGCAACATCTCCATGTTTGCGGATGACACGAAGCTGGGGGGCAGTGTTTGCTGTGAGGAGGATGCTAGGAGGCAGCAAGGTGCGGATAGGTGAGTGGGCAAATGCATGACAGATGCAGTATAATGTGGATAACTGTGAGGTTATCCACTTTGGTGGCAAAAACAGAAAAGTAGACTATTATCTGAATCATGGCCGATTAGGAAAAGGGGAGATGCAACGAGACCTGGGTGTCATGGTACACCAGTCATTGAAAGTAGGCATGCAGGTGCAGCAGGCAGTGAAGAAAGCGAATGGTATATTAGCATTCATAGCAAAAGGAATTGAGTATAGGAGCAGGGAGGTTCTACTGCAGTTGGTGAGACCACACCTGGAGTATTGCGTACAGTTTTGGTCTCCAAATCGGAGGAAAGACATTCTTGCCATAGAGAGAGTAGAGAGAAGGTTCACCAGACTGATTATTGGGATGTCAGGACTTTCATATGAAGAAAGACTGGATAGACTTGGATTGTACTCGCTAGAATTTTGAAGATTGAGGGGGGATCTTATAGAAACTTACAGAATTCTTAAGGGGTTGGACAGGCTAGATGCAGGAAGATTGTTCCCGATGTTGGGGAAGTCCAGAACAAGGGGTCACAGTTTAAGGATAAGGGGGAAATCTTTTAGGACCGAGATGAGAAAAACATTTTTCACACAGAGAGTGGTGAATCTCTGGAATTTCATTTCGGAGTCACGTGAGTGACTTCGTGAAGAGCCCGCCGGCGCGCATGCTCGACATATCGTCGTACCGCGTTGCTGCGACGGCTGACGGAGGAGCGTGCTCCTCGCCAGCCCTTCATAAGGGAACCACGCAGGTAAGTATGCTACCTTAAGTTGGTGGTTCTTGTTGTGTTTGCTTCACAGCAAGAACATGGATGGGAGTTTAAGAGGCCGGAGTTCGAGGAGAAGTCGCCGGCCAGCAGTTCCGGAGCAAGAGTTGTCGGGGGTACCTGCAACGCAGACCGGAACGAGGGCGGAGATGTCGGTGAGCTCTGTTTTTTCAGGTCCGGACCCGCCCGCACACCACAGCTCGGAGGAGTTCGACGAGGAGGAGTGTGGTGTGCCGCCAGAGCAGGACGACCCTGCCGTGGCAGTCAGGTCGTCAGCAGGCTTGCTGACGGCCTCGAGCAGAAGGGTCCGTGCGGCTGCACGGCCCGCTTCACGAAGCCCCCTGAGGAGGGGAAGGGCAGGAGCCCAAAAGCCTAACCCTGTCGGGGCTAAGGCTCTGCCTGTCGCCAAGGAGAGGTCAGATTCTAGGACGGGACCCGGGGCAGCTGTGAGGTCCAGCCGTCGCCCCCCAACTTCCGACGCCGGGACGAGTCAGTTGGGGGTCCCGTCACGGTCGCCGAGCCCCCCATGGATGGGTGGGCGAGACCATGCGTCGGCAAGGTCCACGATGTGGGCAGCTGGCAAGCCTGCATGGGCCCAAGGTATCCAGGCTTCGGCTTGTGCCGACACCATGCCGCATCTGTCCTTAGAGGCAACGGCTTCCGCTCCCGCTACACGGAGGCGGTTGAACACGCCCGTGCAGGAATCGCGCAGTTTCGCCTCGGCGGCTGTCGACGACAACTACCGGCACCGGCAGGGCCTCGACGAGGTGCGGGCCGATGACAGGAGCCCCGGCCAATTTTCAGAGCTGGAGGACTCCGACCACCTGAGTGTTCAGGGTGAAGGGCGTATTGACCGTATAGAGCGGCTGCTGGAACGTCTCCTTCAACAACAACAGGCATCCAGCAGCGACAGGCACAGGGCTTCATCACCAGCTTCATACACCAGCCTGGAGCAGCAGGACGAGGAGGCAGTGGTTGATCCCATCCCACCCCCGCCTGAGTTACCGGCGGAGGACCTCCTCGATGTGGCCACCAAGTTTGCAGCCCCTCATTCCTTGGGGCTTCCTATCAATACAAAACTGGCAGCCACTGTGGACTTCCTAAATAATCACCAGCTTCAGGAGGAAGTTCTACTACAAGCCATGAGCCGTCACAAGGCTCCATCAAACTGCAACTCCCTCAACGTGCCTGTGGTCAATACGCCAATCTGGGGCAACATCAGTGCGGCTATCCGTCAGCAGGAACTAAAGATTCAGCGGATCCTGAAACTCCTCACGGTCGGGATTACTGCTTTTGTGCGGTCGGTCGACGGAGAGGAGCTTAATTTGGACCAGGAGGATGCTCTGGCGCTTCTATGCGCTACTCAAAATGAAATCAACGGCTTTCGGAAAAATAGCATCCGCCCAGCGCTCAACCCCAAATTTGCAGGGTTGTGCAAACCACCGCCGCCGCCCCGTCAGCTCTTTGGCGAAGACCTTGCCAAAAGGGTCAGAGAGCTTGATGAACAAGCCAAGACCGTGGGGCTCATGCGCTCTCAGAGTGCCCCCACGCCATCGAGCTCCAAAGCTCCGCTTGGCCGCTCACGAGGGTCTGCCAGCACGTCTACCAGGAATTACCCTCCAGCTCCAAACCGATATCAACCACCCCAACCCACAGGGGTCTTTTTTAGGACAGGCTCGGCAGAAGCCGAGATGGAAAATGAGGACGCCACGACCTCAAACCAACCCAGCACCTCTACGTCCACCCACTCGTGTCAGGGACCGCCGGTAACCACAGAGGTGAGGCGGTCTGGTTCTCTTTTTTCTCTTTGTTTAACCTCACATGTTGGTGGGCGTTTGCGGTTGTTTGCGGGTGCATGGGGTGATATTACCAGTGATGAGTATGTGTTACGGAATATTCAGGGCCATAGCATTGAGTTTATTAATGGGGACATCCCTCCGTCTCAGCATAGACCGGGTCGTATGTTTAAACTAACGGCTGCGGAACAGTCCGTAGGCTATAAGGAAATTTTAAGGTTGGAACAGAAAGGGGTCATAGAGAAAACGGTTCATGAGCCCGTTGAATTTGTTTCCAATATTTTTACCCGACCTAAGAAAGATGGAGGCTGTAGAGTCATTATTGATCTGACCACTCTGAATAACTTTGTAACATATACTCATTTTAAAATGGACACGTTTGAAACGGCCAAATCATTGATCTCACAAGGGTGCTTTATGGCATGTATTGATTTACAGGATGCGTACTATACCGTACCCATGCAAAAATATTACAGAAGGTTCTTAAAATTTATCTGGATGGACCAGCTGTGGCAATATAGGGCGTTGCCTAATGGGCTCACCACAGCCCCTCGATTATTTTGCTAAATTGGTGAAGCCAATTATGGCTTATTTAAGACAACGACATCATATCGTGATGGCCTATTTAGATGATATTTTAATTATCGGACACACCTTGGAATCAGCTCAACAAGGGGTTGCAGCTGCGGTCAATTTGTTCCAACAGCTTGGGTTCATTGTTCATCCAGAAAAATCTAAGTTCTGCCCCACCCAGGTAATTAATTATCTGGGGTTCCAGGTGAATTCCATTAGCATGAGAGTCACCATACCAATTAACAAAATTGAGGAGGTAACACAGGTGTGTACAGATTTACTCAATACTCGTATACCATCGATTCGTCACACAGCTACTGTCATTGGCAAGATTGTGGCTTTGTTTCTGGCAGCCCGGTATGGACCTCTGCATTATCAAAACTTGCAGAGAGCCAAGATTGCTGCGCTGCGGTGGCGGCATGCTGGTCATTATGATCGATCAATGCAGCTGCCGCCTGCAGCATTGGATGAGTTACGATGGTGGGTTTGCCACATTAGTAACTCGTTTAAAACTATTATTGAGGCGAAACCGATGATATACTTACAAACTGATGCGAGCTCTGATGGCTGGGGAGCTACGAATCAACATTCTAGTTGTGGGGGCCGATGGGATACCCTTGAGAATACAATGTTGGTATCACAAGGGATCAACTATTTGGAGCTGCTTGCAGCGTTTCACGGACTTCGTGCATATTGTTCCAAGATCTTTGGAGCACATGTCCGGCTCCAAATAGACAACACCACAGCGGTGGCGTATTTAAATCACATGGGCGGTACCAGGTCAGTTTCATGTGATAAATTGGCTAATTCAATTTGGCTCTGGTGTGTCAAGAGAGACATTTGGATTTCAGCCACCTATTTGCCAGGTGAGCTTAATTTTGTGGCGGACGCCAGGTCACGCAAGTTCAATGATAATATTGAATGGATGTCACATCCTGAAATTTTTGCAAAAATCACAGCCAAATTTGGGAAACCGGACATTGACCTTTTTGCGTCCCGGTTGAACCATCAGGTACCAACCTACGTCTCGTGGGAACCAGATCCTGGGGCTATAGCGTTAGATGCATTCTCGCTAGACTGGGGGAATTGCTTTTTCTATGCATTCCCTCCGTTTTGCCTCATCAGTCGGGTATTACGAAAAATTCAGATGGATGGTGCCAAGGGCATCCTTATCATACCCGACTGGCCTACACAGCCGTGGTATCCGATGGTCTTTGACACGCTCAGTGAACCTTGGGTCCGTTTGCAGGGTAGCCCAGAATTAGTTACTCACCCTGTTTCAGGGGAGCCACATCCCTGCCATGGCTATTTAAATTTGTTGGCTTGCAGATTCTGAATCGGCCTTTAGTTGGATACGGCCTTTCTACCCGGACCATGGATACCACTGCAGCGTCGTGCCGAGAGTCTACAAGGCGAAGATACCGCTCTCACATCAGGAAGTGGGAAGCCTTCTGCAGCCGCTCTCTCATCACGTACGATGCCGTGACTATAACCGACGTCCTGGAATTCCTCGCGGGGTTGCACCATGATGAACACTTAAGCTACAGTGCCATCAACAGCGCCAGGAGCGCTCTATCATTCTACCTCAATATTGAGGTGGGATCCAACAAGCTAGTGTCCAGGCTCATGCGGGGTATTTTCAATACGAATCCGCCTACACCACGCTACAATATCACCTGGGATGTCAGGGTAGTTTTAGCTCTGCTCAGGACGTGGTCCCCCATGGAAGGGCTCCAGCTGGACAAACTCACCATGAAGCTGGTGATGTTACTAGCGCTGACTTCAGCACAGAGGGTACAGGCACTCCATAAACTACGTGTCGACAGAATGATGTCTACCCCCACAGAAGTAGTTTTCTTTGTTGACAAGCTACTAAAGCAGCATAGACCTGGGTGCACAGGGCTGCAGCTGAAGTTCCCGGCATACCCCGCAGATGCTAGGCTATGTTTAGCCTCCCACATCCGTTACTACGTCAAGGTGACGGCAAGCATCAGAGGAAAGGAGAGATACCTGCTTGTCACTCATAAGAGACCTCACCATTGAGTGACAACACAGACGATATCCAGGTGGCTTCGAGTCGTCTTGGGTAAGTCAGGTATCGACACTAATGTGTTCAAATCTCATTCCACCAGGGCTGCATCGACGTCAGCGGCGAGGGTCATGGAGGTGCCCATGGACCATATTCTCGCCACAGCAGGATGGGCTAATGAAGCGGTGTTCCAGCGTTTCTACAACCGGCCCGTCGCTGCGCCTCTACAGTTCGCAGAAGCCGTACTAGATGCGGGGCAAGAACGTGGAGATGTCCCCGAATAAGGGGTTTTTGATTTGTTGTTAATAAATATGATTTGTTTTGCAGTATGGACTAGTCAGCACGTTATTCCTCCCATCCATCCCTGGTAGTGGTGTGACAGCATGGACGTGGTCCAGGGCGTGTCATCACAGAAGCTTTGAAGTTTTCACGAAGTCACTCACGTGACTCCGAAATGAAATAGTAAGATTGAACGAGAACTTACCAGTTCGAAGGTTGATCTTTATTTCATGAGGAGTCGAAGTGAGGGATTTCGTGCCCTCCTCGCCCAACCCTCAATCACCTTCATCTGGTAATCTTAGTCGTTTTCATTCTTACTATGTGAAGTCATTTCTTTTGATTGGTTTCTGTGATTCCACGCCGCTACTTTGAAGTATGTCGAGCATGCGCGCCGGCGGGCTCTTCACGAAATCCCTCACTTCGACTCCTCATGAAATAAAGATCAACCTTCGAACTGGTAAGTTCTCGTTCAATCTGTGGAATTCTCTGCCACAGAAGTTAGTTGAGGCCAGTTCATTGGCTATATTTAGTAGGGAGTTAGATGTGGCCCTTGTGGCTAGAGGGATCAGGGGGTATGGAGAGAACAGGTACAGGATACTGAATTGGATGATCAGCCTTGATCATATTGAATGGCGGTGCAGGCTCGAAGGGCCGAATGGCCTACTCCTGCACCTATTTTCTATGACATTTAGTTTAGCTTATTATTGTCACGTGTACCAAGGTCCAGTGAAAAGCTTTTTTTGTGTGTTATCCAGTCAAAGACGAGATTATACATGAATACAATTGGGCCGCTCACAGTGTACTGGTAAAGGGTACAAAATGTAGCGCAAAATTCAAAATTGAAGTCCGATTAAAGATGGCTGTAAGGTCTTTAACGAGATAAATGGGGACGTGAATGTTACCAAATAAATGTAATTTAAATTATAATTGTTTGCAACAATTTTAAAAAGTTATTTTTACCCTCCCAGTATAGAAAAGTCACACAAAGCATTTTGAAAATCCAAATAAATGTTTCACTTTACCTCCATTGCATCATCATACATTTTCCTTGCTTCTGTGTCAGTCTTATCCGACACCAGCCAAGCTTTCAGCAAGTATTCATAGAAACTGTCTCCTAGGCCACCCACCGAGGTATGATCTGCACAAAAATGGGAGAGAAAAACCATTTAACCATCTGTGCGCTCAACCTTGTACATTAATTCAACATAAGTTGTACTGATTTCAAACTGATTTTATAATCCTAATAAAATTAAGCTGTTGAAATAGAAAACATTCTAAAAGGGGAAACAAAAACAGAGAGCAAAAAAAAACCGCATTGGAACTACTGCTGCACATAATTGTATGAGGAGATTAGTAAGAAGGAACTGCAGATGCTGGTTCACACCGAACATAGACACAATTGTAAACCAGTATTGAGCCATCATTTTGTGTCTATCTTCGAAGAGATGTTAGCATTGATATTGAATTCAGCTAGAGAAAAACGCTATGAAGTCAAAAGTAAAACAAAATGTTTATACATATTATGTACTAGTACAAAAATCACAAGGTGCATTGCCCTCCATAATGTTTGGGGCAAAGACCCATCATTTATTTATTTGCCTCTACTCCACAATTTGAGATTTGTAATAGAAAAAAAATCACATGTGGTTAAAGTGCACATTGCCAGATTTTAATAAAGAGCATTTTTATACATTTTGGTTTCACCATGTAGAGATTACAGCAGTGCTTATACATAGTCCCCCCATTTCAGGGCACCATAATCAGGGCTGCCAACTCTCACGCTTTCGGCGTGAGAATCACGCCTTGGAGCTATTTCTCACGTCCTCACGCCCATGACCGAGTTCTCACGCTGAGTTCAGTCTCTGCGCCAGTTTGTCCCTTTGCACCGGCTGCCAGCGATCGGTGCGGTCTGGGGAAGCTCGTCGGTTGGCAGCTGTGAGTAACGTCGCGTCTCTTCTCTTCAAATGTGCAGCTGCCGACAACAACCAGGTGAAGCATTAAAGAAGGAACTGCAGATGCTGGAGAATCGAGGGTTACACAAAAAGCTGGAGAAACTCAGCGGGCGCAGCAGCATCTAAGGAGTGAAGGAGATAGGCGACGTTTCGGGTCGAGACCCTTCTTCAGACTGGTCAGGGATCAGGGAAACGAGAGATATAAACAGTGATATGGAGAGATAAAGCAAGAACAATGAGTGAAAGATATGCAAAAAAGTATTGGTGATAAGGAAAGCAGGCCATTGTAAGCTGTTTCTGGTGTGAAAATGAGAAGCTAGTGCGACTTGGGGGGGGGTGGGGGGGGGGGGGGGGGGGGGGGGGAGATGGAGAAGGAATGTCAGGGCCCGAGGGCTGAGGGAGAAGTGGGGGGGTGGGGGGAAAGGAGCAGTCTGGGTTAACAGAATTGAGAAAATTCAATGTTTAAGCCCAGAGGATGCAGACTCCCCAAGCGGAATATGAGATGTTGTTCCTCAAACTTGCGGTGTTGTTCACTCTAGCCATGGAGGAGGCCCAGGACCGAGAGGTCGGATACGGAGTGGGAGGGGGAGTTGAAGTGCTGAGCCACCGGGAGGTCGGGTTGGTTATTGCGGACCGAGCGGAGGTGTTCGGCGAAACGATCGCCTAGCCTCCGCTTGGTCTCACCGATGTAGATTAGCTGGCATCTGGAGCAACGGATGCAGTAGACGAGGTTGGAGGAGGTGCAGGTGAACCTCTGTCGGACTTGGAATGACTGCTTGGGTCCCTGAAAGGAGTGGATGGGGGAGGTGAAGGAACAAGTGTAGCATCTCTTGCGGTTGCAAGGGAAAGTGCCCGGGGAAGGAGTGGATGCGGAGTGGGGAGTCTGCATCCTCTGGGCTTAAACATTGAATTTTCTCAATTCTGTTAACCCAGACTGCTCCTTTCCCCCCACCCCCCCCACCTCTCCCTCAGCCCTCGGGCCCTGACATTCCTTCTCCATCTACCCCCCCCCCCCCCCCACCCCCCCCCCCCCCCCCCCCCCCCCCCCCCCCCCCCCCCCACCAAGTCGCACTAGCTTCTCATTTTCACACCCAGAAACAGCTTACAATGGCCTGCTTTCCTTATCACCAATACTTTTTTGCATATCTTTCACTCATTGTTCTTGCTTTATCTCTCCCATATCACTGTTTATATCTCTCGTTTCCCTGATCCCTGACCAGTCTGAAGAAGGGTCTCGACCCGAAACGTCGCCTATCTCCTTCACTCATTAGATGCTGCTGCACCCGCTGAGTTTCTCCAGCTTTTTTGTGTAACCAGGTGAAGCAGTTGTCCAACATGGAGGGGTGGGGGGGGGCGACAACAATGAGGCCAAGCATCTAGGACAGGGTTCGGACTATGGGCACACAGCCCGTAACCCGAAAAACCGCGTATTTTTTTTCAATTAGTTTTCGCGGGGTCCCGAAGCCACGAAGCCTGGAACAGAAGCCACGACCACCCCCTCCCCTCAATACTAGTGGGCAGCACCAACAGCAACGCTCTCACTGCAAGTTGCTTCAATTAAACCTCTCTCGCTTCCTTCTCCCCCCCCCCTTCTCCCTCTCAATACTTCCCCGCCCACCACTCAGTCAGTTGGGAACGGCAGCCAGTCCGTGGAATGAGCTGACCTGGGAACGGCAGCCAGTCCCTGGGCACACAGAATGCCGACTTGATCAGTATGGACAAATTGGGCCAGCCATGTACATGTTGTATACTGACTATGCAGATCTGAATGGGCTTAGAATTACCATTTAAGCAAAATTGTCCTCACTTTCCCCATTTTGATTCTTGAGATTAATATCCATTTAACTAATATACAGCGTTTAAAGTACTTATGACATAGAGTCAGGAAAGGGAACGTGTTTTTTTTTTTAGTTTGCTTTAATTTGTTAGTTGATTATTTGTTGACTGCCATAATTTCTGAAATAGTCTTAAAGTAACTTAACGGTTATTGTCAAGTCAAACTGAAATGAAAGGACAGGTGCAGAGAAATGCTAAATTGAAATCACAAGACAGTGATTAAAGTGGCGGAACCCCAGCCTGCCGAGTTCTGCCGGGGTTTTAGAAGGGGCACACAGCACCAGAAGCCAAAAAAAACGGAAGAGACTTGCGGGCGGCAAAACTTGAACAGTAAGTAAAAAGGACTGTCCGAAAAGACTGCCGCGATAGCCAGAAGAGGCAAGCAGGACTGATTTTCTACAGACCCGATTGGCAGCTGGTTTTCACCTGATAAAGACTAAAGACTAAAACTGATACAGACTAAAACTGCCAAAATAAAAGGTGGAAAAGAAGTGTTTGGTCTGAGTGAATCCAGTTCATCATTTCGGGGTAGATAAATCAAATCCCTTTCAAGCGGGGAAACTGCAAAAACATTAGAACACTTGACAGTTATAAAGCAGTAATAGTGATTTTTGTCCAAACAATTGGAACTTGCATGAAATGTTTGAATTATTAGCAAGGCTGCCAACTCTCACGCATTGAGCGTGAGACCCACGCATTTCACAAAATTCTCATGCTCTCAGGCTGATCACAAAATTATATAATGAGAATAGGACCTGTTTTGCTTAACAAATAGTGTAGGAAGGAATTGCAGATGCTGGTTTAAACTGAAGATAGACACTAAAAACTAGAAAAACTCAGCAGGGCAGGCAGCATCTCTGGAGAGAGCGAATGGGTGATGTATCGGGTCGAGACCTTCAGCCTGCAGAGGTTGAAAACCAGCCATAAAACACAATGACTGGACGTGTGTGTTATCCAACTAAGGGCAGAAATCAGAATCATGTGTTCATCTTGATTCACGTGACACCATAATAAATATATTACAGAAAAAATAATTGAATGGGGTGGCACGGTGGTGCAGCGGTAGAGTTGCTGCCTTACATGGGGTTTTCTCTGGATATTCCGGTTTCTCCCATATCCGAAAGAAGTGCAGGTTTGTAGGTTAATTGGCTTCTGTAAATTGTCCCTGGCGTGATGGATGGAATTGGTGTATGATAGATTGCTGGTCGGTGTGGACCTGCTGGGCGGAAGGGCCTGTTTCCATATATATTTTTACATATATATCTTAATTTCACTGAACTCATATGATTGAATATGTGGCATTATTTTCATCGTGTTTCTATATTCAAAGGGTAAGGTTGGAAACCGTCAGAAGAAGGGTTTCGGCCCGAAACATTGCCTATTTCCTTCGCTCCATAGATGCTGCCGCAACCACTGAGTTTCTCCAGTAATTTTGTCTACCTTCGATTCTCCAACATCTGCAGTTCCTTCTTGAACAAGGTTGATTGATTTATTTGGGCAGAACAGTTATGAAAGTCTGACTGTTGTGTTAAAGAAGGAACTGCAGATGCTGGAGAATCGAGGGTTACACAAAAAGCTGGAGAAACTCAGCGGGTGCAGCAGCATCTAAGGAGCGAAGGAGATAGGCGACGTTTCGGGTCGAGACCCTTCTTCAGAAGGGTCTCGACCTGAAACGTCGCCTATCTCCTTCGCTCCTTAGATGCTGCTGCACCCGCTGAGTTTCTCCAGCTTTTTGTGTAACCCTATGAAAGTCTGACATTTGCTTTGTTTCTCTATAGTTTTTCTCTATATACATGCATAAGAGCATGAATATAATCTGATTTCCATACATGAATATAGTCATTCATGTGCTGCACCTGTTGATCAGAGCCTGGCTCTATTGTGGAATGTAATTAGGAATGTAATTTAGCCTACCCTTATTCATACCGAATCGAATTTAAAGCATATATGTTGCATCCAAGTGTGAGTTAAAAGACTTGCTACAGTATGCACCAGATTGCACAATTTCAAGCTGAAAAATGTAAAAGCTCCTTACCGTGGGAGGGGGAACACCCCCCTCCCACACCACTCCCCCGCCCGGTCGCTACGCTCACTCGCAATTTCTCACTCTCAACTCTCACCCAATGTTGGCAGGCCTGCCATGATGTTTGGACCATAGCAATGTCATGTAAATGAAAGTAGTCATGTTTAGTGTTTTGTTGCATGTCCTTTGCATGCAATGACTGCTTGAAGTCTGCAATTCATGGACATCAACAGTTGCTGGGTGTCTTCTCTGGCGATGTTCTGCCAGGCCTGTATTGCAGCCATCTTTAGCTTATGCTTGTTTTGGGGTCCAGTCCCCTTCAGTTTTCTCCTCAGCATATTAAAGGCATGCTCAATTGGGTTCAGATCAGATGATTGACTTGGCCACTCAAGAATTGCCCATTTTTTAGCTTTGAAAAACTCCTTTGTTACTTTAGCAGTATGTTTGGGATCATTGTCTTGCTGTAGAATGAACCGACGTCCAATGAGTTTTGAGGCATTTGTTTGAACTTGAGCAGATAGGATGTGTCTATACACTTCAGAATTCATTGTGCTACTGCCATCAGCAGTTGTATTATCAATGAAGATGAGCGAGCCAGTACCTTCAGCAGCCATACATGCCCAGGCCACAACACCCCCACCACCGTGTTTCACAGATGAGGTGGTATGCGTTGGATCTTGGGCAGTTCCTTCTCTCCTCCATACTTTGCTCTTGGCATCACTCTGATACAGTTAATTCAGAAAGTATTCAGACCCCTTCACCTTTTCCATATTTTGTTATGTTACAGCCTTAATTTAAAATGGATTAATTTTTTTTTTTTTATCATCAATCTACACACAATCCTCCGTAATAAAAAAAACGAAATCAGATGATTAGAAATTTGTGCAAAGTATTTATAAAGAAATAACAGAAATATCACATTTACATTAGTATTCAGACCCTTTACTCAGTACTTTGCTGAGGCATAATTAGCAGTGATTATAGCCTCAAGTCTTCTTGGGTACGACACTACAAGCTTGGCACACAAGTATTTCTCCCATTCTTCTAAGGGGGTAGAGGAACTGAAATAAATTTTCATTAGGCGAGAAATAGTATTGGGTAGGCTAATGGTACTGAAGGATAATAAACCCCCAGGGACTGATGGTCTGCATCCCAGGGTCCTCAGGGAGGTTGCTCAAGAAATAATGGACACATTGGTGATCTTTTTCCAATGTTCAATAGATTCAGGATCAGTTCCTGGGGATTGGAGGATAGCTAATGTTATCCCACTTTTCAAGAAAAGAGCGAGAGAGAAAACTGGGAATTACAGTCCAGTTAGCCTGACTTCGGTGGTGGGAAAGATGCTGGAGTCAGTTATTAAAGAGGTAATAATGGGGTATTTGGATAGCAGTAAAAGGATTAGTCCAAGTCAACATGGAATTATGAAAGGGAAATCATGCTTGACTAATCTTGAAGATGTGACAAGTAAAATGGATGAAGGGGTGCCAGTGGAAGTAGTGTATCTAGACTTTCAGAAAGCCTTTGATAAGGTCCCGCATGGGAGACTGGTGACTAAAATTAGAGCACATGGTATTGGGGGTAGGATGTGGGCATGGATAGAACATTGGTTGGCAGACAGGAAGCAAAGAGTAGGAGTGAACGGGTCCTTTTCAGAATGGCAGGCAGTGGCGAGTGGAGTGCCGCAAGGCTCAGTGTTAGGGCCGCAACTGTTTACCGTATATATTCATGATTTGGAAGAGGGAATTAGGAGCAACATTAGCAAGTTTGCGGATGACACAAAGCTGGGTGACAGTGTGAACAGTATGTTAGGAGGTTGCAGGGTGACCTGGACAGGTTGAGTGAGTGAGCAGATGTGTGGCAGATGCAGTATAATATAGATAAATGGGAAGTTATCCATTTTGGCGGCTAAAACAAGGGGGCAGATTATTATCTCAATGGGGTTAGGTTAGGTAAGGGGGAGGTGCAGCGAGACCTGGGTGTCCTTGTACACCAGTCACTGAAAGTTGGCGTGCAGGTACAGCAGGCAGTGAAGAAAGCTAATGGAATGTTGGCCTTCATCACAAGAGGATTTCAGTATAGGAGTAAAGAGGTTCTTCTGCAGATGTATAGGGCTCTGCTAAGACCACATCTGGAGTATTGTGTACAGTTTTGGTCTCCAAATTTGAGGAAGGACATCCTTGTGATTGAGGCAGTGCTGTGTAGGTTCACGAGATTGATCCCTGGGATGGCGGGACTGTCATATGAGGAAAGATTGAAAAGACTAGGCTTGTATTCACTGGAGTTTAGAAGAATGTGGGATCTTATAGAAACATATACAATTATAAAAGGACTGGACAAGCTAGATGCAGGAAAAATGTTCCAATGTTGGGTGAGTCCAGAACCAGGGGCCACAGTCTTAGAATAAAGGTGAATCCATTTAAGATTAAGGTGAGAAAAAATGTTTTCACCCAGAGAGTTGTGAATTTGTGGAATTCCCTGCCACAGAGGGCAGTGGAGTCCAAATCACTGGATGGATTTAAGAGAGAGTTAGATGGAGCTCTAGGGGCTAGTGGAATCAAGGGATATGTGGAGAAGGCAGGCACGGGTTATTGATTTGGGATGATCAGCCAAGATCACAATGAATGGCAGTGCGGGCTCGAAGGGCTAAATGGCCTTCTCCTGCACCTATTTCATTTCGGAGTCACGTGAGTGACTTCGTGAAGAACCCGCCAGCACGCATGCGCGACATATCGTCGCAACGCATTGCTGCCGACGGCTGGAGGGGAGCGCGGCTCACCACCAGCCCTTCAGAGGGCCGACTCAGGTAAGGCTAAGCCCCTAGATTTGGTGTTCCTGTTGTGGCGAGTGTGTTCTCTCCATACAGGAACGTGGAA
The DNA here is from genome assembly GCA_963514005.1 of Raja brachyura. The sequence goes on from OY740792.1 coordinate 66,801,515, forward strand.
ATAGTAAGGGCCAGGACATCCGCAGGAGTCGCCGGCCACTTATCCTGGAGCCCTCCTCAACGGCTGCACCTGCGAGTCGGGCTGGGAAATAGGCGTGGAAGTCGGGGAGCCCTGTTGGTACAGGGCCCGACCCGCCGATACACCGGAGCTCCAGTGATAGTTGGAGGAGCAGGATTTCGGTGTACCACCGGAACAGGTAGACCCTGTCTCCGTATCGAGGTCGCCAACGGGCTCGTTGGTCGACCTGGGCAAGGGCTCGCGTGCGGCTGCACGGCCCTTCTCCCTGGGCTCTCGGAGGAGAGGGAGGGATGGAGCCCGTAAGCCTAACCCTTTAGGGGCAAAGGCGTCACCTGCCGCTAAAATGCGGACTGGTGTGATGGCGGGACTCAAGTCCACTGGGAGACCTATCAGGACCAGTGGACTCCCCAACCAACGAAACTGGGAAGAGACACTTGGGTGGAGTCCCGCCACGGTCACCGCGTCCCCCGTGGATGGGGGGACGGGACCGTACGCCGGCTAGGCCCACGATGTGGGCAGCCGGCAAGCCCGCGCGGGCGTCGGGTCACCGTGCTGAGGCATTGGGTGCCGACTCTCCACCGCCTTTGCTCTCCGTGGCAGAGGGATCGAGCTCCGCCGAGGAGGCGTTTGAGCGTACCTCCCGCGCGGGAATCGCTCAGCTTTGCTGCGGCGGCTGGTAGCGACAACTTCCGGCACCGGGTTCACCTCGACGAGGTGCGGGCCGATGAACGGAGCCTCAGCAGTTCAGCAGAACATGAGGACTCAGACCGCCCGAGTTCCAAGGGTGAGGGGCGTATTGGCCAGGATGGAGCGGATGTTGGAGCTCCTCCTGCAACAGAATCAACGGGAGGAAGCATCCAGCTCCAGTGGGCACAGGGAGGTTTCACCATCGTCAGCAGGACCCTGAGGCAGCCAGAGGATGAGGACGTTTTGGACCATACACCAGCTACATCGGAGGACCGCAGGGAGAACTCCTCGATGTAACGGCAAAATTGGCATTATCAGAGACATCGGGACTACCCCTCAACCCCAAACTGGCCGCCACCGTAGACTTCCTGACCAACCATCAGCTCCAGGAGGAGGTCCTATCGGAGGCCATAAAACAGGCACAAAGCCCAGCGAACTGCTACTCCCTTCAACGAGCCCATAGTCAATACGCCAATCTGGGGCAACATCAGCCCAAGGATCAGGACTGAGGAGATGAAGCTCCAGCGGATCCTGAAGCTGCTCACTGCTGGGTTTACCGCGTTTGCGCGGTCGGTTGACGGGGAGGATCTGAGCACCAAGCAGGAGGATGCTCTGGCTCTATTGTGTACCACACAGTATGAGATAAACGCCTTCAGGAAGAGCGTCATCAAACCCACGCTGTACCCAAAATTTGCGGGGTTATGCTAAGCATCTCCTACGCCGCCACCCGCCACCGAAGACGGTCAAGGAGCTGGATGACCACGCTAAGACGGTGGGACTCATGCGGTCACATATCTCGACCAGGCAGCAGGCCAGGGAGTGCTATTTTTCAGGCCACAAGGCCCTGCCGTTAGGCCAGCAAGGACCTACGCTCCAGCTCCGCCTCAATTTCAGCAGCCTCATCAACCTAGGCCTTTCAGGGCTAGGGCCCCAGCGGCTAGCATGGAATATGCGGGTGCCACATTATCAGCTCAATCCAGCACCTCCACATTCGGCCATACATATCAAGGGCCGCCGATAACCATGAAGGTAAGGTGGTCTGGATTTCACGCACCTGCATGTTTAACTTCACATGTTGGTGGGAGACTACGGCTCTTTCCGGAGGCATGCGGAACTATCACTTCTGATGAGTTTATCTTACAAAGTATTCAAGGCCATGAGATTGAATTCATCAATGTAAAATCCCTCCATCCCAGCATATGCCAGATCGGAAATTTACACTGGCCAGCAAAGAGCGGCAGTAGGCTATGCTGAAAATTTAAGGCTACAAGGAGGGATGGAGGATGTCGGGTTATTTTTGATTTGACCATTTGAATACTTTTGTAGAATATACCCATTTCAAAATGGAATGTTCCAGACAGCCAAGTTATTGGGTTCTGGGGGCTGCTTTGTGGCATGCATTGATTAAAAGATGCATGCTATTCAGTATCCATTCAGAAACACCATAGGAAGTTCTTGCAATTTATCTGGATGGATCAGCTCTGGCTATACAGAGCTTTGCCAAATGGGCTTACACAGCCCTAGATTATTTCTAAATTGCTCAAATCAATACTGATTACACTAGGAGACAAAATCACATAGTGTTGGCCTATCTAGGTGATATCCTAATTGTTGGGAATCACCCGAACTGGCAGTTTTAGCCACCGTGAAAAATTTCAGGAAATGGGGTTCATTATCCATCCAGATAAATCAAAGTTCTGCCCTTCACAGGTCAAGGGTTATCTGGGGTTTACGGTGGATTCCAATCACGTGAGGGCCACCATACCAACTAACTAGGTTGGCGATGTCACCCAAGTATGTAAGGATCTAGTCTGGGCCAGTATACCATCAATTAGACAAACTACTAAGGTGATTGGCAAGATTGTAGTTTTTCCAGCTGCGCAATACGGGCCTTTGCATTATCAAAATTTGCAGAGAGCCAAGGTCTCAGCGTTAAAACTGAACACTAGACATTTCGATAGACCAATGCAGCTGCCTCTCAAGGCACAGATTGAGTTACAATGGTGGATTGACAATATTTATGACTCACTTAAACCCATCATTTTGGCCAATCCGATGGTATACTTACAAACAGACGCAAGCTCCCATGGCTGGGGAGCTACGGACAACTACTCTAGTTGTGAGGGCAGATGGGACACCCTTGAATCTACCCTGTTGTTGTCACAAGGGATAAACTATTTGGAGATGCTAGGAGCATTTCACGGACTTCGAGCTTATTGTTCTAGCCTTACTGATGCTCATGTCCGTCTCCAAATAGATAATACCACTGCGGTGGCATATCTAAACCATATGGGCGGTACCAGGTCAATTTCATGTGATGAATTGGCAAATACAATTTGGCTCTGGTGTGTTCAACGGAATATTTGGATTTCAGCTACCTGTTTACCAGGTGAGCTCTATACAGTGGCGGACACCAGGTCACGCAAATTCAATGACAACATCGAGTGGATGATGAATCCCCAAATATCCGCTAAAATTACAGCCAAATTTGGTGAACCGGATATCGACCTCTTAGCGTCACGGTTGAACCATCAGGTACCAACATACGTTGTGGGAACCAGATCCTGGGGCAATGGCGATGGATGCGTTCTCGCTGGACTGGGGGAAATGTTTTTTCTATGTATTTCCTCCATTTTGCCTCATCAGTCGGGTGTTGTGGAAAATCCAGACAGATGCTGCTAAGGGCATTCTTATCATACCCGACTGGCCTACGCAGCCATGGTATCCGGTGGTCCTTGATATGATCAGTCAACCTTGGGTCCTCTTAGAGGGTTGCCCACAATTGGTAACTAACCCTGTCTCAGGGGAACCACATCCCTGCCACAGTCATCTAAACTTGTTGGCTTGAAGGTTCTGCACAGGCCATTACTGTGGTATGGACTATCATCTAGAACCATGGATACCATCGGAGCGTCATGCTGGGAGTCCACCAGGCGGCAATACCTCTCTCACATTCGGAAATGGGAAACCTACTGCAGCCGCTCCCATATTGCATACGACGCTGTAACCATAACCGACGTATTGGAATTCTGGTGGGGTTGCATCATAATGAACACCTGAGCTACAGTGCCATCAACAGCGCCTCGAGTGCGCTGTCATTCTACCTCAATATTAAGGTAGGATCCAACAGGCTGGTGTCCAGACTCATGCGGGGAATATTCAATTCGAATCCGCCCAGACCACGCTATAATATCACCTGGGATGTCGGGGAAGTACTAACCCTGCTCAGGACGTGGTCGCCCTTGGAGGGGCTAGAGCTGGGCAAACTCACCCTGAAGCTGGTGATGTTACTGGCACTGACTTCAGCGCAGAGGGTACGGACACTCCACAAAATCCGGACCGACAGGATGATCTCTACCCCTGCAGAAGTAGTCTTCGTCATAGACGAGCTACTCAAGCAGCATAGACATGGGTTCACAGGGCTGCAGCTGAAGTTCCTGGCATACCCCGCTGATGCAAGGCTATGTTTAGCTGCCCATATCCGTCACTATGTGAAAGTGATGAGAAAACTGAAGGAATGGAGAAACCTCACCATAGAGTGACGGTCCAGACGATATCCAGGTGGCTCAGGATCGTCTTGGGTAAGTCACGTGTTTGACACTAATATCTTCAAATCCCATTCCACCAGAGCATGCATCAACGTCGGCGGCAAGGGTCATGGAGGTGCCCATGGACCATATTCTTGCCACAGTAGGATGGCGAACGAAGCCACCTTCCAGCGGTTCTACAATAAATCTGTTGCCGCTCCTCTACAGTTCGCGGAGGCCGTGCTGAATGCAGGTCAAGAACGTGGAGATGTCCCCGAATGAGGGGTTTTCTTTTGTTGTTAACAAATGTTGCTCTTATTTTTCAGTACAAGCAGTCTGGAAAGTTGATTACTCCTATCCATCCTTATGAGTGGTGTGTGACAGCATGGACGTGGTCCAGGGCATGGAATCACAGAGCTTTGAAGTCTTCACGAAGTCACTCACGTGACTCCGAAATGAAATAGTAAGATTAAAAGAGAACTTACCAGTTCGAAGGTTGATCTTTATTTTATGAGGAGTTGCGATGAGGGATTTCGTGCCCTCCGCTCCCAACCCTCGATCATAATCAACTGGTAATTAGAGTCTCTTCAATCTTACTATGCCAAGTCATTTCTGTTGTTGTTTCTGTGATTCTACACCGCTACTTTGAAGAATGTCGCGCATGCGTGCTGGCGGGTTCTTCACGAAATCCCTCATCGCAACTCCTCATAAAATAAAGATCAACCTTCGAACTGGTAAGTTCTCGTTTAATCTTACTATTTTCTATGTTTCTTCTCTGCAGATCCTCTCAAGCTCTGTCAGGTTGGATGGGGAGTGTCGATGCACAGCTATTTTCAGGTCCCTCCCGAGATGTTCGATCAGGTTCAAGTCCGGGCTCTGGCTGGGCCACTCAAGGACATTCAGAGACTTGTGATGAAGCCACTCCTGCGTTGTCTTGGCTGTGTGCTTAGGGTCGTTGTCCTGTTGGAACGTGAACCTCCGCCCCAGTCTGAGATCCAGAACGCTCTGGAGCAGGTTTTCATCAAGGATCTCTCTGTACTTTGCTCCGTTCATCTTTCCCTTGATCCTGACTAGTCTCCCAGTTCCTGCCACTAAAAAACATCCCCACAGCATGATGCTGCCACCACCATGCTTCACCATAGGTATGGTATTGGCCACGTGATGAGTGGTGCCTGGTTTCCACCGGACGTAATGCTTGGCATTCAGGCCAAAGAGTTCAATCTTGGTTTCATCAGACCAGAGAATCTTGTTTTTCATGGTCTGAGAGTCCTTTAGGTGCCTTTTGGCAAACTCCAAACGGGCTGTCATGTGTAATTTACTGAGGTGTGGCTCCCGTCTGGCCACTCTACCAGAAAGGCCCGATTGGTGGAGTGCTGCAGATATGGGTGTCCTTCTGGAAGGTTCTCCCATCGCCGCAGAGGAACTCTGGAGCTCTGTCAGAGTGACCATCAGGTTCTTGGTCACCTCGCTGACCAAGGCCCTTCTCCTCCGATTGCTCAGTTTGGCCGGGCGGCCAGCTCTATGAAGAGTCCTGGTGGTTCCAAAGTTCTTCCATTTAAGAATGACAGAGGCCAATGTGCTCTTGGGGACCTGTAAGCTGCAGAAATTGTTTTATAGTCTTCCCCAGGTTTATGTCTCGACACAATACCTTGCAAATGTTTCTAAGTACCTGTTTTCGCTTCTTCATTCAGGGGTGTTGTGTGTTGATTGATGATTAAAGAATAATTTATTCCATTTAAAAATAAGGCTGTGACATAATAAAACATTTCTGAATGCACTGTATAAGTTAATCTTCGTCTCATCTGTCCACAAGACCTTTTTCCAGAACTATGGTTACTCTTTTAAGTACTTCTTGGCAAACTGTAACCTGGCCATCTTATTTTTGCAGCTTACATGTGGTTTGCATCTTACTGTGTAGCCTCTGTATTTCTGTTCATGAAGTTTTCTGCGGACAGTGGTCATTGACAAATCCACACCTGACTCCTGAAGGGTATTTCTGATCTGTCGGACAGGTGTTTGGCGATTTTTCTTTATTATTGAGAGAATTCTTCTGTCATCACCTGTGGAGGTCTTCCTTGGCCTGCCAGTCCATTTGCGATTAGTAAGCTCATCAGTGCTCTTTCTTCTTAATGATGTCCCAAACAGTTGATTTTGGCGTGCCTGCGGTTTGGCTGATGTCTCTAACAGTTTTATTCTTGTTTCTCAGTCTCATAATGGCTTCTTTGACTTTCACTGGCACAACTTTGGTCCTCATGTTGATAAACAGCAATAAAAGTTTCCAAAGGTGTTTGAAAGACTAGGTGCTGAGAGCTCTCTTATACCTACATTAAGGAGGCAATTAAACACAGCTAAGCAATTACAAACCCCTGTGAAGCCATGTGTCCCAGACATTATGGTGCCCTGAAATGGGCGGAGACTATGTATAAACACAGCTGTAATTTCTACATGGTGGAACCAAAATGTATAAAAATACATTTTAATAAAATCTGACAATGTGCACTTTAATCACATGTGATTTTTTTCTATTACAAATCTGAAATTTTGGAGTACAGAAGCAAATAAATAAATGATGGGTCTTTGTCCCAAACATAATGGAGGGCACTGTAACTTTTGGAAATGAAGATAAATGCAGATAGCAAAATAATTTGTATTAATTAACATCACAAATAATTAGAAACAAAGACATGTATATTATGTTAGAATTATGTTAAAAATTAATCTGCAAAGAGAGACCATAATACATAGCATAAGCGTAAATACTAAAGTGCTGTGATAAAAGGAACATTGATTTTATTATTACAGTTATATAGTAGCTGTGGGGAGAATAAAGGACAAGCACAGATTGTGACAACATCAATTACATTTGCATTAGTATTCAGCAATCGATACAAAAACGATCACTGATGTAGGTGAAAGTCATTAATATATTGTAAAGAGTTCAAACTAAGGGCAAGAGATAACAATTGGTTATCACCTTGGCTAGGACATCAGCTAAACCTCCTACCTCTGAATACAACATTCCGAAATCCCCACTGCAAACAGAATCAAGTGGTTCAGATGCCTAGTGCGCAAAAATCTGCATGCCAATCTTTATATTGTTGCAAATGAATAATAATCTCATAAAATAGATTCCTGGTGCTAATATGAAAGTAAACTGTGGCACAAGTTAGCTTTACAAGGAAATGTCATTTATGATAGTTGTTAAAACGAGGTATATTTAAATTAGGTATTTCAATACGTCAAGAGGAATAAAAAGGAAAAGCTGCTGGATATTTATTTTAACCCTGCTGCGGGTCTTTGGACATAGTTATTCTATCTGGGAAACAACCCGGAAGAGTTAGTACCCACAGATTTTTCAAAGGCTATTTTGAAACAGATAGAACATTACCATGTTTGGGTAATTCCACTGAGAGGCAACTGAACAAATGGAGGATTATTTGCACAGAGCTCCATTGGAAGCCACAGAAGAGGAAAAAACAGATACTGCACCATGATTCAGCCTCTTTGATTATGTTCATTCTGTTTAATCAGAGTGTACATTTACACGCACACACATTTTCTGGTATGAAGTCAGCAGAGTATAACTGTTTAGAAAAAGTACAACAGATCTTTCACTTACACTGACAGCAACATTCTTTTAAGAGGCAAGGAAACTGCAGCTTAATAGGTTTGCTAAATCTATGGAAAGCTCGAACTAGAAGCATGTAGAGGATGTGACTAGTCCAATGGAACATTTAAGGCCAACTGTAGAAACTTACATAATGTAGGTCCAAAGGGATTTTCTGTGTAGAATGGATTGATAAAGTAAAGAAAATGAGAAATGAAACAATTTTCATTAGCATGCTACCAACTATTTATATTCTAACAGCTCTCGACCATCCATTTTCCACTTGGTCAGCAGATCATTTATTTAGATACTTAACTGTAATTTGGGAAATTCATTTAATTAAGAAACACAAATAACCATTATTTGGCGACAGCAATGGCTGCCTCGCCAACAGTCTGTCTGTCCTTTCCTTCTTTGTTGCTTTTTTGTTAAATGCAAGGTGTGCAACAATTGGACTGTAAAAATACATTATGATGGTGAAATCCATCCCAAAGTATCACTCTCAGTAAGAATATAGCACACTGATATAATATCTACCACACTGATTAAATTTAAAATATTTATTCTTCTATTCATTGATAGAATCATAAAACATAGGACAGTACAGGACCTTCGGCCCACAATGTCTGTTCCGAACATAGTGCCAAAACAATATCTTATCTAGCTGCACATAATCCATATTCCTCCATAACATGTACCTATCCAAAAGTCTCTGCCTCAACCACCAACCATAGCAGCAAGTTTCAGACACCCACTACACAGTGTAAAAAGGTTGTCCTGCACAGTTCCTTTAAACTTTGCCCCTCTCACCTTAGTTAATTATGTAACATGGCGTTAGTGCTATCATTTACCCAGAATGGTGACCAAAGACTGCTGTAGAAACACTAGACTGGTTTATTTACACATACATACAAGCACAATCTGCCACAGGCAATGATGGTCCAATTCTATACGGCCATCGTAGAGTCTGTCCTCACCTTCTCCATCATGGTCTGGTTTTGGCTCAGCCACCAAGCACAACACCTGGAGGCTGCAGCGAATTGTCCGACTAGCTGAGAAGGTTATTGGCTGCAACCTTCCCTCCATTTTCGAACTGTACACTGCAAGGGCCTGGAAGCGAGCGGGCAAGGTCATCTCTGACCCCTCTCACCCTGCCCACAAACTCTTTGAATCACTTCCTTCTGGAAGGCGACTCCAGACTGTCAAAGCTGCCACAGCCAGACATAAAAACAGTTTATATCCAACAGTAGTAGCTCTACTCAATAACCAAAAATCTGTAGCCTCCTTTTGCTCTGGTTTTTTTATTTAATTCACACGTTTAATCAATAATGTTTTATTTGTTAACATTTAATGTTTCATGTGTCATTCTTAACTGTCACTATGTCGTTGTCACTTGTGGGCGGAGCACCAAGGCAAACTCCTTGTATGTGACAACTTTGCCAATAAACTTATGCAATTCAATATACGAGGCTTAAGTACCAAATATTTTAACAAGGATAGGTTTCTGTCATTGGACAGGTAAATGGATAGGACAGGTGTGGAGTGATATGGAGCAAGTGCAGGCAAGTGGGACTAGTGCAGGTGGGACATGTTGGCCGGTGTGGGCAAGTTGGCCGAAGGGCCTGTTTCCACACTGCACCACTCCATGACTCTATGGCCATAACAGATGATGCAAGGACTGAATGAAACGCAAACCTGGGTAGGAAGGAGTACGTAGCCAATATTCTGCCTTTTACCAATCATGGCCGGACGACACTCTCTCTCTCTGTCTGTATCACACTCTCTCTCCCTCTCCCTCTGTCTATATCACACTCTCTCTCTCCCTCTGTCTATATCACACTCTCTCTCCCTCTGTCTATATCGCACTCTCTCCCTCTGTCTATATCACACTCTGCTATAGTAGCCAATCTTCTCTCTCTCTCTCTCTCTCTCTCTCTCTCTCGTGTGTGTGTTGTGTGCCCAGAGGAAGTCGCATTTCCTCCTCAGGAACTTAACAGAAGAGCTTTAGTTTATGGCACACAAACATGCTCCACAAACTCAGCCAGTCAGGCTACATCTATGGAGCGAAGGACGAGGTGACGTTTGGGTCGGGACCCTTCTTCAGACTGATGTGGCGGGAAGAAGAAAGGAAGAGGCAGAGACAGTAGGCTGTGGGAGAGCTGGGAAATTGTTCAATGTTCATACTGCTGGGGTGTAAACTACCCAAGCAAAATCTGAGGTGCTGCTCCTCCAATTTGCCATAGGACTCGCTCTGGCCATGGAGGAGGCCCAGGACAGAAAGGTCGGATTCAGAAGTTGAAGTGCTGAGCTACTGGGAGATCAGGTTGGCTAATGCAAACTGAGCGGGGGTGTTGGGCGAAGCGATCGCCAAGCCTGCGCTTGCTCTCACCGATGTAGAGCAGCTGACACTAGAACAGCGGATGCAATAGATGAGGTTGGAGGAGGTGCAGGTGAACCTCTGCCTCACCTGGAAAGGCTGCTTGGGTCCTTGGATGGAGTCGAGGGGGGAGGTAAAGCGACAAGTGTAGCATTTCCTGCGGTTGCAAGGGAAAGTACCAGCGGAGGGAGTAGTTTGGTGGGAAAGGACGAATGGACCAGGGAGTTGTGGAAGGAACAGTCTCTGCAGAAAGCCGAAAGAGGGGATGGGAAGATGTGGCCAGTGATGGGATCCCGTTGGAGGTGGCGAAAATGTCGGAGGATTATCTGAGTATGTGACGGCTGGTGGGGTGGAAGGTGAGGACAAGGGGGACTCTGCCCTTGTTACGAATGGGGGGGGATGGGGAGTGAGAGCGGAGCTACAGGATATAAAGGAGACCCTGGTGAGAGCCTCATTTATAGTCGAAGAGCGGAACTCCCATTCCCGAAATGAGGACATCTACGATGCCCTGGTTTGGAACACCGCATCCTGGGTGCAGATGCAGCGTTATAACTGGGGCGCTGCGTTGACGGCAACCTCTGCTTACAACCTGTTTGTTTTTTCAATCTTTTTTTATTTTTAGTCAGTTTAAAGTCTGTTTTGGGGGGAATCTTTGACTTTTCTATGTGGGGGAGGGGGGCAGGGTAAGGGAGAAACTGTTTCCCAGTCGCTTCCTGGCGGGGACGCGACTATTTCTCCGAGTCGCGTCCTCGCCCCCCTCCTCGCGGCCTACCACCTGGATTGGAGCGGCTTTTTCTGCCGGGGACCGGGAACCGGACCAGAGATACAACAGTGGCGCCGCAGAGCTAAATTCACCACGGAGTGGGCGATACCTACCTGGATTGCCGTTTGGAGCTCTGGAGCGTTGGGCCGCTGCCTCAACATCGTGGAGCTGCGGTTTGGGAGAGCTTCCAACGCGGGCGGTCATGACCGTCATCGTGGAGTCCTGGAGCCCATTGCCGAGGGCCGCCAACGCTGCATCTCCGCCCAGCGTGGCCAGCGGACTTCGGGAGCCACGGACTTCGGCAGGAGGGGGCCGACTCTGATGTCCAGGCCGCTGAGGAGGCCCCCCAGCACCGACGTCGGACTTACCACGGGAAAACATTGGGGAACATTAGAGGAAGAGACTGACTTTGGTGCCTTCCCTCACAGTGGGGAATTCTGCTGTGTGGGGATGTTTTATGTTGAATTCTACCAACTCTACGTTGTGTTCTTTATTTTCATTGTACGGTTGTGTGGTGATTACATTTCACTGTGCCAATTGGCACATGTGACAAATACATGTATCTTGTAACTAAATGGCTTTAAGTGATTGTCACATGTACCAAGGCACAAAGAAAAGTTTTTTTGTTGTGTGCAATCCAGTCAGTGGAAAGACTCGACATGATTACAATCAAGCTGTCCACAGGGCACAGATACAGGAAAAAGGGAATAACGTTCAGTGCAAGATAAAGTTCAGTCTAGTTCGATTAAAGAGAGTCAGAGTGTCTCTAATGAGGTGGATGGCAGGTCAGGACTACTCTAGTTGGTGATCGGCTGGTCTAATTGCCTATCTTTGCTTATGGAATTTTGTACAGTTTAGTGATACAGCGTGGAAATCAGGCCCTTTGGCCCACCGAGACCTCGCCGACCAGCGATCCCCGTAAACTAACACTATCCTACACACTGGGGACAATTTACAATTTTTCCAAAATCCAATTAACTTACAACCCCAGAGAAAACCCCACGCGGGAACAGGGAGAATGTAGAAATTTCGCAAAGCTAGCACCCGTAGTCAGGATCCGCGTATCGGCGCTGTAAGGCAGCAACACTACTGCTGTACCGCCCTTTGTATCGAGTATTCTCTTATTTTCGATTTCCAGCTTCTGTACTTAAAATTTCTACATGGTTATTTTGTTTTCTCCTTCCATTTCATTCTCCTCGATTGAATTGCACCTCCCTCTGACAGATCTGCTGCAATAAACAAACCTGGCTCGGCCAGCATCACCACCATTGGTGTATACAGCATTTCTTGAGGTGCACCCTAACACAGGCATTCATTCCTTTGGCTCCATCTACTCCCATCCATTTTGTGCTTGTCATCCCTCATGTTTGATTCCTGACTCGTTTAATGCAGCAGATTGATCGGAAACATTAACATTTTCTCTCTTCAAATTTGAAATGAACAGGATAAAATCTATACAATTTAGTTCAACTATGCTTTGAAAGAAAAAATCTTTGACAGAAATACCAGTTTGATGTCTCTTTTGATTACCTGCCTCAACTACGTCCTCTAGCAATTTGCTCAACATACTCACCGTCCTCTGTGTAAAAAGGTGGCACATCAGCTGCCTATTAAATATTTCACCTCTCACCTCATGATTCCTGGTTTATAATTTCCCTACTCGGTGTAAGAGACTTTGCACATTCACCCTATCTGTTTCTCTCATGATCTTATACACCTCTATAAGAAAGATAAGCACTCCAAGTAATAAGGTCCTTGCCTGCCCAACCATTCTCAAGCCCTGGCCATAGCCAAATATGCACCAACTTTAAAATGAAGAGCTCCACACATTTAACTAGCCCCTTTAGCAATAACAGAATACGTGGGGAGTCATTTGGAAGGTAATACTAATAGGACAGAATCCATCAGAGAGACTATTGGTTCGATTTCCTATTATGCTAACAAAACATCAAAATATATACTACCCCTTCAGCAAACCAAGGAAACAAAATGGCAATGATTATATTTTAAAACAATATTTAGCAACTAGTTCAAGATTTGTGTAGCAGGACTATAAATAATTGTGCTTCAAGTATGATAAAGTACTCACGTTGGCCCCAGCGACCAGTCCTTGGATTAAGGTAGTTAGGGTACAAGCCGTGAGGTCTATCCATATTCTGCAAAAGTTTCCGAATATGTAACACCTGCAATAAGTTGTAAAGATGTGCGTCAATGTCATCTTCAGTCATCAGTTTCTTTTACAGCCATTTTAGTTTCACTAATGTTGGTAATTATCACTCCATAAAAGACAAAGGGATTGGATAATGGCCTTTGTCCCTTTGTCTGTCAGTTAGGAGTGCAAGTGAGCAAATCCGGCCTTTCCCCATTAGTATTGTTATGACCAAGCTTTCCCAAGCTCACACACGTGGCGCGTATTAAGACAAGCAGATTCAAACCAAAGTAGTCCAGACAAAGACACAAAGTGCTGGAGTATCTCAGCAGGTCAGGCAGCATCCCTGGAGAACATAGATAGGTGATGTTTCAGATTAGGACCTTTCTTTTGACCGACTATGAGAGAGGAAAAAAGCTAGAAGAGAGGATGTGCAGGACAAAGCATGACACACTTTGTCATGCTCTCCCCTCTTTTAGTTTTAAACCAGTCAAGAAACTTGAATGTTCTACCCATCTGATTGGGAATCTGCAATTACTACATTAGAGATCTACATCGCAAGTAACATGATCCTCAGTAAGCATGAGAACAAATACCTTCTCCATTATCATTGCCAATGTTAGCGAGCAAAGCATGTGCCCTGCAGAGAGTCGAGATGAAAGCTGACTGGCCAAGAACAAAGGATCTGATCGACATTGGAATGTTAATCATCATTCCATATGTGTCTAAGATGAACAATACTTTTGATCAAAGCAGCTAACCTTATGACACATCCATTTAAGAAGCACTCAAATTTGAACTTTGTTCATTTCATTCTGAAGACTGCAATTCTATTTCAGAGAAACATTGTGATAAACATAATTTAAAATCTGCAGTGTATGTTTTGTTCATGAAGGTCCAAGCATTTACGCAGCTCATTGGTTAAATTACCAAATTTGAAGGATTATAGAATAAAATGAACCAATCCAACCTATATTTTAGAATCACTGAACTGTGAAATAGATATGGGTTTCTTGCTTTTTCTTGCTTTAGAACCAATTCTCGAGATATGGGCAGTATGATATCGGCAGGATTTCTGATTAAGACAATAGTGCAACTGATGTGGCAACTTACATCGCTAAATAGCTGGTTGTTCTTTTGTACTGATAATTTAACTACTTATGTAGTCCATTTCTTAAGATGGCAAACAAGTTTCTAGATGTATTTCGCTGGACACCTCCACTTTAAACTCCAAACACTGACTCCCCTTCCAATTCCCACACTGACCTTTCTGTCCTGGGCCTCCCCCATTGTCAGAGCGAGGCCAAATGCAAATTGAAGAAACACCTCCTCATATTTCACAGGCTGCGTACAACCCAGCGATCTGATGAAGGGTCTCGATCTGACATGTCACCATTCCTTCTCGCCAGAGATGCTGCCTGTCCAGCTGAGTTACTCCAGCATTTTGTGTCTACGATATGAATATTGATTTCTCTAACTTCAATTAACCCTTGCATCCTCTCTCTCTGTGTTCCCACTCCACCCTAGTCTTTGTACTAGTTTCACTGTTGTCCTGTTGAGTTTCATTGTCTGTGTAACTTGTTACCACCTAGCCCACAGCCAACAATGGACCATTGTGGGCTCCATCATTACTCGATCACCATTTTTTTTGCATATCTTTCATTCATTTGTTCTATATCACCATCTATATCTCTTGCTTCCCTTTCCCCTGACTCTCAGTCTGAAGAAGGGTGTCGACCTTTTCTCCAGAGATGCTGCCTGACCCGTTGAGTTACTCTATCTTTTTGTGTCTATCTCTGGTTTAAACCAGCATCTGCAGTTCCTTCCAACACTAGATTTATTAAATTCAGTTCTATGGTTTAACATGGGAGAATTTAAATTCATGATATTCGGTTTGCAATGCCTATAATAAGACTTAAATCCATAACGATCTTCTGCCCTCAATTCTGTGGTGAAGATTTTATGGACAACTTTAATATACTATTATGAACAAAGTTATATTTTTTCAGGGGCAAAGCTACCACTTGATATACTGCTGCAGTACAATATTTAAACTTAAAAAGTTGCAAGTCAGCGCTCAGTAATTTCTAAAATTATAACATGAGAGCATTACAATGAGAGGAGCGCTGGTTTATAAAATAACAGTGGCGAGCACACACTTACTTTTTTGTAGTAGATGGGGTCGCCTGTCAGGTAGCTCAGATGCACAAACTCCAAATGCAGAGTCCCAAATTCAGACAAAATGCTACTGCCAGCAGATGCCCAGCCCCAGTTCCGTCCAACACCACTGGCAATGCAAGAACCAGGCAAAAACAAACATATAATCACAAAAAGAGCAAAGCTGCTTATCAGATGGTTATGGGTTACTGAAAACTGCAAGCAAACAGGTGACTTCACTTAATCATTCAGGATATTACCAAATTAAAAGAGGGGAATCATTTAGATTAGATATCTAGGATGTCAAAAACAAAATCTGCTGACCCAAATAGGCATCACATTAGGCTTTGTCTCTGCTTGACGTTAAATCTTTATGGTTTGCTGCTTGTCACTATTTCTTCCGTCGATCATCTAAAAGCTGTGTGGAGATCCTCCACTTTGTCAAACCGCTGATAATATACGAGTCATCTTGACAAATCACCACATCTCTAGATGACGTTTGCAACTTCTCACACGTCACTCCCTTTAGGAAGGTAGACACAAGATGCTGGAGTAGCTCAGTAGGACAGGCAGCATCTCTGGAGAGAAGGAATGGGTGTCCTTTCGGGTCGAGGTGACCCATTCCTTCTCTCCAGAACTGGACAAGGGGTGGGAGGTTGCAACCTTCACGTGGTCCGCCCTGTTTCAACAAATGCAATCAACTCGGCGTGCACAATCAAATAAGATCAAATAGAACAAGTTGTCCGATAACTTTAGCCTGTGCACGCCATACGCAAGAAGGAGGACTGGACAAGCTAGATGCAGGAAAAATGTTCCCAATGTTGGGTGAGTCCAGAACCATGGGCCACAGTCTTAGAATAAAGGGGAGGTCATTTAAGACTGAGGTGAGAAAAAAACTTTTTCACCCAGAGTTGTGAATTTGTGGAATTCCCTGCCACAGAGGGCAGTGGAGGCCAAATCACTGGATGGATTTAAGAGAGAGTTCGATAGAGCTCTAGGGGCCAGTGGAGTCAAGGGATATGGGGAGAAGGCAGGCACGGGTTATTGATAGCGGACGATCAGCCATGATCACAATGAATGGCAGTGCAGGCTCGAAGGGCCGAATGGCCTCCTCCTGCACCTATTTTCTATGTTTCTATGTTTCCAGAGATGCTGCTGCTTCCCTTTAGGAAGGTGATCCACAAACTCTCTCAACTACTGGAGTTTAGTTTCTAACCAATTCAACCAGAATGATTACTCCACACTGTCCAGTTATTTTAATCTAAGAAAGTAACATAGGAAGGATAGATGTAGTTGATGAGCTGGGAGTATACAAGTTCAACTTCCCACCACTTTGCTGCCAATAATCTTTTTGTTTATCAATAACTTTGTCATCGATTGTTGCTAACTTTCCGTAGCCTTTTGACATCAACGCTTCCACCTGCTGTTCGCTGACTTGGACAACTGTCAATTTTCCAGCTACAAGTCGACATATAAAGCCACGAAATAACCTCAAGCTCAGCCTCAGATTTGTGTTTCCTCTATGAAAGCCCAATCCCAAACTTGAAAAAAAATTCCATTTTGATCACTTCAAGGTGAGCTCAATGTCGATGGGAACAACGATGTACCTCCATGGGCCTCCATACAGTGCCTTCCATAATGTTTGGACCTAGGACCATAGTAGTTTAGTTTAGTAAAGCAGTGAGGGGGTGAAGATTTCCACAAAAACTCTAGACATTGATCCATGCAGGTTTTAAAAACAAGGCAGGCACACCATCAGGGGAAAACACTTTACGAGCATTATTCACTCTTGTGATTTTGGCGCCGACCTCAATGTTTAAGATCACATGGGTATCAGGAGTTGCAGTGCCCTCCATAATGTTTGGGACAAAGACCCATCATTTATTTATTTGCCTCTGTACTCCACAATTTTAGATTTGTAATTTCACCATGTAGAAATTACAGCTGTGTCAATATACAGTCCACCCATTACAGGGCACCATAATGTTTGGGACACGTGGCTTCACACGTGTTTGTAATTGCTCAGGTGTGTTTAATTGCCTCCTTCATGCAGCTATAAGAGAGCTCTCAGCCCCTAGTCTTTCCTCCAGTCTTCATCATCTTTGGAAACTTATATTGCTGTTTATCAACATGAGGACCAAAGTTGTGCCAATTAAAGTCAAAGAAGCCATTATAAGACGGAGAAATAAGAATAAAACTTAGAAACATCAGTCAAACCTTACACTTACTAAAATCAAGTGTTTGGAACATCATTGAGAAGAAAGAGAGCACTGGTAAGCTTACTAATTGCAAAGGGACTGGCAGGCCAAGGAAGACCTACACAGCTGATGACAGAAGAATTTTCTCTATAATAAAGAAAAATCCTCAAACACTTGTCTGACAGATTAGAAACACTCTTCAGGAGTCAGCTGTGGATTTGTCAATGATCACTATCTGCAGAAGACTTCATGAACAGAAATACAGAGGGAACCCTGCAAGATGCAAACCACTGGTTAGCTGCACAAATAGGATGGCAGGGTTACAGTTTGCCAAGAAGTACTTAAAAGAGTAACTACAGTTCTGGAAAAAGGTCTTGTCGACAGATGAGATGAAGATTAACTTATATCAGAGTGATGGCAAGAGCAAAGTATGGAGGAAAGAAGGGACTGCGCAAGATCCAAAGCATACCACCTTATCTGTGAAACAGGGTGGTAGGGTGTAATGGCCTGGGCATGTATGGCTGGTGAAGATACTGGCTCACATATCTTCACTGATGATACAACTGCTGATGGTAGTAGCATAATGAATTCTGAAGTGTACAGACACATCCAATCTGCTCAAGTTCAATCGAATGCCTCAAAACCCATTGGCCAGCGGTTCATTCTACAACGAGCCAATGATCCCAAACATACTGCTATAGCAACAAAGGAGTTTTTCAAAGCTAAAAAATGGTCAATTCTTGAGTGGCCAAGTCAATCGCCCGGTCTGAACCCAATTGAGCATGCCTTTTATATGCTGAAGAGAAAATTGAAGGGGACTAGTCCCCAAAACAAGCATAAGCTAAAGATGGCTGCAAACAGGCCTGGCAGAGCATCATCTGAGAAGACACCCAGCAATTGGTGATGTCCATGAATCGCAGACTTCAAGCAGTCATTGCATCCAAAGAAAATGCAACAAAATACTAAACATGATTACTTTCATTTACATGACATTGCTGTGCCCCAAACATTATGGTGCCCTGAAATGGGGGGCTATGTATAAACACAGCTGCAATTTCTACATGGTGAAACAAAAATGTATAGAAATACCCTTTATTAAAATCTGACAATGTGCACTTTAACCACATGTGATTTTTTCTATAACAAATCTCAAATTGTGGAATACTGAGGCAAATCAATAAATTATAGGTCTTTGTCCCAAACATTATGGAGGGTACCATAGCCCCTGATACCCATGATGTTAAACATCGAGGTAAGCACCAAAATCACAAGAGTGAATGCCCGTAAAGTGTTTTGCCCTGATGGTGTGCCTGCCATGTTTTCAAAACCTGCGTGGATGTAGAGTCTAGAGTTTTTGTGGATGTCTTCAACCACTCGCTGCTATACTGGGCTATAGCAGAGACTTGGCTCCTGCTATGCAGGGGGTAGTGGAGCCGAAGTCACTGGATGGATTTAAGAGAGAGTTAGATAGAGCTCTAGGGGCTAGTGGAGTCAAGGGATATGGGGAGAAGGCAGGCATGGGTTATTGATTGGGGACGATCAGCCATGATCACAATGAATGGCGGTGCTGGCTCGAAGGGCCGAATGGCCTCCTCGTGCACCTGTTTTCTATGTTTCTACTAAACTAAACTACTATGGTCCTGGCTCCCTACCTGCTTTAAAATAATTCTGGGGTCCAAAATGAGCAAGGTAACATGACTCAACAACTACCAACAATGGCACTCACATTCATTGGGGCGAAGTACTTTGCATTGGTTATGATGCAAAGCAATCTGTGCCTCAGCAATGACTTGAGGCCACTTCTATTTGCCTACTGCCACAACAGATCAACAGTAGATGCAACCGCATTTGCTCTTGAATCTTGGAAAACAGAATTATAGACTTATAGAGTTTCTATAAGATCCCCTCTCAATCTCCTAAATTCTAGATAGTATAAACCGAGTCTATCCAGTCTTTCTTCATAAGACAGTCCTGACCTCCCAGGAATCAGTCTGGTGAACATTCTCTGCACTCCCTCTATGGCAATAATGTCCTTCCTCAGATTTGGAGACCAAAACTGTACGCAATACTCCAGGTGTGGTCTCACCAAGACCCTGTGCAACTGAAGTAGAACCTCCCTGCTCCTATACTCAAATCCTTTTGCTATGAAAGCTAACATACCATTCACTTTCTTCACTGCCTGCTACACCTGCATGCCTACTTTCAATGACTGGTGTACCATGACACCCAGGTCTCGCTGCATCTCCCCTTTTCCTAATCAGCCACGATTTAGATCAATAATATGATTGAACGGTGCTGGAACAGTAATCCTGCACTCAACAGTAGCAAGACCAAGGGATTCAGGAAGGGAAAGCTGAGGGGCCATGCATCGACCTTCACCGACAGGACATTGGTGGAGACTTTACGGCTCCAAGTTCCTATGCGTACACATGTCAGATGATCTGCCCAGGGCCCAACACAAGGATGCATTCAGAAAGAAAACACACCAATGCCTCTTCGTTAGACATTTTATGAGATTCAGCATGTGGGCGAATACCCGGTCAAGAATGAAGGAGGCTTCAGACAGCAGTAGATATTGGCCAATCCATCACGGGTGCTAACCTCCATACCATCAAAGGGATCGACAGAATTGAATTGAATTGAATTGAATTGAATTCCTTTATTGTCATTCAGACCTTTCGGTCTGAACAAAATTACGTGCCTGCAGTCATACATATATAAAAATAACAATACCGTACAATAAACACAAAATTAACATCCACCACAGTGAGTTCACCAAACCTCCTCACTGTGGTGGAAGGCAAAAGTCTTAGGGTCACTGTCTTTCTCCCCTCCTTATTCTCCCTCTGCGCTGAGGAGATCCAGGCCTCCGCCACCGCTGACGCCGGAACACCGCCACAGGCCCGCCGCTGGAACACCGCCACAGGGCCCGCCGCTGGAACACCGCCACAGGGCCCGCCGCTGGAACACCGCCACAGGGCCCGCCGCTGGAACACCGCCACAGGCCCGCCGCTGGAACACCGCCACAGGGCCCGCCGCTGGAACACCGCCACAGGGCCCGCCGCTGGAACACCGCCCCAGGCCCGCCGCTGGAACACCGCCACAGGGCCCGCCGCCGGAACGTCGCTGGAGCACCGCAGCTCCCGAGACCCAGGTCGCCGCTGGAGCACCGCAGTTCAGAGGGAACCAGGCCGCCGCTGGAGCACCGCAGCTCTCGAATCCCAGGCCGCCGCTGGAGCACCGCAGCTCAGAGGGAACCAGGCCGCCGCTGGAGCACCGCAGCTCTCGAATCCCAGGCCGCCGCTGGAGCACCGCAGCTCAGAGGGAACCAGGCCGCCGCCGGAGCACCGCAGCTCCCGAGACCCAGGTCGCCGCTGGAGCACCGCAGCTCAGAGGGAACCAGGCCGCCGCTGGAGCACCGCAGCTCTCGAATCCCAGGCCGCCGCTGGAGCACCGCAGCTCAGAGGGAACCAGGCCGCCGCTGGAGCACCGCAGCTCCCGAGACCCAGGTCGCCGCTGGAGCACCGCAGCTCAGAGGGAACCAGGCCGCCGCTGGAGCACCGTAGCTCTCGAATCCCAGGCCGCCGCTGGAGCACCGCAGCTCTCGAATCCCAGGCTGCCGCTGGAGCACCGCAGCTCAGAGGGAGCCAGGCCGCCCCTGGAGCACCGCAGCTCCAGAAGCCCATGTCGCCGCTGGAGCACCGCAGCTCAGAGGGAGCCAGGCCGCCGCTGGAGCACCGCAGCTCCAGAAGCCCAGGTCGCCGCCGGAAGCAGGTCGCCGCTGAAGCTCTGAAGGCCGTGCCGCCGCCGCTGGAAGCTGGAAGGCCGTCACCAGGGTCTCAGCACAGACGGAGACGGTGTCGGGGGACACGACAGGTAAAGTCGCATCCCCCCGAAGGGAGAGACTAAAGCCCCGTTTCTCCCACCCTCCCCCCCCACACACATACACAACCCAACAAACCAAAAATAAACACCAAAAACAGGGACGAGGACAAAAATAAAATAAAAGACAGACGGACTGCAGGCGAGCCGCAGCTGACAAGCAGCGCCGCCACTTCCGGAAGACAGAAAGTACTTTCTCAAAGGCAGCCAATGTCAAAGACCCACACCACCCTGGTTATACTCTCTTCTCCCTTCTACCATCAGATAGGTTGTACAGGAGCCCGAGAACCATTACTTCTAGCTTCAAGCACAGTTTCTGCACATCAACCATTGGCACAGCTGCTGGAGCTTCTGCATCACAGCGCCAGAGACCTGGCTTCAATCCTGACCGCGAGTGATGACTGTATGGAGTTTGCACGTTCTCCCTGTGAGTGCGTGGGTTTCCTTCAGGTGCACTGGTTTCCTCCCACATGCCAAAGACTTGCGGGTTTGTAGGTTAATTGGCCTCAGTAAGTTGTCCCTCGTGTATGAGACAGTGGGATAACATAGAACTAGTGTGAATGGATGGTTGGTGGGATGCAGGTTTGTTTCTATGCTGTACCTTCAATCAATCAAAACATTCAGCCAGTATATTGGATGATTAAAAAAAATGTTTTTAGGAAAAAATAAGACAAATAAATAACAGTGATTTTGATGAGATGCCACATTTCACTGTTGTTTTCTCAGGTTCTTCACCACCAAGACTTGACCACACCTTAACGTTTCACTGCAAAACTGATGGATTATTATTTTGTTGCCGCTGCTTCTGCTGCAATGTTTTAAAGAAGTACACACACGTGGATACAGTGAATTAAAACGGCATTGTTCAGTGAAGAGCACAAATGTAATACAATCAAACATCGCGGGTATAGGTTTCTTCGTTATTGATTATCACTGCGTCCAAAGTGGCAAAACTGCCAAAGTAAAAGCCACAAATAAAGCTCCGACAGAATTTATGAAGAAAGAATGCCGAAACATGAGATGCACCGTCCAATGACTTTCATAATTCACGTCACACACGTGCCTATGCAAAGGCACTGAAGGAATAACTATGATAATATCAGACAATACGTCACACAGAGTGAGGGCAGCAGATTGACGGGCCTGGGCTTACAACTGCCTTGATGCAGCACCAGGCAATATATGCTGTGCAGTACTGCCTTGATGCAGCACCAGGCAATCTATGCTGTGCAGTACTGCTCAATTTATCACCGTTGCTAAAAACAACTGAGAATCAACTCAACATGTTTGGGCAAAATCAATTCCATACTACTAATGGGATATGCAGACCAATTCTTCAACAACTAATGTTGAAGAATTGGAGGAATCAAAATAAATATTAAAAATAGAACCTAACCTCTTGAACAAATGAATCGTAATTCCACAGTGAATAAGACAGACTTAAAGAACTCTATCTTGCAACCTTTTACCCAGAGTATGGGATTCAAGAACCAAAGGTCATAGGTTTAAGTTGAGAGGGGAAAGATTTAAACGGAAAGTGAGGGGCAACTTTTTCAAGCACAGAGTGGTGGGTATATGGAACAAGCTGCCAGAGGAGGTAGTTGAAGCATGTACCATAACATTTAAAAGACACTGGACAGGTACATAGTTCAGAAAGGTTTAGATGGATCAGGGCTGAACGCAGGCACGTGGGACTAGCGTAGATGGGGCATCTTGGTCGGCATGGACAAGTTGGGCCAAAGGGACTGTTTCTGTGCTGTGTGACTCTTATGCACTTCACATGTTTAAATGCAATAACACTGCCAACAAATATGTTGCTCTTTGCAAAATTTCACAAACAGGACTGAGATGAATGAGTGACAAAATAGACTGCAGATTTAGACTTTGCTTTGGACTTTAGAGATACAGTGTGGAACCAGTGCTCACCCTGTACACTAGGACAATGTTACACACTAAGGACAATTTACAATTTTACTGAAGTCAATCAACCTGCAAACCTGTACGTCTTTGCAGTGTGGGAGGAAACCAGAGCAACCGGAGAAAACACATGCAGACACAGAGAGAAAGTACAACTCCATACAGACTGCGCCTGTAATCAGGGTCGAACCCCGATACCTGGAGCTGTGAGGCAGCAACTCTACTGCCGCGCCCATGTTGAAATTTAGAACAAAATCGTGATGCTGGAAGCAGGATGGGGTGCACCTGGGGTGGCAAATGATGCAAGTTGAGGTTTCAGGTCCAGACCCAGCATCAGGAGGGAGGGGAACCGGGAAAGATCACCCGTGTTGCTGTGTGTAAGAGGGTGGAATCGAAGAGGGTAGATGCTACCATTTTGTGGAGCGCCTGTGTTGTGTCCACAATGACCATCCTGAAATTCCAGCTGCATGCCGTTTTAACTCTCCTTCCCATTCCCATGCCAAAAATGATGCCCCATCTACACTAGTCCCACATGCCTGCTTTTGGTCCATATCCCTCCTTTCCTGTCCATGTACCTGGCCAAATGTTTAAATGTTGTTATGGTACCTGCCTTAACTACTCCCTCTGGCAGCTTGTTTCATATACCTGCCACCAACTGAGCAGAAATACTTGCCCCTCAGCTTCCTACTTCATCTTTCTCCTCTCTCCTTAAACCTATGTCCTCTGGTTCTTGTTTCCCCTACACTGATTCAAAGACTCTGCGCACCTACCCTATCTATTCCCCTCATGATCGTACACACCTCTATAAGCTGGGATAAGTTAGCAGATAAATTAAAAAACACACCAACACAAACAGCAGAAAGTTGGTAACATGGCTCCTCTTTGGATCATGCAATGCAGTTTAGTGTTACACGTCGTTGCTGGGCATGTCTGCTCCAGAACATGTTACCGCAGACTTTACCTTCTCCTCATAAACAGGATTTCCCAATAAACAGGAAATGTGTAGGAACTCCAAATGAAGGGAGCCAAACTCTGCAAGAATGCTGGCTCGCTGAGAGGCCCACACATAATTACGGCCTAGCCCACTGAAAAGAGAGAGTCAGGTTTAGTTATAAATGGCACCTCCTCTCCCACTTCTGTTTCCAACGTGTGCAATGCCCCTTGGCCACAAACATAACTAGAAAGACTACATTTGCAAATCTTTATTGCTGATCTCACCTCTCACATTCTGCAAAAAAACACAGCAAAGCATGCTTTTAAATGCAACTCCTACAATATTAACCCACCGGATTTGGCAATCCAGCTAAGTTTAGTTTAGAGACACAGCATGGAAACAGGCCCTTCAGCCCACTGAACCCATTCTGACCAGCAATCACTCGTACACTAGTCCTCTCTTACACACAAGGGACAATTTTACAGAGGCCAATTAACCTACAAACCTGCACATCTTTGGATAGTGGACAGAAACTAGAGCAACTGGAGGAAACCCACATGGTCACAAAGAGAACGTACAAACTCCGTCCAGACAGCACCTATGGTCAGGATCGAACCAGAGTCTCTGGCACTGTACGGCATCAACCCTACCACTGCGCCACTCTGCCGTCCTCTTGCATTAATTTGGAGGAGAGATAGAAGATTGCAACTGCATTTGCATCCAGATTTTCCTAGATTTCTAACCTGGCAAACAAAAACATATGCCATTCAATGTATCCAAACTCAGAATCAATGAATGAGAAGAAATGAGAAAACTACAGAATATTGTCGAGAAGATGCAAGGAACTGCGGATGCTGGTTACAAATAAAAAACGCAAAGTACCGGAATAGGCAGATCAGGCAGCATCGCTGGCAGAAGGGTCCCGACCCAAAATATCCCTTTTACATGTCTCCCAAAGATGTGCAGGAAGGAACTGCGAATGCTGGTTTAAACTGAAGATAGACACAAAATGCTGGAGTAACTCAGCGGGACAGTCAGAATCTCTGGAGAGAAGGAAAGGGCGACGTTTCGGGCCAAGACCCTTCTTCAGACTACAGTCAGGGGAACGCGAAACGAGATATAGACTATATAATATAGAACAATTGAAAGAAAGATATGTAAAAAAGTAACAATGATAAAGGAAACAGCCCATCTTGTTTAGTTTAGTTCAGAGATACAGCGCGGAAACAGGCTCTTCGGCCCACCGGGTCCGCGCCGACCAGCGATTCCTGCACATTAACACTATCCTACACATTGCCTACACTAGGGACATTTTTTACATATACAAAGCCAATTAACCCACAAACTTGGAGTGTGGGAGGAAATCGAAGATCTCAGAGAAAGCCCACGCAGGTCACGGGGAGAACGTACAAACTCCGTACAGACAGCACCCATAGTTGGGATCGAACCTGGGTCTCCGGCGCTGCATTCGCTGTAAAGCAGCAACTCTACCGCTGCACCACCGTGAGAGTGTGGGGTGAGAACAAGAAACTGGCATGAGGTTGGTGGGGGAGGGATGGAGAGAGAGGGAATGCAGAGGTTACTTGAAGCTAGAGAAATCAACATTCAAATCATTGGGTTGCAAGCTGCCCACGCGACATGCGAGATGTTATTCCTCCAAGGACAGGAAGGTCAGTGTGGTAATGGGAAGGGAAATTAAAGTATTTGGCAACCAGGAGATCAGGTAGGTCCAGGAGGACTGAGTGAAGGTGTTCAGAGGATTTCCAGAGATGCCACCTCACCCACTGAGTTACTCCTGCACTGCGTGTCTTTTTTTAAAAAACAGGAAAAAAATTTATATCACCAGCATAATTCTGGAGCAAAGCAGCATCTCATTGCAGTTCATCACCATTACTTTGGAAACAATGCTTCTTTCCTCACAGACCAACATCACCTCATGGAATTAATCCTGGACTTTTCTATTTATCAATATGGTGGGTAACGCAGCACGTCAAACGTAACAAACGGGCAACATCACAACTAAAGTTAGGACGATAGGCAAACAAATTTGCCCAGGCCTCAAAAAAACAAATAAATAAGTCTTCCAATCACTGGAATTGCAAGAAGATGTCTTTCACATATCCAGCATTTCTAGACATGCTACTATTTGCAGACCCTTTCTACAACAATTTGGGATATAATTCATAGGGATATTTGCTGTCCAAAACACTGTTCACCTAATGCAGTCGGAGAGAGAATCCCAAGTGTAAATATGCAGTGAACCATTAGATAACAAAGTGCTCATCCACAATTCCAAATAATGACTTTGTTCGTAATATCACATAATAATTTTCAAAGGCTTAATAGTTCATTGCCTGCTTTACATCATATACTATTTTAATTAGAGAACAATAGATACAACAAAAGCTGTGTTCATTGGTGCCTGTATCATTGGTGCTGATGTGGAGATGGTCGAGAGTTTCAAGTAAATATATCCAACCATTTAACCTGGCCCAACCTCATTTACTGCATGGTCAAGCAAGCACATCTGTTTCTTCAGAAGACTCAGGACATTTGTCATGTCTCCAATGATTCCTACTACTTTGTGCAAATCCAGAGCCAGCAAGATCATGGGGGACCCCTTCCACCCCAGCAACAGACTGTTCCAGCTGCTACGGTCAGGTAAACGCCTCCATTGCCATGCTGTGAAACCAGAGAGGATGAGAGGGAGTTTCTTCCCAGAGGCCATTCGGACTGTAAACTCTTATCTCACCAGGGACTAACTTACTGTACCAATTTACTGTTGTGTGGTGTCTTTTTTAAATTGCTGTTTCTTCTTTTTTCCCCCCCACAAATATGTAATTACTGATTCTGTTCCATTCTGTTTAGTAGCTTTTTTGCACAATCCGCAAGCATTGCCACTTTTCATTTCACCGCACATCTCGTAGGCGTATGCGATGAATAAACTTGACTTGACTACTTTCTACAGATGCACCATATTAAGCATCCTATCTGGATACCACACAGCTTGGTCAGGGCAACAGTTTTGTCCAAAACCAAAATAAATTGCAGAGTGTTGTGAATGCATCTCAGTCCATCACACAAACCTGCCTTGCTGCCTCCTCCCACCCATCAGCCCTATCTACTGTTCAGGCTGCCTTGAGAAAGCAGCCAATATACACACAATGGTCATTCTGTCTTCTCACTCTCTTGCCAAGCAGAAGATTTAAAAGCTTGAAACCAGATTCAAGCATAGCTTCTTCCATTTTATCACTCTTGAATGGACCTCTCATTAACGAAGGATCAACTCCAGGCCTTCCAATCTACCTCTCTGCAGCCCAAGCACTTTTTTTTAAAAACCTCCTTTCTCTGTAGCTGTAATACTATATTCAGCATTGTTCTTTTTCTCTCTTCCACTGCCTATGTGCTAATGGTATGATTTGCCCAGAGGGCACACAAATAAAGATTTTTCAGCATCTGCAGTTCAATGCAATAGTTCAATGGCACATTATTGCCACATGTACCACGATGCAGTGAAATGATTTGTTTTCTATAAAACCCAATAAAATCATACTCTACATAAGCACAATCATGTGCGCAAGCAGACACACACACACACACTCCAAAATCAATCCAGTTGGTGCCCAGGCGACTCTCTGCGTGCTGGTTCCAGACGTGGATCTGCAATCACCCATTACACAGAGTACAATGATTGCAATTATCACAAAACAACAGTAATCACTTGTACACCAAACTTAAAGTTTACATCTATTTTCAGATCATTCGCTCAGAGACATTCCCCAATATATAAAGCTACACAGTCATAGTGTGTGCCACCATTCTCTGAAAGTATTCTTAAAAGTGGCAGAATGGGATGCTATTAAAAATCTACACATTGAGGAAATGCTCACAATACAGAACCCCGTCTTGTCTCTGCTACCCTGATGGTGAAAGTTTAAAATGCTACATTTTGACGGAATATTCTACATCTAATTCACAATATGTCCATCCACTTTGCGCCAATATGAAATGACACGAGTTAGTTTTTAAAGATACAGCATGGAAACAGACCTTTGGCCACTGAGTTCACGCTGACCAGCAATCACCCGTACACTAGTCCTATTCTAAGGACAATTTACAGAAGCTAATTAACCAATAAACCTGCACTTCTTTGGAAGATGGGAGGAAACCAGAGCACCCGAAGGAAACCCACGCTGTCACAAGGAGAATGCATAAACTCCGTACAGATAGCACCCGAGGTCAGGATTGAACCCAGGTTTCTGCGCCAATGTGCTGTGACTAATTTGTTTTCAAGTGAATTCAACTTTAAATATATAAATTGACAATAAAGGTCACTGAATTAAACTATCATACCTGCACATGAAAATATATAATTCATATGGAATATTTAACAAAGATGGGACAAACATTGCGAATGAGGAATGAATCAAACTACTAAAATGCTTGCATGTTAAACTTATAGCAGCTGGATGGCAGAGTCAATCCAGCATTCCCTACTGTGATCATTGCCCTAGCATCTAGATTTTGTTTAATTGCAGCATACTGTCTGCTTAAATCACCACTAGGTTTGTAACAGTTCTGCCTAAGACTGCAAGAAAATAGAGTTGTAGATGTGGATGCAGACCAGAGTCCTCACCACGTGACTCCATGCCGCCCAGATAAAGCAGCCAATTCAGAGACTTGCCCCAACCGGGTCATTCCTTCTTCTCCCTGCTCCCATGCGGCAAAAGATACAGATGCTTGAAAGTGTGCACTGCCAGACTCGGGAACAGCTTCTTCCAATGATCTGTCCATAACCTCGGAGACTATCCGATTCACCTCAACCCCATTTCAAACATTGGGCTTTGTCTCTGGAACTGATGTGCTGTAATGCTGAAAACTGCATTTTGCACTCTGTATCTTCCCCTTTGCTCAACCCGTTATCCTGTATCTATACATTGTAAATGGCTCGATTGTAATTATGTATTGTTTCCGCTGATTGTATAGCATGCAAAAAAAGCTGCTCAATGTACTTTGGTACTCATTACAATAAACTAAACCAGGGCATCGGAGATGTCCTCATTCTTCAGAGAACGGGAGTTCCCCTCTTCGACTATAGATCTCACCAGGGTCTCCTCTATATCCCATAGCTCCGCTCTCACTCCCCATCCCTCCATTCGTAACAAGGACAGAGTCTCCCTTGTCCTCACCTTCCACCCTATCAGCCGTCACATACAACAGATAATCCTCCGACATTTTCGCCACCTCCAACGGGATCCCACCACTGGCCACATCTTCACATCTCCTCCCCTTTCGGCTTTCCGCAGACACCACTCCCTCCGCAACTCCTTGGTCAATTCATCCCTTTCCACCCTTCCCTCCCCCTCCCTTGCAACGGCAGGAAATGCTACACTTGTCGCTTTACCTCCCCCCTCGACTCCATCCAAGGACCCAAGCAGTCTTTCCAGGTGAGGCACCTCCTCCAATCTCATCTATTGCATCCGCTGTTCTAGGTGTCAACTGCTCTACATTGGTGACACCATGCGCAGGCTTGGCGATCGCTTCGCCCAACACCTCCGCTCAGTTCGCAAATACCAACCTGATCTCCCGGTGGCTCAGCACTTCAACTCCCCCTCCTATTCCGAATCCGACCTTTCTGTCCTGGGCCTCCTCCATGGCCAGAGTGAGGACCACCGTAAATTGGAGGAACAGCACCTCATATTTTGCTTGGGTAGTTTGCACCCCATCGGTATGAACATTGACTTCTACAATTTCAGGTAGTCCTTGCTTTCTCCCTCCTTCCCCTCCCCTTCCCAGCTCTCCCACAGCCTACTGTCTCCGCCTCTTCCTTTCTTCTTCACCATTTGTCCCCCCACCCCCCACATCAGTCTGAAGGGTCTCGACCCGAAATGTCACCTATTCCTTCGCTCTATAGATGCTGCCTCACCTGCTGAGTTTCTCCAGCATTTCTGCAGTTATTTCTTAAACTGATTTTATTAATGTATTGTACTATCTGATCTGTTGCAGGCAAAACAACGATTTTCAGTTTACTTCAGTACATGAAATAAACTCAATAATAATAAACCTACACCTGAAATGGATTCTATAAAAAAATCTAAACGTTAAGGAAATAATCACAAAAGGAAATGCTGATCTCTGAAATACTGTTACTATAAGTTTAAGATGCTCACTTTTGGTGGAATATTTCATTCCCTATTCACATCTTTGTCCATCCCCCATGCTAAATAACCCATATGACTTATTTATTTTTAGATATGATGGTTTCATTATTATCAAACATTATTGTCAATTTGTATATTTTATGATATTTTCAATAAGAAACATTAATTATACGTATTCTTCCATGAACGAATCTCATTTTTAGGATAACCATCAAATTATAGTTTGACGGTAAACATGAGAGTCAGTGACACTCAGATATCAATTTCGATCAAATCAGCAAGTAAAATGTAAAAAAATTAAATTGTTTTGTAATTGAGTAAGAAATGTCTTGCAGTTTTCAGCATATTTGGGAATGCTATATGCCCTATTTAATTGTAGTCACACTGCATTTGCAAATCCACATATAGTTTGTATTATAAATATGCAAGCCACCAATCAGAACCAATTACTGCCCGTATTTACCAACTTCTCAGTATTGGCAAAGCATTTTCCAGTCCCACACAACATACATGCACAGAACACAAGCAGTAAACATGCATGATTGTCCATGCATAAATATGATCACACCAAAGTCACTCTTTAAACATGAAAACTGGTTTTGAAGAAACGTTTTAAACTTAAGGACTTTGAGAGAAAAATGTGATTTTGTATTTGAACAATATTGCAGATGGTTTGTTGCCCTCATCAAATATCCTTCATGTACTGACAGACAATTATATTGCCACCTGTGAACTGTGGTAAAGGTATGTAACCAACCGTTCTGCAGAGTCCAAGCCTCCTTACTTTAGGACAGGGGTGGGCAACCTTGTTCGGCATAGGGGCCAGGGTGCATGTCTGTGAGCGGATGGCGGTCCACATCCATCACGTGTACACATGGATCCCGCCCCGGATGGCAGGCATCAAATCACATGTTCACAGAAGGAAGGCAAAATGCTGGAGAAACTCAGCGGGTTTCTCCAGCATTTTTGTCTACCTTTGATTTTTCCAGCATCTGCAGTTTTTTCTTAAACGTGTTCACAGAAGGTGCGCGGCTGTGCCAGCGGCTTTGCGCAGGATGCGGTACAGCCAGAGCTCGGCTGCGCTTGGCTGGTGGATGATTACGGGGAAAAGAAATCCGCCTGCGGGCCAGATGATTTTGGGCCGGGCACTGTAGGTTGCCGACCCCTGCTTTAGGAGATGGTGGGATTAAGATGGCAGTAAGGCAAGAGTAGGGAGAATGCAGGGGTGTACAACATTGTGCAAGCCAGCTCACCTCTTTAGATTCACCATTGCCCAAGGGATACCTGTGGGGGTATTAAAGGAAGGCAGCAGCTTCTCAGCAAGTTGTGCAGCTTTCTGCTTAAACACCTGGAAAAACAAAGGAAAGAAATTCAAAATACTTACACGATACTTTCACTAGAAGTAAAGCATGAGCAGTTATAATATTTAGACTTTTCTCAGGCATCGTAGAGTGGGAATAAGTGAACTGAAGATGATTTCAATCTGTGCAACTTTCTGGACACCATGCACTAAAAATAACAATTAAGGATCCACATTTTTTCAAATAGCTCTCTGTATCAGTCTCATCCAGGAGGCCAGTATCCACTTATATTAACATTCCATTGCAAGGCTAAATGCAACTTAAAAAATGCTACTTTACAAATGCTAGAAATATGAAACAAATCAGAAACGTTGCAAACTCTCAGATGGTCAGCCCATGACAGAGCTAACTTTTTGGCTGGAGATTCTTAAGTCAAAATGGGAAAGAGTTAAAATTTAACTCTTAAAGATTGTGGTACAGTGGCGCAACGGTGGAGTTGCTGCCTCACAGCGACAGAGATCCGGGGTCGATCCTGACCACAGGGGCTGTTTGCACGGAGTTTGTCGTTCTCCCTGTGACCACGTGAGGTTTCTCCGCATGCTCCGAAACCCGGATTTCCTCCAACATTCCAAAGATGAGCAGGTTTGTATGTTAATTGGCTTCTGTAAATTTCTCTTAGTATGCAGCATGCAAATGTGGCATAACTAGTGTGATTGATGGTCAACGTGGACAGTGGGCTGAAGGGCCTGTTTCCATGCTGTATCTCTAAACTAAACTTAATATCAAATCACAAACGATCAAAAATCAGTGTGGAGCACCTGATATTACAAAGGGAATGGCAGTGTAGGTTGTAACCAGGGTTGTTAGACACAAATTGCTGAAGTAACTCAGCGGTCAGGCAGAGTCGCTGGACAAAAGGAGGTCTTGTAGGACAGCAAGCGGGAGAGCCTGGACCAACCACTGACCCTAGAGGAGCTGACTGGCTCCATCCGTTCCTTTGACTCGAGTAAAACTCCCGGAAGTGATGGCTTACCGGCCGAGTTGTATTCGGCTCTGTGGGACTTGATGGGCCCGGACCTGCTAGAAGTGACAATGACATGCTTCTAGCTGGTAGCATGTCAGACTCCATGAGGAAGGGCAACATCACCCTAATCTACAAGCAGAAGGGGGAGATGAAGGACATAAAGAATTGGAGACCCATAACACTCTTGAATGTAGACTACAAGATCCTGTCTAAGGCCATCGCCAACCGGGTCAAGTCTGCTCTGGGACAGGTGATCCACCCGGACCAAACTTGTGCTGTACCTGGCAGGAAAATCTCAGACAGCCTAGCGCTGCTGAGAGATACCATCGCCTACGTGCAGGACAGACGGGTGGATGCCTGCCTAGTCAGCTTGGACCAGGAGAAGGCCTTTGACAGGATTTCGCACACGTACATGAGGGACGTGCTCTCCAAAATGGGTTTTGGGGAGGGAATCAGGAATTGGATCAAACTGCTCTACACCGACATCCGTAGTGCAGTCCACATCAATGGGTGGGAATCAGACAGTTTCCCTGTAAGGTCTGGAGTCAGGCAGGGTTGCCCTCTCTCTCCTGTCTTGTTTGTCTGCTGTATTGAACCCTTTGCCGAATCCATCAGGAAGGATGCGAACATTAGAGGAGTGACACTGCCCGGCAGTGGGGGCATTCAAGTAAAGACCTCCCTGTACATGGACGATGTAGCTGTCTTCTGCTCGGATCCAGGGTCGGTCCGCAGACTGATTAGGTTCTGCGACCAGTTTGAGTCGGCCACGGGAGCCAGGGTGAACCGCAGGAAGAGCGAGTCCATGCTCTTTGGCAACTGGCCCGACAGATCTTCCGTCCCCTTCACCATCAAGCCTGACTTCTTGAAGGTGCTGGGGATCTGGTTCGGGGGGGCTGAGACGTGTAACAAGAATTGGCTGGAGCGGATAGCCAGGGTGGGGAGGAAGCTGGATCTGTGGAGGCAACGCTCCCTCTCCATAACGGGAAATAATTTGGTTATCAGGTGTGAGGTGCTCTCAGGCCTGTCCCTCCTTCCTATGCCACAGGGATCACCCGGGCCGTCTTCCAGTTCATCTGGGGGACGAGGATGGACCGGGTGCGACGGGCCACAATGTACAAGTCAGCAGACAACGGGGGTAAAAGCGTGCCCAACGTCGCCCTCATCCTGATGACCACCTTCGTGTGTGGCTGCATCAGGCGGAGTGTAGAGCCAAGGCACGTGGGCACCAAGTGTCACTACCTGCTGAGGTTCTACCTGTCCCCGGTGTTGCGAAGGATGGGCCTGGCGCAGATGCCACGCAAGGTGCCAGTCAGCTGGACACTGCAGCCCCATCTGTCGACTGTGGAAAGGTTCTTCCGGACCAACACCTTTGACCACATGTCCATTGGGCAGTGGTCAGCACAGAATGTCCTGCAGGCACTGCAGGGAAAGGATTCGATGGACCCGGTGGCGTGGTTCCCTGAGCAGACTGCCCAGCTTGTCTGGCAAAATGCCTCATCGCCAGAACTCACCAACAAGCACCAAGACCTGGCTTGGCTGGCGGTGAGGGGAGCCCTCCCAGTCAGATCCTTCCTGCACCGTCGGAACCTCACTACCAGCGCACGCTGCCCTCGGGACGGCTGTTATGGAGAGGAGACGGTTGCCCACCTCTTTGCAGAGTGTGGATTTGCCCAAAGAGTCTGGAGGAAAATGCAAGGGTCCCTGGTACGCTTTATTCCAAACAGCTCCGTCACAGAGGACTCTGTGATTTATGGACTGTTCCCAGGAACACATTCAGAGACTGACATCAAGTGCTGCTGGAGGGTCATCAACTCGGTGAAAGACGCTCTTTGGTCTGCCCGAGCGTTGTTCACCACCCAGCAGAGCGAGATGTCCGTCGGGGAATGTTGCCAACTGGCCCACTGCAGGAGTACGTGCTGAGGGACGCACTGAAGCTCGGTACAGCCAACGCCAAGACTCGGTGGGGGGAGGGCCACAGTCTAAGGTCCTTCCGCTGCTGGACATGGGGGGCACAGTATGGTGGAGACGCCCCTCAAAATAAGGGAAGGTATCCCATGTCGGGGGGCCACATGAGTGGCACGGGTGGGGCATCGATTCGCGTAATTTGAGAAATGTATATAGACTGTATGGAACAATTTGTATAGCCTCCGGAAATGTCGGATGGATTTTTCGCACGGTTGATGTATTGTATATATTTATTACTCGAATAAAGTCTATTTTGAAATATTAAAAAAAAAAGAATCGCTGGACAAAAGGAATAGGTAACTTTTTGGTTCGGAGCCCTTCTTCAGCCTGGACTGAAAGCCTTCTCCACATTGTAATCAGGGTTGTTATGTGGCTGGCTTGCCAAGGCAGGATAGTTACAGGGTGAGAAAGTTTAGTTTAGTGTCATGTGTACCGAGGTACAGTGAGAAGCTTTTTGTTGCATGCTAACCAGTCTGAGGAAAGACTATACATGATAACAATCAAGCCGT
This sequence comes from Raja brachyura, assembly GCA_963514005.1. The sequence continues at coordinate 66,836,691 of OY740792.1, forward strand.
CCACAGTGTACAGATACAGAATAACGGGAATAATGTTTAGTGCAAGATAAAGTCCAGTAGAGACCGATTAAATAATCAGAGGGTCTCCATCTTGCAAAAAAGATAGGTATGATAAAAGAAATCGGTTTAAAAAAAATCACAGATGGATGCCTTGCAGCAAGGAAGTCGGTGAACTCTATATCAAGGCCAGAAGATTCCTTGGGGAGATTAGGGTAACCCTTGCACATGGGATTGTACAATATGTCGGACGCCAGAAACTCGTGTCGTACTAGTTTCCACCTCAGGAGGCAGCTTAGCATCACCACTTCAAGAGTAACTTGGGAGAGATAATAAATGTCGGCTTGGTAACGTCTGCACAATTAGAGATTGAGAAACATCTCTACTCCACTGGGGACGTTGGACGTGATCACTGAAACGCATGTCCTACAACGCTGAGAACTATATTCTGCACAACGGATCTTTCCTTTCGTATCGCTTAAATGTTTTAAATTTATGTACATATGGTATATCTGACCCGTTTGGATAGCATGTAAAGCACAGCTTTTCCCTGTATCTCGGAACGCTTGACAATAAAACCTGAACCTAAATCTAAACTTAAATGCTTTAAATATAGAAAAATATGTTGGCTTTCACCTAGGCATAAATTGGGGTAGCTTGGATGTTAAGCAAATTATGTGCAGGTGAAATGCAGTCATCAGAGAATATCTAAAGTTAAAAATGCACAAGGTTTAGAAGAAACTTAAAAGGTTTAAGTTGGCTATGACGCGTGTACCGAGGTACAGTGGATACGAACAAAACAGATATACATATATAAACAGTGTGTTCAAATTAAAATTCCCCTTAAGGAAATAGAAATTGCTTTCTAACATAGCTATAATAGGGTTATGGAAATGTTTATCAAATTAAGAGATTTTCAAAAAAGACTTGCAATACTTATTCGATATTACTTTCCCCCTTGTGAATGAAGCTCACAGTTGCATTCATCTCAGTTCCCTACCCCATTTTAGCACCAGTTCCTTCCTACATCTCTAGCTAGGCAGAATGGAATTTCGTTGCTGCTGGTACTTGGGATTGAAGTGAGGAAACAGAAATTACTGTGTGACATAAATGCATCATTAATTCACCAGCTGCTATTTAGCTGACATTAGCACCAGTTCTTAATCATTTTCATATGGGCGATAAAGGAGAAAGTACAAAGCAAAAAAAATAGGCACATATTGTATTCCAGCAGAGAACAAGGTAAAGCTATAAAAAGGCAATTCCATAAATTTCTTTAATGAAACTCTTAAAAATTAAACTAAAAATGCTAATTAAAAAGTTGCAAATGTTTTTTTTTAATGGAATAGAATTACACAAAAATAGAAGGAAATTTTGTGGAAGACAATGATATTTGCAAGAGTTAAAGGTGAACAACATTCCTTTCAATTTCAATTATTTGGGATTTAATAACAGCAGCATCTATGTAGAACTATTCCTATAAGAGAATCGTAATGCTGTGAAAAGGGGAGAGGGGAGGAAAAAACAAAATTAGCAATTTGCAAAAATTGAGTTTATGATAAACAAAGCCACAAAGGATGAAAATCAGAGATATAAGCTCGTATGGCGGTAAATACTCAGGATGAGCGCCATCTGTGAAGAGAGAAAAATTAGGCTCATGTGATGAACTTACACCTGGAGTAAAAACGCAAAGTGCTGGAGTAACTCAGAGGGTCAGGCAGCATCTCGGGAGCACGTGGATAGGCGACATTTCAGGTCCGGATCTTTCTTCCTGATTGTAGCAGGGAGAGAAGAAGGATCCCGACCCAAAATGTCACCTATCCATATCCTTCAGAGCTGCTGCCTGACCCTATGAGTTACTCCTGCATTGTGTGGTTTGCTCAAGATTCAGAATCTGCAGTTCTATGTGTTCCTTGTGTCTCCGTTCCTGGATTGGCCATTTCTGACCCAAAAAGGCTGACCATCCAAGATTATTGGTTGCAATGTCATTTCCGGCAGGTCTAGTGTCAGTTAAGACACATGTAGGAGGGAACTGCAGATGCTGGTTTACACCGAAGATAGACAAAAAATGCTGGAGTAACCGGCAGCATCTCTAAATAGAAGAAATGGATGACATTTAGGGTCGAGGCCCTTCTTAAGACTGGGAGTCAGGAGGGAGGGAGACAGAGATATGGACGGGTAAGCTGTGAAGGTGACAACAAGGCATACAAAGATAACATTTAATCAGGAACACGATTAGACTGGTTGGAGAAATAGAATAACGGCCTTAGAAGACGCTTCTAAGGCCGCGTGGGTCAAGACGAGATGGAGAGACCAGTGGATGTCAGCTGAACCATCTAGGCTGCACCATTACATCAATGACCCCAGGTCCCTGTCCAGGACCTGCCCCGAAAGCAGTGGACAGCCTTCAACCGCTTGATGACATGCAACGGACGCTATGGAGTAGCGATGAAGAGGTGGGGCCTCGTGGACAGTGAGTGCCTCCTGCGAGTGTGGGGACCCAACACAGACAGTGGAGCACATCGTCACCAGTTGCCCCAAACACCTGATTGACCTGGACGATGACACGTTGGCCTGGCTCGCCTCAACGGAGCTGCAGGTCTAAAAGACAGAAGAAGAGAAATAGAATGGGGGAGGGATGGAGAGGAGGAAAGTAAGGGTTACTCTTGAAGTTAGAGAAGTCAATATTCATACCACTGGGTTGTAAGCTGTCCAAGCAAAATATGGTGTGTTGTACCTTTAATTTGTGTTGCGCCTCAGGAGGCGGCCCAGGACAGAAAGGTCAGTGCAGGAATCAGAGGGGGAAGTTAAAATGTTTAGCAACCGGGAGATCATGTAGGTCTAGACACCTGGAATAGCGGATGCAATCGATGAGGTTGGAGGAGGTTCAAGTGAACCTCTGGCTCACCGGAAAGGACAGTCGGGGTCCCTGGACGGCATCGAGGGAGGAGATATAGACAGGTGATGCGTCTCCTGCGGCTGCGGGGGAAAGTACCTGGTGAGTGGGTGGCTTGGATGGGATGGGATGAGTTAACATAGAAACATAGAAAATAGGTGCAGGAGTAGGCCATTCGGCCCTTCGAGCCTGCACCGCCATTCAATATGATCATGGCTGATCATTCAACTCAGTATCCCGTACCTGCCTTCTCTCCATACCCCCTGATCCCTTTGGCCACAAGGGCCACATCTAACTCCCTCTTAATTATAGCTAATGAACTGGCCTCAACTACCTTCTGTGGCAGAGAATTCCAGAGACTCACCACCCTCTGTGTGAAAAATGTTTTCCTCATCTCGGTCCTAAAGGAATTCCCCCTTATCCTTAAACTGTGACCCCTTGTTCTGGACTTCCCCAACATCGGGAACAATCTTCCTGCATCTAGCCTGTCCAACCCCTACCACCACCTCGACATTTGCCATGCTTCATGATGGTCTCCTCAGTCTTCTTGTCAACAACACATCCGTTTCCTGGTATGAACGACCTAGTGACACTTATGGCACCCGTTTTGAGGAAAGCCAGGGCACCAGGATGTGATTCTTCAATGTTTGCCAAGAACACAGCAAGGTAGGTCAGATAGCGGGAGTAATTGTGACCACCAAAGGTGAAGAAGTGATCGGGCATAAGTAACAGACAGTGCAAGTACAACGGAAAGTTGTTCTCTTTCACAGACCTAATCAATGAAAGAGCAATTTGCACAGAATCCATGTAAGACAAGCAAAATGTTGCAGTCTTCCCGAGAGATTATTTTTGAACATCAGCGTTGAAGCTCTCATAGAATTGCATCAATGTGTTGAGATCTGCATTGGCCATGACTTCAGCAAGTGCCTGCTTTGTTGGCGATCGGCTAAGCTGTGTATACCGGACAGCACTGCATCTTTTCCAGCCATAGATAGACAGGAATTCATCAAGAAGGAGCCTCTCCAAGCACTCCACCATCGTCTTGTGGCAGTGCGAACTTCTGTCGTAACAACGTTCATAGAAGCAGTCGGCACGAGTCCAGATTCCATGAGGACATCCTGAAGCCCGGATCCTTCCACTTTCTTTCCAAGCATTTTGAAGTATGCACAAATGACATGAACTGTGCCAATCAACACAATGTGTTTCTTGTACTTGGCAGGATGACTCCACACGACAGGATATGTCTTCATGCAGACACCCAAGTCCAATGTTGTAAAGTCATATTCTTGGCCAACCTCATGATTTGCTTCTTCAGAAGCTCGTAAACACTCTTGAACATTCCGTGATGGGATGACTGATCATAGGATAGTAGTCACTTGTGGTCACATTTGAAGGCACCTCACCTGTTGCTGAGCCAAATCCAGCCCTAGCTGGAAGCTCTTGACCTTTCTCACTACTCGCTTTACATAAAGCATCCATGCCAGATCTTTTCTTGTATGCTGTTTGAATACTTCATCCCCATCATCACGATTCCAGTGCTGCACACGAAAATCTGGATTAGCTTTCCGGTTGACATAGGGATGATGGAAGAGGGCCACAAGAAAGAGGGCAAAGTGTGAAAAAACACAATTTTGACAGATTGATATAAGGGATTGAAATAAAAAACATAGTGCAAATGGGTTCTTCTTTCCTTGGGAACATCATTTATTCCGACAGAAGAGATAGAAATGAACACCCGATAAGTAGGATCAAAAGGGGGGGGGGGGGGGAGATGCACGGTAGGCCCCTCTGGCCCACAGACTATGATGTTTCGGATTGAGATCCTTCTTCAAACTGATTGTGGTGTGTGGAAGAAAGCTGGAAGAGGGGGTGAGGCAGGATAAAGCCTGGCCTGGATAAAGCCTAAGTGAATACAGGTAAGGAGGGGGTTTTGATAGGTAGATGGTTGAACAAAGACCAGAGATGAAGAGGCAAAAAGTGTGAGATAAGCATAGATGTGCAAATTGTGTAGCCAAAGGAAAGAGTGCTGTTTACATTGCTTCCAACTTAAGACATTGTTCTCAGAATCAAGGCATTGTTCTGAGAATCTTGGCAAAGTGCCCAAATGCATTGGACTGCAGGAAACATTTAGATATTTAATTAGACTACTTAATTTTTCCACATGACATAATTTGGAGCAATAAAACAATTTAATGCTTCAACTGTATGATTTAATATTGTTATGTACTAGCTGGCAATGCAAGTAGAGATTTTTAACATTTGATTCACGTGGTGTACAAGTTGACTTCTAAATATTTTCAATGCAAGTATCTTTGACCTTTCAAAGCACATTTCTGAACTGCCACCCACACACCTGCATGGAATTGTGGATGGAGAAAAGGTCATATTGGAAGTAAAAATCAAATACTAATTTGCTATTAAAAATATGAATTTAAATTATTTTTACACACACTGTAATGTGTTCAACAAATTAAGTTGTACAAAAACAGTTCCTGACTGCAGCATTTGAGTTTGGCTCTGCCTCTTTGGTCTCTTTGTTCCTGGGTATACATGGATCTTGCCCCAAAACTGGAGAATGTTCAAGGTGGAGAACTTGAAATGTAACACCACATTTGAAAATTTGCCGTGAGTTTGATAGATTATATTTCAACTTCCCACCCTAATCTTTTCACTTAGAAAGCAAAGATTTGCTGTTAGTTTCTAGGGCTTCAACATATGTCTACGATCTTGAACCCCTTTAGAATTATACTGCAGGGTGATAAAACTACAGATGATGTCTGACCACCTAAGTTCCTCAAGCACTTTGTGTTTTTGATTAGATTCATTTATTGTCATATATACCAGGGTGCAACGATATTCCTTGCCCACATCAGCATCAACACCCAATGTTACGAAAAGAAAAAGATAAAAAACAATAACAAAGGCAGCATAGTGGGGCAGCAGGTCGAGCTGCTGCCTCCAGCGTCACAGACCAGGGTCCGATCCTGACTTTGGATGCAATCTGTGTGTGGAGATTGCATGTTCTCCCTGTGACTACGTGGGTTTCCACCGGGTGCTCCGGTTTCCTCCCACATCCCAAAGCCGTGCGGGTTTGTAGGTTAATCAGCCTCTGTAAATTGCCCCCTAGTGTGTAGGGAATGGATGAGAAAGTGGAACATAGAACTAGTGCGAATGGGTGAACTATGTTTGGTGTGGACTCCGTGGGACAAAGGGCCACTTTCCTTACTTGGTTTTCGGACTAAACAGTAAAGAATGAGCAGGCTTTGTTTCCCCAAATATGGTTGGTTGCTTGGCCCCACACCATGCCATTTGATCCAGCACGGCACTCGACAGTCTTCTGCTGGAGGCTGAGCTCGTAACTCTTGACCATGTGCCAGGGTAGGGCTGTCTCAACAGAGGCAGCATGTCACAGCACACCTTTGATAGCCACACAAGGCACTGCAGATGCTGGCTTTCCAAAAAGAATAACCACCGAGTGCAGCAGAAACTCAGCAGGTCAGACAGCATCTCTGGAGAACATGGTTTAGCCTAGTTTATTATTATCACGTGTATGGAGGTATAGTGAAAAGCTTTTTATTGCAAGTTATCCAGAAAGAATATACATGATTATAAACAGCAACGGTGGAGGGAATGGACAGACAACATTTTGTTTTGGGACCCTTCTTCAGACTGAATGCAGCAAGGGGATTCCTGGAAAAGAGAGGTGGGGGTGTGCCAAAGCCTGACATGTGATGGATCAGAGAAGGCCACAAAAATGAGACGATTGCCCAATTATCTTTCCGTTGATCACATTGATTTTTATTAGGAGACAAATACAATAAACCAGAGATGCGAGATGCTTCCTGACCTGCTGAGTTACTCCAGCACTGTGTGTTATCTTTGATAGCCAGCCAGACCAATGCACAGCTGGAAATTGGCAGGCATGATGTTGTTGTAGGCATTACAGAGACGTGGCTGCAAGAGAATTGGAGCTGGGAGCTGAATATTCAGGGTTATACAACCTGTCAGAAAAACAGAAAAGTGGGCAGAGGGGGTGGGGTAGCACTGTTGGTTGGGAATGAAATTCAGTCCTTAGTGAGGAGTGACAGAGGATCAGAAGATGTAGAGTCATTGTGGATAGAACTGAGAAATGATGAGGGTAAAAAGACTCTAATGGGAGTTATTTACAGGCCCGCAAACAGTATCCAGGATATAGGGTACAAGTTACATCAGGATATAATATTGGCATGCAAAAAAGGCAATGCTACAGTTGTCATGGGTGATTTCAATATGCAGGGAGACTGGGAAAATCAGGTTGCTACTGGACCCCAAGAAAGGGAATTTGTAGAGTGCCTCCGAGATGGATTCTTGGAGCAGCTTGTAGTGGAGCCAACCAAGGAAAAGGCAATTCTGGATTTAGTGTCATGTAATGAACCGGATTAAGGGAATTCAAGGTAAAGGAACCAGTAGCGACCACAACATGATACGTTGCATTAATCTGCAATTTGAGAGGGAGAAGGTGATATCGGTCGGATGTGTCGGTATTGCAGCTCAGCAAAGGCATGAGGGAGGAGCCGGCCAAAGTTGACTGGAAAGGGGCCCTAGTTGGGGCCACAGTGGAACAGCTATGGCAGGAATTTCTGGGAATAATCTGGTAGATGCAGGACCTTTTCATTCCAAAGAGGAAGAAAGATTCTAGGGGGAGAAAGAGGTGAACGAGGCTGACAAGGGAAATCAAGGATAGTATAAAACTAAAAGAGAAAACGTATAACGTATATGCAAACATTAGCGGGAAGCCAGAGGATTGGGAAGCTTTTAAAGAACAACAGAAGGTAACTACAGTAAAAAGGCAATATGGAGAGAAAAGATGAAATACGAAGGTATTCTAGCCAATAATATAAAACAGGATAGCAAGAGTTTCTTCAGTTATACAAAGAGTAAGAAAGAGGCAAGAGTGGACGTTGGGCCGCTGGTAATGATGCAGGAGGAGTGACAATGGGGAATAAAGAAATGCCAGAGGAGTTGAATAACTTTTTTGCATCAGTCTTCACAGTGGAAGACACCAGCAATGTGCCTGAAATTCAAGAGAGTCAGGGGGTGGACATTAGTGGAGGATGGGCCATTGCTAGGGAGAAGGTTCTTGAGAAGATGAAAGGAATGAGGTGGATAAGTCACCTGGACCAGATGGACTGCACCCTAGGGTTCTGAAAGCGGTGTCTTTAGAGACTGTGGAGGCTTTGACAGGGATATTTCAAGAATCACTAGAGGCAGGAGGGGTCCCAGATGATTGGAAAATTGCCAAAATTACCCCCGCTGCACAAAAAGAGAGCAAAGCGTAATCGTGGGAACGACAGTCGGTTAGTCGGATTTTAGAGTTCATTAACTCTATGAGGTTACGGAATACTTCGAAGGTCACAATAAATTAGGCCAAAGTCAGCATAGCTTTATGAAGGGGAGGTCTTACTTGAAAAATTTGCTAGAATTCGTTGAAGTAAATAGCAGGGCAGATAAAAGGAGAGTCAGTAGATGTTAAAGAAGGAACTGCAGATGCTGGAGAATCGATGGTACACAAAAGGCTGGAGAAACTCAGCGGGTTTCTTCAGCCTGAGAATCAGTAGATGTTGTTTACTTAGATTTTCAGAAAGCCTTTGATAAGGTGCCACACGTGAGGCTGTTAAGGAAGATGAGAGCCTACGGTATCCAAGGGCAGATACTAGCATGGATAGCAGGTTGGCTGGATGGCAGAAGGCAAAGAGTGGCAATAAAGGGGGCTTTTTCTGGTCGGCTGCCAGTGACTAGTTCCACAGGGGTCAGTGCTGGGACCGCTACTCTTCACATGGTATATAAATGATTTGGACGATGGGAATGAAGGCTTTGTGGCCAGGTTTGTGGATGATACAAAAATAGGTGGAAGGGCAGGTAGCAGAAAGTGGAAGGGCAGGTAGAGAAAGCAGGGACTCTGCAGATGGACTTGGACAGGTTGGGAGAGTGGGCAGATGGAATATAGTGTAGCACAGTTTGGAGTCATGCATTTTGGTGGTAGGAATAAAGGTGTAGACTATTTTCTAAATGGGGTGAGAATCCAGGAATTGGAGGTGCAAAGGGACTTGGAAGTGCTGGTGCAGGATTCCTAAACAGTTAATCTGCAAGACGAATCGGTAGTAAAGAATGCAAACTCAATGCGAGCATATATTTCAATAAGGCTTGTATACAAAATCAGGGATGTGATACTGAGGCTGTATAAGGCGCCGGTAAGACCGCATTTGGAGTATTGTGAGCAGTTTTGGACACTATGTCTGAGGAAGGATGTGCTGGCTCTGGAGAGGGTCCAGAGGAGATTTACAAGAATGATCCCAGGAATGAGGATAACCTATGATTACCGTTTGTCGGCACTGGGCCTGTACTCCTGGAGTTTAGAAGAATGAGGGGGGGACCTCATTGAAACATACAGAACAGTGAAAGGTTTGGATAGAATGTATGTGGAGAGGATTTTTCGACTCGTGGGAGAGTCTATGACTCGAGGTCATAGTCTCAAAATTAAAAGACGTTCTTTTAGGAAGGAGACAAGGAAAAATTTCATTAGTCTGAGGGTGGTGAATCTGTGGAATTCTTTGCCACGGAAGGCTGTGGAGGCCAAGTCAGTGGATATTTTTAAGGCAGAGAGATAGATTCTTGATTAGTACCGGTGTCAGGGGTTATGGGGAGAAGGCAGGAGAATGGGGTTAGAAGGGAGAGATAGATCATCTATGATTGAATGGTGGAGTATACAATGGGCCGAATGGCCTAAGTCTACTCCCATCACATGACCACATGACCTTATGACCCACACTTGCAGGCTGTCAAGATGATTGGGGCCACTAAATATTTGTTTGCCCTTGGCATTCACCAATGCTCAGCACAAAAAGAAAATAAATCAAAGAATCAGTCTGAAGAAGAGTCCCGCCCCGAAACGTCATCCATCCAGGTTCTCCAGAGATGCTGCCTGATCCACTGAGTTACTCCAGCACTTTGGTTCTTTTGAAAATCAGCATCCGCAGTTCCTAGTGTCTCCAAAGTAAATTATTAACCATTTTTCCTGATAAACATAAATCTATACCTGACAACACTAATAAAGGCAATTAAAACCATGTCAGTAATAAAAGCAGAACTTTTTACATGGGTGTTACATTCCAGAAAAACGGCGTGTAATTCAAAAATGCCTAAATGAAACAGATATTTTAACTGGTGTAAAGTTGAGCAAGTTATTAAAAAAAAGACAGTGCATCCATTTGGTTATTAGCTTTATTACAAAAATGCATAAATCAAACACATACGCGAGGTGCCTGTACTTACTTTCCAGCTGTAGAAACAAAGATGCTGGTTTATACCAAAGATAGACACAAAGTGCTGGAATAACTCAGAGGGTCAGGCAATATCTCTGGAGAAAAGGGATAGGAGACATTTCAGATTGCGACCCTTCTTCAGACTTGACCCAAAATGTCACCTATCCTTTTTCGCCCGAGATGCTGCCTGACCCAGAGTTACTCCGGCACTGCGTGTCTATCTTACTTTTCAGCCACCTACCACTAATTAGACAAATAGCGTTTTGCACGGTATCTAATCCAGCACAGGTTGAAGGGCAGATTTACCAAATACAGTCCCTTTAAACTCCAACTGCACTGGCAGCAAGACAGAACACTTCGCAGCCAATCTGGACTGATGAAAGCACTGGAACCATATAACCATATAACAATTACAGCACGTAAACAGGCCTTCTGGCCCTTCCAGTCCGTGCCGACCATTTATTTTCCCCATGTCCCATCTACCTGCACTCAAACCATACCCCTCAATTCCCTTCCCGTCCATATACCTATCCACTTTACTTTTAAATGTTACAATCGATCCTGCCTCCACCACTTCTGCTGGAAGATCATTCCACACAGCCACCACTCTCTGAGTAAAGAAGTTCCCCCTCATGTGACCCTAAACTTCTGTCCCTTAATTCTCATGTCATGCCCTCTTGTTTGAATCTTCCCTACCCTCAATGGGAAAAGCTTATCCACTGCAGATGCTGATTTAAACCAAAAATAGACACAAAAAGCTTGTGTAACTCAGCGGGACAAACAGCATCGCTGGGTAGAGGCCCTTCTTCAGTCTGAAGAAGGGTCTCAACCTGAAACATCACCCATTCCTTCTTTGCAGAGATGCTGCCTGTCGCACTGATTTACTCCAGCATTTTGTGTCTATCTTCGATACTTCTGATCTGTTCTTTAGCCAATGTGTGCGTATACGTGCAAGTGGTCCACTTGTATTTCTGGCCAAAGATAATTTTTCACTTTCAAAAGGCAAATTCAACCTTTTATTGTTTACTTTTGGCATTATGTTTCTCCGCCTATATTACAACCTGTACAAAGGCAATGCAACAAAATATATAAAACTCCATAATTACAAGGATACGGAACATTTATTAAAATGAATAGTTACACTGTACCTCTTCTCCCGAGAGATAATAGGCAGCCAGAAGGCCTCCAATAAACCTGATATTCACTTCAAAGACAGAGACTTCTGCATTCTGTTGAAAAAAAAAAGAATTAAGCTGTGACAACATTTATCAATATTAAATTTGAAGTCCAATAGTTTTTTGAGCATCTGAAAGATACAGCATGGAAACGCCGACCAGCAGTCACTGTTCACACAAGTTCCATGTTATCCCACTTTCTCACCCACACCCTACACTCTGGGTAATTTATGGAGACCAGCTAACCTATAAACCCGGAGACAAATACTGACATTTAAAAACAGCTAACTTTACTCCGCATCAGCATGAGTATAGAAGTCGGGAGGTTATGCTGCAGTTATATAAGACTTTAGTGAGGCCACATTTAGAGTATTGTATTCAATTCTGGGCAGTATGTTATAGGAAAGATGTTGTCAAGCAGGCATGTGCCGTCAGGGTAGGCAAGGTAGGCACTGCCTACCCTGACTAAAATTATAAAATGGTAATAACTAACTATAAATAATAAGACATGAGAGAATTATGCCTATCTAAGAGATCGATCTCCTAGGTACGCATAATTCTCCGTGCCTTTCATCCACAGCGCTTGTAGCCCTTGAAGCTCTGTGCAGCACACGTGCCGTTGGCGCTCCTTCAGGCCGCCAGTTTCAAGCGGGTCTGAAGGCAGCAGAAATTCTGCCTTTGCAGCACTGCGCATGCGCAGCAGCCTACTATGCATGCGCAGCGCTGGTTTATTGGCGGGGTTTTCAAATATGGATTGTCATTATTTTAAGTGTATCTTAGGAAACAAAGAGAAGAATGGAGTTCGTGTACCGATAATGTGGTAAGTACATTTTGTGTTTATGTTTTTAAATACCGTATTTCCCAGGGTGTGGGTGTGGGGGTGGGGGGAGTACACCTTTCACAGCGTTTGGGGAGTCTGGCACGGGGTAAAGTTGCGGGGAGGCCACAAATGTTGTGAAGGAGGGGATCGGGATAGTGCCACTTGCGACGCTCCTTGCACGGAGCCACTGCATTGAGGCAGGGGAGCGAGAAGTAGCTCGGGTGGCTGCGAGTGGCCGCCGGGCCGGACAGCGGGACCAGCCGCCACCTCAGCGCCTTCTGCCGACCCCGTCTCACCTCTAGCAGCTCTCCATCTAAAAACCTCTCTCCTGCCGCTCGCTGGCCTCACTCATGTCCTTAAATTCCGACAGCGCGATTGAGGTTACTCGGCTGTGGGAATGTAAGGATTTGCAGGAAGCGGCTGACATGAGCAAAATCAGCGAGTTGCAGGTGAGAGGTGTTCCGACGGGGAGCACTGCCAAAGGTGAGCGGGCAGGCAGAAGGCGCTGAAGTGGGGGGGGGGGGGGGAAGTTCTGCTGTTGGGTCCCGGCGGCCGCACGCAGCACCCGAGCTGCTTCTATCCCCCGCTACAATGTGGTGGCGCCGGGAGAGCAGTGGCAACGGTGAGTGAGTTACTGGCATTATCCCCGACCCCCTCCTTCTCCACACTCCTGCTCTCCCCGCAACTTTACCCGTGGCAGAGACCTTCCACACGCTGTGAAAGGAGCTCTCCCCCCAATTGGTCCCTTGAACAAGTGTTGTCATTCAATTAGATGACAACTGATTCAACTTTTCCCTGTGCTCCCGTTTTTTCCACCATCTCTCCACCTGCCATCACCCTTCACCCCCCCCACCCATTCAGTAATTCAGAATAAAGGAGACTTGGAAGCCTTGGGAAAATTGAATTGTTACTGTCTTTATTTTTATTTTCTATTTTTATGGAGAGAACAATCTGTTTTTTAATTTTTTTTAAAGCCGACTGACTACCTACCCTGAGTAATTACTCATGCACATGCCTGTTGTCAAGTTAAAAAGTGTGCATGGAAAATGTACAAGGATGTTGCCAGGACTCGAGGGTCCGAGTTACAGGGAGAGATTAACCAGGCTGGTACCCTATTCCCTGGAGCGCAGGAGGATGATGGGTGATCTTATGGAGGTATATAAAAGATCTTATGAGAGGAATAGATCAGGTAGACGCAGTCTCTTGCCCAGAATAGGGGAATTGAGAACTGGAGGACATGGTTTAAGGTGAAGGGGGAAAGAATCTTTTTCACACAGGTGGGTGTATGGAACGAGCTGCCGGAGGAGGTAGTTGAGGAATAGTTTCAGAGGTCTCAAAGGTCTTTTATTGGCACACATACCAATGAAGATACAGTGAGATGCGAATTACCATACAGCCACACAACAAAAAAAAGCAAAAAAGCAACGACACACAACTACATAAAACTTAACATAAACGTCCACAACAGCGGATTCCCCACATTCCTGTGATGGAAGGCAAAAAAGTCCAAACTTCATCCTCTTTACTCTCCCGCGGTCGGGGCAGTTGAACCATCCCTAGGCATGATCGAAGCCCCCGCGTCGGGGCGGTCGAAGCTCCTGCGGCATGGAGTTCCCGAAGTTCATCTCGAACCAGAGACCGCGAGCTCTGTGATGTTAAGTCCGCAAGCACCCGCAGTTGGAGATCCGAGGTCTAGCCCTGGCAAAGTGATCGCGAGTCCGCGATGGTAAGTCCGCAAGCACCCGCAGTTGGAGATCCAAGGTCTAGCCCTGGCAAAGTGATCGCGAGTCCGCGATGGTAAGTCCGCAGGCACCCGCAGTTGGAGATCCGAGGTCTAGCCCTGGCAAAGTGATCGCGAGCTCCCCGATGCTAAGTCCGCAAGCACCCGCAGTTGGAGATCCGAGGTCTAGCCCCGGCAAAGTGATCGCGAGTCCGCGATGGTAAGTCCGCAAGCACCCGCGGTGCAGCGCTCAAAATCGGTCTCCAGCAACGGCCACCAGCTCCTCCATATTAGGCCGCAGTGTGGACGGAGATACGATACGGATAAAAATCGCAACTCCATCGAGGTAACAGATTAGAAAGTTTCTCCCGACACCACCCCCCACATAAAACAAGCTAAAGAACATTAAAACATACATTTAACGCATACTATTAAAACACAAAGAAAGTCAGTCAAAGTCAATTTTATTCGTTCCATACACTCAGACTGCTATGCAGATAGGGGATATAAATGTACAGAATCCAATTACTTCTCTTCCACTTTAAGTGCATACATCCCTTATCATTTTGGCATATAATAGATTCAATATTAGAATGCATCTTCCAATGAGATTAAAAGTGGATAATACCAATTAGATTTCTACCTTCTAACTTATTCAGTATAAAAAATGACCGAACCTTATGACAATGGAAGCTGCAGTAATATTTTATAATTTTAACTAAATATCAACACTTCTCATGGGATTAACCCTTTCTCCTGCAATACATATGTTTTTAGAAATATATACGAATGCAGCAAATATGCCTGCATTGACAGGGTTTGGCCAGCAGGTGGAACTTGCTGAGCAATGATGTCCCAACAATTCCAGGATTGCTCTAACCGAATGAATGAATGATTGAATGAATGAATGAATACATTTATTGGCCAAGTATTCACATACAAGGAATTTGCCTTGGTGCGCTGCCCACAAGTGACAACACGACATAGTGACAGTTAAGAATGATACAAAAAACATTAAACAATAATAATAAAACATTATTGATTAAACATGTGAATTAAATAAAATACCAGAGCAAAAGGAGGCTACAGATTTTTGGCTGTTGAGTAGAGCAACTACTCGTGGATAAAAATTGTTTTTATGTCTGGCTGTGGCAACTTTGACAGTCCAGAGTCGCCTTCCAAAGGGAAGTGATTCAAAGAGTTTGTGGCCAGGGTGAGAGGGGTCAGAGGTGATCTTGCCCGCTCGCTTCCTGGCCCTTGCAGTGTACAGTTCATCAATGGAGGGAAGGTTGCAGCCATTAACCTTCTCAGCTGATCGGACGATTCGCTGCAGCCTCCGGATGTCGTGCTTGGTGGCTGAGCCAAGGATGATGGTTCCCAGGAACTTAAAAGACTCCACAGATGTGACTGTGTTGTTGCTGATGGTGAATGGGGTCAGGGGAGGGGAAGCTCTCCAAAATCCTACAATCAATTCCACTGTCTTAAGAGCATTGAGCTCCAGGTTGTTGCTACGGCACCAGGACGGCAGCTGTGACACTTCCTGTCTGTAGGCAGATTCCTCCCCATCCTGGATCAGTCCAATCAGGGTTGTGTCGTCCGCAAACTTGAGAAGCTTGACAGAGGAGTCAGTGGAGGTGCAGTCGTTGGTGTAGCGAGAGTAGAGGAGAGGGGAGAGTACGCAGCCTTGTGGTGCTCCTATACTAAGGGTTTGCGTGTCCGAGATGTGCTTTCCCAGCCTCATATGCTGCTTCCTGTCTGTCAGGAAGCTGGTGATCCACCGACAGAGGGGTTCAGGCACAGTCAACTCGGAAGGTTTGGAGTGTAGTAGCTCCAGCACAATGGTGTTGAATGCAGAGCTAAAATCAACAAACAGGATCCTCGCATAGGTCCCCTGGCGGTCTAGGTGCTGTAGGATGAAGTGCAGGCCCAGGTTGACTGCATCATCCACAGATCTATTGGCCCGATATGCAAAATGCAGAGGGTCCATGATATTTTTCAGCTTGGCCAGCACAAGCCTTTCAAGGGTCTTCATGACTACAGAGGTCAGCGCGACAGGCTTGTAGTCATTAAGGCCAGTAATCCTTGCCTTTTTGGGTAAAGAGACAATAGTGGAGACTTTGAAGCAGGCAGGGACAGTACAGGATTGCATGGACTGGTTGAAAATGTCTGTGTAGACCGGTGCCGGTTGTTCGGCACAGAGAGTACAGGGTGAAACATTGTCTGGTCCGGGAGATTTCCGGCTTTTCTGTCTTCTGAACAGCCTCTCCACCTCCTCTATTTTTATTGTTGACTAGATCAAGGGGAACCCGTTGGGTCCCGTCCCCTCAACGCGCGGTTGCCGGGGGGGGGGGGGGGGGGGGGGGGGGTGCTGCGGCGTCACACGCACACTAATGACCCCACACACACACAGGTGGGGAGGGGTCAGAGAGGGAGGGGGGAGAGAGGGAGGGGCCAGAGAGAGGAGGGGGAGTTGGTGGAGGGCGGCACACACATTAACCACTCCCACGGGGGGGGGGGGGTAGAGAGTGAGGGCAGAGAGAGAGTGAGGGGAGAGAGAGAGAGAGGGGCTGAAACAGAAGGGCAAGATTCAGAGGGAGAGGGAGTGGAGGGGAGGAGGAGGAGAGGGAGGGTGGGGGAGGAGGGGAGAGAGAGAGAGAGAGAGAGAGATGGGAGGAGGGGGAGAGGGAATAAGCTGAGTGCAGGGGAAGGGAAGGCGGTAAGGGAGGGGAGAAGGGGGTTTAGGGGAGGGAGGGCAGAGGGGTGGGGGAGAGGGAGGGGAAGAGAGAGAGGGAGGGGAAGAGAGAGAGGGAGGGGAAGAGGGGAGGCCTTACTCTCTGGAAACCCACAGCTGAGTGAGCGGGCGGGCGGGGGAGGGGAGGGGCGTGGCTTCAAAAGCTGCACGGGCAGCGAGAAGAAACTTCTTCAGCGCGTGATCGCCGCTGACCTGCATCTGCAGAACAAAGATCCTATAGCGGAGCAGAGCTGTAGGATCTTTGCTGCAGAACTTTTTCATTCTTTCTGCACCTTTTGAAGACCGGAGGGGTGGGCTAACGTACCTTGAGGAAAACTGCGCATGCGCGTTGACAGCAGCTGCATTAATCCAGAGCGGGGGGAGGGGCACGAGGAAAGGCATTGTGAATCAGCAGCTGGGCAGCCTTCCATTTAAAAATAAATGTCAGTATGGTGAAATATATATGGTAAATATATCTCGGGAAATAATTGACCAAATTTATAGAGGATTGATAGAGGATTGGATTTTTGAAATCATAAGGACATTTTCTACAAGAAGATGTAAAAATGGCCCTGTTATTGTAACATCAGCAGCGGTCAGATTTTAAAGGGCAGATTGGTCAACAATTTTAACAAAAAAGTTGGGGAAATAATGTACCAAATGTACAGAGTGGATTTCTAAAATCACAAGGAAAATCTCCACTGAAATATGAAAACATTTCCCCGTTTCGGCTTCTGGTTTTCGAGGAGATACGTTTCAAAGGCACACGCGCGCACACACACACACACACACACACACACAGAGTTTTTAATTATATATGATATGATATAACAGATGATGGAGAAGTGATGTTGTGCAGCACGGACGGTGTGGGTAAATGGGTGTGAGGCGCGATTGGAGAGGGGTGTGTGTAGAAGGGTCCATTCTTTGCAGACTGGGGTCTGGCTGTGTTTGTTGGAAAGGGGGCTCAAACTTGACTCAAACTGCATTGCCCTTTGGAATAGTCATCCAGAAGTTACCCAAATGGACTCCATCAAACTGTGACAAATCAAGCATTCTGCTTTCTTAAATCCTTTAAGTAACATTAGGAATAATGGACATGGTCAGCTATGGTGCTGGTAGTTCTTAGAATTAGCATTCACAAGTAACTTAGTGTTATAGAAAATAACATTAAACAACTGTGTCAATGCAGAAATGGGGAATGGGGGCCAGAAAATTTAAGACTCGCATTAACAAAGCTTTTTTTTTACTTGTAGGATCATCAAAAATAAATATTATTTTAATTGTTTTAAGTTTATTTTTGTTGCTGCAAGCTAAAAATACTAAAGGCTGCATGTCACATTGTTTGATGGTGAGTGCATGCAGATAATTCAATAGAAGCAACTGCTTGCCAATTTCAATGATTACCCGCAGTGAAACTGATAGATTGAGTTATTAAGAGACAGCGGTTTCTAATTACTGCGGGGAAGTTCCATTGAAGTTTTATTTTTCCCTGGACTGTTTTATTTGCAAGCAGTTTGTTTTCTGTTTGTCAATTCCCACAGTAACTTTTAAGTACCGTATTTCTTGGCAATGAAGATGCTATTTTTTACCCAAAAAGAAGACACAAAAATGTTGCTGTACTGAGTCTATCCCTCATTGCTGGCAGCTGATGGGAAATGGCTGTTAAGTGGGAAGCGGCCGTAAAAGGGCAGCGCCACTGGGTGGGGGGGGGGGGGGAAGAGTTCCTTTCACAGCGTGTGGGGAGTCTGGCCGGGTCAGCACAAATTGGCTGGGCCGCCAGGGGTAAAGTTGCGGGGAGGACAGGAGCGTTGAGAAGGAGGGAGTCGAGGATCATGCCAGCAACTCACTCACCGCAGCCGCGGCGCTCCGGGCGCGTGGCCACCGCATTGTGGCCTGGGAGGGAAGTAGCTCGGGTGGCTGCGAGTGGCCAACCAGACAACGAAACCGGCCGCCACCTCAGCGCCTTCTGCCGCCGGCAGGCTAGCCATGGTGTCCTTCAACACAGGAGCAACCGGTGGAGGTGGTGGTTGGCGGGTAGCTACGGGGTGGAAGGCTGGCTGCTCCGTCCCGGCTTCTCTTGCTCTCTCTCTCTCTCTATACTAGTCCCGGGGCAGGTGACTTGGGAACTGAAGTCAGTCCCGGGGCTCGCAGGCGACCTTTGTGCTACAGCCAGTCCCGGGGCAGGCGACCTTTGTGCTACAGCCAGTCCCGGGGCTCTCAAGTGACCTTTGTGCTACGGCCAGTCCCGGGGCTCGCAGGCGACCTTTGTGCTACAGCCAGTCCCGGCGCAGGCGACCTTTGTGTTACAGCCAGTCCCGGGGCTCGCAGGCGACCTTTGTGCTACAGCCAGTGCCTGGGCCGCAGGCGACCTTTGTGCTACAGTCAGTCCCGGGGCTCGCAGGCGACCTTTGTGCTACAGCCAGTCCCGGGGCTCGCAGGCGACCTTTGTGCTACAGCCAGTCCCGGGGCTCGCAGGCGACCTTTGTGCTATAGCCAGTCCCGGGGCTCGCAGGCGACCTTTGTGCTACAGCCAGTGCCGGGGCAGGCGACCTTTGTGCTACAGCCAGTCCCGGGGCTTGCAGGCGACCTTTGTGCTACAGCCAGTCCCGGGGCTCACAGGCGACCTTTGAGCTACAGCCAGTCCCGGGGCTCGCAGGCGACCTTTGCGCTACGGCCAGTCCCGGGGCTCGCAGGCGACCTTTGTGCTACAGCCAGTCCTGGGGCTTGCAGGCGACCTTTGTGCTACAGCCAGTCCCGGGGCTCGCAGGCGACCTTTGCGCTACGGCCAGTCCCGGGGCTCGCAGGCGACCTTTGTGCTACAGCCAGTCCTGGGGCTTGCAGGCGGCCTTTGTGCTACAGCCAGTCCCAGGGCAGGTGACCTTTGTACTACAGCCAGTCCCGGGGCTCGCAGGCGACCTTTGTGCTACGGCCAGTCCCGGGGCTCGCAGGCGACCTTTGTGCTACAGCCAGTCCCGGGGCAGGCGACCTTTGTGCTACAGCCAGTGCCGGGGCTCGCAGGCGACCTTTGTGCTACGGCCAGTCCCGGGGCACGCAGGCGACCTTTGTGCTACAGCCAGTCCCTGGGCAGGCGACCTTTGTGCTACAGCCAGTGCCGGGGCTCGCAGGCGACCTTTGTGCTACGGCCAGTCCCGGGGCTCGCAGGCGACCTTTGTGCTACAGCCAGTCCCTGGGCAGGCGACCTTTGTGCTACAGCCAGTGCCGGGGCTCGCAGGCGACCTTTGTGCTACGGCCAGTTCCGGGGCTCGCAGGCGACCTTTGTGCTACAGCCAGTGCCGCTCTATGATCTTTGCTGGGAACTGCAGCTAGTCCCGGGGACGTGAGGGATCTGGGAACTGAAGCCAGTCCCGGGGCACGCAGGTGATGTTGCCGACCCCTGGACTAAACCAAACCTTTGATCCTGTCCCACCATCCCATTCTCAAAATTTAGCAACGTAAATTGGGGGTGTGTCTTCGACGCAGGTGTGTCTTCGTTGCCGGGAAATACAGTAGCTCTCTGGGTCCTGGTCAAAATGGCGTTAACAACCCACAGAATACAAATAGTGCCCCCTAATTCATCAATCCTGTTATATCCATGAAACACACAGTATAGCAGAACAAATTGTATTCAGCCTGTCCTGCTGAGTTACTCTAATTATATTTAGCTTTCTGTACCATCAGTTACATTTTGATTGCCAGCAATTTATCAATCTGAAAGGTTTTAAACAAATTGAAAATCTTGCAAAATACAGAGCCATAGATGTGTAGGGGACTGCCTAGTAGGATCCATTTGTGGCAGTAAGGAGAGTAGGAGAACACAATATGAGGAAGGGTGCTGCACAGATGGAAGCAATGAGGACAGAATAACATCATACGGAATCAAATAATAAAATGTGGCTCTCTCATTGAACAAGCCAACTCATTATCCATGTTCTGCCTGAGCTGCTAAGTTACTGCATTGTGTCCCTTTCTTCTACACCAACTCATTTGCAGTTGAGACACAAAGTGCTGGAGTAACTCGGCGGCTCAGGCAGCATCTCTAGAAACAATGGATAGGTGATGTTTTGGGTCAGCAGCCTTCTTTGGACTTATTTATACAGTTTAAGCAGCTACAAAAAATACACAAACTGATGGTTTATGGACTCACTTTGGGAAGGAGAACTCTTGGATAGAACATAGTTTCAGATCAAATACCCTCCATCAGAAGTGAGAAAGACAAAGCATTGGTCCAGGTGGTAAAGGTGGGGAGGGCAAAGGATGGAATGAAACTAAAGTGTAAAATGGCATTGAAAGAACAGATAAGCTCCCCTTCTCCATGTAATGCGGTGCTAATATTGTGATATCACGGTGTGAAGTCTCGCAATGTAGTATGTTTACCATTAATACACTTCCCTTCATCCGAAGCAGGCTGCCGCCATGCTGAAATGGAGTTCAAACCTTTGACTTACCACACTGAAATCTAGGTTCTTCTCGATCCATTCTTTCCCATCTCGAAATTCATCAAAAAGACCCATGATGTAGAGGGTATCTAATGCATCCACTATGGTAGCACCCAATTGCGAATTTCCTAAAAGAAACAACAACATTCAATAGTTTACAAGGTGCTTGGGTAGAACTGCAATTTGATCAAAACTGATTGCCCAACTAACACTTGAGTATCCAGACATGGTGTTTTCTGGCACAGAAACATACCTTTCAGCCCAACACATTCATGCTCACCAAGATGACTATCCGAGTTTATTGTATTTGTCTACATTTAGATTCACAGAGTTACAGCCATACAGCACAGAAGCAGAGCCTTTGGCCCAACTTGCCCATGCCAACCAAGATGCCACATCTAAACTAGTCCCACCTGCCCGCATTTGGCCCATATCCCTATAAATGCTTAATTTTCCATATACCTGTCAAATGTCTGTTATTTCGCCAATGCCGCTCTAAACCATTCCCATCCCTGTACCCAGTATGTTTAAATGTCTTTTACCACCCATGTTTATAATATCCTGCCAGCTCGTTGCTAATACTCACCACACTGAAAAAATGTTGCCCCTCAGGTCCCTATTTAATCTTTCCCCTCTCACTTTAAATCTGTGCCCCCTACTATAAGATCATGACCATACCTTGTGTACACGCTTTACAAATGTATAACCCCCTACAATGTCACCCCTAGATCTCCTACACCCCTGCCTAACCATCCCTCCTCATATTTAAAACCCTCCAGTCTCAGTTACATCCCAGTGAATCTTCTCCACGCCATTTCCAGCTTAATGACATCCTCCCTATAGTTGGGTGACCACAACTGCACAGAGTAATTCCAAGTGGAATTTCAGTACATATATATTGTGCATTTGCAACTGACTGAATACTGGTATCTGTCATCTTTCATCTTCTCACCCATTTGTGCTTTCCAAACCCTGTTGCCTCTCTGTTCTGCCTTATCACAAGCTAGCTCCTTACTGCTAAGCCAAAATGCTGCAGGCGACTGCATAGAATGGAGCCATACAGATGGAGGGGTAAACCTCACCAGATCCAAAATTACTACCAGTAACACAAAACAACAAGGTACCAGTATCGGCATGTGCATCGGTAGTAAAGGGTTCTTCAGAAGTGAATGTCACACCAATTGCTCCTTGTGCATCATAGTAAAGAAAGCAAACTCAATGCTAGTATTTATTTCAAGAGGGGTTGTATGCAAAAACAGGGATGTAATGTGGAGGCTCTATAAGGCGCTCGTTAAGGCCCAATTTGGAATATTGAGAACAATTTTGCGCACCATATCTGAGGAAGGATATACTGGCTCTGGAAAGGGTCCAGAGGAGGTTTACAAGAATGATCCCAGGAATTAGTAGGTTAACCAATCATAAGCATTTGTCGGCACTGGGCCTGTACTTGCTGGAATTTAGAAGAATGAGGGGGAACCTCATTGAAACGTACAGAATAGTGAAAGGCCTGGATAGAGTGGTTGTGGAGAGGATGTTTTCACTAGTGGGAGAGTCTAGGACGAGAGGTCATAGCCTCAAAATTAAAGGACGTTCTTTTAAGAAGAAGATGAGCAGAAATTTATTTAGTCGAGGATGGTGAACCTGTGGAATTCTTGGCCACAGAAGGCTATGGTGGCTAAATCAGTGGATATTTTTACGGCAGAGATAGATTTTTGATTAGTAATGGTGTCAGAGATTATGTGGAGAAGGCGGGAGAATGGGGGTAAGGAGGGAGAGATAGATCAGAGGAATGGAGGGGTATGGTCTGAGTGCAGGTAGATGGGACTAGGGGAAAATAAATGTTCGGCACGGACTGGAAGGGCCTGTTTCCGTGCTTTAATTGTTTTATGGTTATATGGTTATCAGCCATGATTGAATGGAGTAGCCTTGATGGGCCGAATTGCCCAGTTCTACACTTATTTCTTATGATCAATGTCCACAATGAAAGCCGCTTCCTGAAAGCTGAAAATTCATGTTATCACATTCTTCCATCAACTTACTTTTGAGACTAAATCGCAGCTACGTTTTGTCGGCAGCACCCCACCAGAGAGCAATTGTCACATGTATCGAGGTACAGTGAAAAGCTTTGTTGTGCATGTTCCAGTTCCAGAGCCAAAGTCCACATTAGGATAGAGGTGAATTGGACACTACCTTAGTTTATGGAAGGAGCGTTCAGAAGCCTGATAACAGAGGGGAAGAAGCTGTTCCTGAGTCCAGTGGTCCAATGAAATGTGGGAATGGAATGAATGGTGGGGAGTCTAGTCTGTGTGAAATCAGGCCACACAGAAGTACAATAGTGCAAAGAGAAAAATACCAGAGTGCTGAATATAGTCTTACGGCATTGTCAGTTATGGAGAAAAATGCAAGTTCCTCAATGAGGTAGGTTGGAAGATCACGATTGCACCGTAGCTTATGGAACAATTTAGTAGTCTGAAAATGGTGTTATAGAGTGATACAGTGTGGAAATGGGCACTTCTGCTCAACTTGCTCACTCCGGCCAACAATGTCCCAGCTACACGAGTCCCACTTGTCTGCGCATGGTCCAAATCCCTCCAAACCTGATCCAAGATTGTGCCTGTCTGTGGCGACATGTTGCCACAGACAGCTTACATGTATAAAAGAATCAGAATTATAATCAGAATCACACTTTATTCACCAAGTATGTTTTGCAACATACGAGGAATGTCATTGGCCAGGTCAGTCATACAATTAAAAGCAACAGATCACTCAAAAACACTTTTAACATAAACATCCACCCCAGTGACTCCTACACATTCCTCACTGTGATGGAAGGTGAAATAAAGTTCAAGTCCTTCCGTTTGTTCTTCCTCGGTCGATTTCAGCTCTCCTGTGCCGGGCGATCGAAGCTAGTGTCGGGGCTGGTCGAGCCTTCCGTGATGTTGGAGCTCCCGACTCGGCCTCACCCAAGACTGCGAGCCCTTGGTGTTGATTCCGTGGTGGCCGCGATCCCAGGCAAGGGATCAGCTCCGATGTCAAGTCCATGCCCCGCGGTGGGGCTCACGACAGTCCGAGGAGGCTTCCAGCTCCATCAATGTTAGGCCGCAGAGCCCGGAGAATGGGATCCGAAAATTGATCACATCTCCGGGAAGGTAAGAACTTGAAAAAAAAGTTTCCCCAAATCCCCTCCCCCCCTCCCCCCACATAAAACATAACGAACAGACTGCCGGCAGGGCAGCTATCTCCCTGGCGCCCCTGGTGGTCTTAACAGAAATCACCGTTGTAACTGACAAGCTGCTAATGCATTTAAACGCGTTAGCGCTATTGCAATCTACCAGCAGCAATGGAGCTGCCGACTGTAAGGGAATTCCCGATCGCAGGGGAATCCCCGACCTGGTGGAGGAACGCGGTAACAGTAAGTACTATACCTGGACACACTGGGGGGAGGCCTCCATGGTGCCCGGAAACGTGGTAGGCGGGCAGAACTAGGTCAGACTGATGCGCAGGGGACTACAACCCCCTCTCTCTACCATCCACCGAGTCAATGTACAATCACTGGAAAATAAAGTGGAGGACTTATGGTCGAGGCTGCTTTACCAAAGGGAGCTGAGGGAATGCTCTGTGCCCTGTTTCATAAAGACATGGCTCACCCCCAGCTCCCCAGATTCAGCTGTCCAGCCTGAAGTTTTCTCCATCCATCGTATTGACTGAATGCAGGCATCTGGGAAAGGGAGAGGAGGGGGCGTCTGCCTCATGGTCAACTCTCCATTGTGCTCAGACGTGGCAGTTCTGTCTAACTCCTGCTCTCCACACCTGGAACATCGGACGGTGAAGTGGCGGCGCTGCCTTGGCAGCTGCGGCTCGCCTGCAGTCCGTCTGTTCGTTTTTTTTTGTTGTTTTCTTGTCCTGTTTTAGCTTGTTAATTTGAGTTATTAGGTTGTGTATGTGTGTGGGGTGGGTGGGAGAAACGCGATTTAGTCTCTTCCTTGGGGGGACGCGACTTTTCTTGTCGTATCCCCCGTCTCCGTCTGCGCTGAGGCCTAATGGCGGAGCTGGCGGCCTCCAACTGCGACCGACCTCGAGGCAGAGCCAGCCAGGACTTACCAGCGCGAGGCTGGCCGTCTTCTGGACTGTTGTCGTTACAGACTAAATAAGGAAATGTATTGAGGACCGTGTTTCAACAAAACCTTCCGAGTGTTTCCTTTCTTCAAATACAACTTTGCTCAAGTAGCCAAAGGTTGAACTGACACACGTCAAGGGATCGATGTGTGTCAACAGACATTAAGGCATGTGCCACTCTTTGCCTTCAGTCATCCAGCCAACCTGCTATCCAAGCTAGTATTTGCCCTTTGATACTCATTTTCCTTAGCAGCCTCACGTGTGGTACCTTATGAATACATACCCTGAACTTTTATTGCCAGAGGTTGAGCAGGCTAGGACTTTATTCCTTGGAGCGCAGGAGGCTGAGGGGTAATCATTTGGGATATATAAAATAATGAGGGGAATAGACAGAGTAAATGCATTCTCCTGCCTTCTTCCCATAAACCCTGACACTGGTACTAATCAAGAATCTACCTATCTATCTCTGGCTTAAAAATATCCATTGACTTGGCCTCCGCAGCCTTCTGTGGCAAAGAATTCCACAAATCACCACCCTCGGACATAAAAAAATACTCAACTCTTTCCTGAAGGAACGTCCTTTAATTTTGAGATTATGACCTCTAGCCCTCGACTCTCCCCATCGCTCGATCCAAGCTTTTCACTATTCGGTAAGGTTCAATTAGGTACCCCCTCATCCTTCTAAACTCCAGCGAGTGCAGGCCCAGTGCTGTCAAATGTTCATCATATGTTAACCCACTCATTCCTGGGATCATTCTTGTAAACCTTCTCTGGACCCTTTCCAGAGCTAGTACATCCTTCCTCAGATATGGGACCTAAAATTGCTCACAATACTCCATACAGCACCTTATAGAGCTTTACATCCTTGTTTTTGTATTCTAGCCCTCTTGAAATAAATGCGAGCATTGCTTTGCCTTCCTTACTACTGATTCGACTTGCAAATTAACTCTTTAGAAATCCTGCATCAGCACTCCCAAGTCCCTTTGCACCACCGATTTCTGGATTCTCTCCCCATTTAGAAAATAGTCTACGTCTTTATTCCTACCACCAAAACGCATGACTCCACGCTTTGCAACGCTATAAGTGGATAGGTACATGGACGGGAAGAGAATAGAGGGGTATGGTCTGAGTGCAGGTAGATGGGACTAGGGGAAAATAAATGTTCGGCACGGACTGGAAGGGCCGAGAGGGCCTGTTCCCGTGCTGTAATTGTTATATGGTTATAACCCATCTGCCACTCTCCCAACCTGTCCAAGGCGGTCACAGAGGCGCAACATTAGAATTGTGCCTTACAGAAAATGCAGTGCCGGAGACTCAGGGTTCCTGACTACGGGAGCTGTCTGCACGGAGTTTGTATGTTCTCCCCGTGATCTGCGTGGGTTTTCTCCGAGATCTTTGGTTTCCTCCCACACTCCAAAGATGTACAGGTTTGTAGGTTAATTGGCATGGTAAATGTAAAAATTGTCCCTAGTGGGTGTAGGATTGTGTTAATGTGCAGGGATCGTTGGTTGGCATGGATCCGGTAGGAATCCGAGGAGTATGCTGCGTCCGTGTCTGCTTACATGGAGAAGTGCATTGAGGATGTCTGTGTCACCAAGACCATCACTGTACGGGCCAACCAGAAACCCTGGATGACCACAGAGGTACGTGGAATGCTGAGAGCACGTAATGCCGCGTTTAAATCCGGCGACGTGTTGGCACTCAGATCCGCAAGAGCCAACCTGAACCGAGTCGTCAGGCTGGCCAAGCGTGCCCATGGTCAGAAAATCCAGAGCTTCTTCCATGACCCCAAGAACACCAAGCGCATGTGGCAGGGAATCAAATCAATCACGGACTATAAGACTGCTTCACCACCCTGTGATGACAACATTGAGTTCCTCAATAAACTCAACAACTATTTTGGTCGGTTCGAGGCACTAAATAACACACCTGCAAGCAAAGGTATTCCTCATTGTGAGGAAAAGGCACTCAGTCTTGACATAGTGGATGTTCGGAGGTCCCTAAAAGGAGTGAACGCGCGAAAGGCGGCAGGCCCTGATAACATACCAGGGCGGGTGCTCAGGGAATGTGCTGATCAGCTGGCACATGTCCTTACGGACATATTTAACACCTCGCTGAACCAGGCGGTCGTCCCATTATGTTTCAAGACTGCCACCATCATACCTGTGCCAAAAAAATCCAACATACAATGTCTCAATGACTACCGCCCTGTAGCACTCACCCCCATAATGATGAAGTGCTTCGAGAGGCTGGTCAGGGACCACATCACCTCCAGACTCCCCTCCACACTCGACCCATACCAGTTTGCTTACAGGCCAAACCGCTCCACAGAGGACGCTATATCCTCCGTGCTCCATCTGAGCCTGGAACATTTAGAGGAGAAAAACACCTATGTGCGAATGCTGTTCGTGGATTTCAGTTCAGCATTCAACACCATTATCCCCCAGCACCTGATAAGCAAACTGGTTCCATTGGGCCTCGGCACCCCCATGTGTAACTGGCTACTGGACTTCCTCACTGACAGA
Source organism: Raja brachyura (assembly GCA_963514005.1). The sequence continues at coordinate 66,864,411 of OY740792.1, forward strand.
CCACAGTCTGTGAGGGTTGGAAATAACACCTCCAATACCATCTCTCTAAGCACCGGCTCCCCTCAGGGCTGTGTCCTGAGTCCACTGCTGTTCACCCTGATGACTCACGACTGTTGTGCCAGGTTTAGTACAAACCACATCATGAAGTACGCAGATGACACAACAGTGGTGGGCCTCATCAGGGACGACAATGAGCTGGCTTACAGGGAGGAGGTGAAACAACTGGTGGACTGGTGCAATACGAACAACCTGATCCTGAATGTCGAGAAAACAAAGGAGATTATCGTCGACTTCAGGAAAACCCGGCACAGTCCCACACCACTTCACATCAATGACAGCGATGTGGAGGTGGTCAGTAGCACAAAGTTCCTGGGGGTGCAGGTCACAAACAGTCTGACCTTGTCGATTAACATCTCATCAACTGTTAAGAGAGCGCAGCAGCGGTTGCACTCTCTGCGCCGGATGAGAAGAGCTCATCTCCCCCATCCCATCCTCACCACTTTCTACAGGGGCACCATAGAGAGTATTCTGACCAGCTGTATCTCTGTCTGGTTTGGGGACTGTAGAGCCTCCGACTGGAAGTCTGTGCAGAGAGTGGTGAGGACAGCGGAAAAAATCATCAGGACCTATCTCCCCTCAATCGGGGATATTGCGACCAAACGCTGTGTGTCTAAGGCCAGCAGTATCATAAAAGACCCCACACATCTCCATCACGGACTGTTCACTCTGCTGCCCTCGGGAAAAAGATACCGCAGCATGAGGAGCAGAACATCAAGGTTCCGCAACAGCTTCTTCCCACGAGCCATCAGACTCCTGAATGCCATGTAAATGGGCTGCCACTATTGTCTATTTATCCTTTTCATACATACCTATCCTTCGGTTAATTTATTGTGTTGCACAGGGAGCCAAATGCAACGTAATTTCGTTTGGAACTGCATATATCAATGTATTTCTAAATGACAATAAAGTTTGTTTGACTTGACTTGACTTTGACTTGAAGAGCCTGTTTCCGCACTGCATCTCTAAACTAAACGTCCTTCTGTAGAGTCCCAGCTTTCTCTACACTACCTGCCCCTCCACCTATTTTCGTATCATCTGCAAACCTGGCCACATAGCCTTCAATCCCCTCATCCAAATCATTAATATACAACATGAAGAGTAGCAACCCCAGCACTGACCCCTGCGGAACTCCACTAGTCACTGGCAACCAACCAGAAAAAGCCCCCTTTATTGCCACTCTTTGCCTTCAGTCATCCAGCCAACCTGCTATCCAAGGTAGTATTTACCCTTTGATTCCATGGGCTCCCATTTTCCTTAGCAGCCTCACGTGCGGCACCTTAACAAAGGTTTTCTGAAAATCTAGGTAAACACCATCCACTGACTCTCATTTGCCTGTCCTGCTATTTACTTCTTCAAATAATTCCAGCAGATTCGGAAGAAGGGTTTTGGCCCGAAACATTGCCTATCTCCTTCGCTCCTTAGATGCTGCTGCACCCGCTGAGTTTCTCCAGCATTTTGTGTACCTTCCCAAAACCATGTTGACCAGCCTATTTTATCATGAACTTCTCAGTACTACGTAACCTCATCCTTTCAAATGGACTCTAAAATCTTACCAAATTCATACCAAAGTCATAGTCATACAGCATGGAAACTGGCCCTTCTGCCCAACTTGCCCACACCTACCAACATGCCCCATTTACACTTCCCAATCCCTCTAAACCTGTCTTATCTCTGTACCCGTCTAATTGTTTCTCAAACATTGTGATAGTCCCTGTCTCAACTACCTCCTCTGGCAGTTCCATACACCCACCACCCTTTGTGAGAAAATGGTATGCCTTTAGATTCAATCTTTTCCCCTTCTCCTTAAACCTATGTCCTCGAGATGGTTCTCAATTCCCCTCCTCTTGGCAAAAGACTGTGCATCTGCAATCTATTCCTCTCATGACTTTACACACCTCCATAAGACATCCGGTGGCGCTGTTGCTAGCTGCCTCCGCCTTCAGTCCGATATCTTTTTGTTTTTTTGTTATGTTTGAAGATCGTTTTTTGGTGTGGTTTTTTTTTGTCTTTATGTGAGGGGAAGAGGATACTGTAAGGGGGATACCGTCCTTCAGTCACTTCCAGGAGAGGATGCGACTATTATTCGAGTCCCCTATGGCCTACCTACTGGATTGGCGCGGCCTTTCCTGCCGGGACCGACCGACCAGAGCTCCAGCAGCAGCGGCGCAGCGTTGGATGCATCGTGGGGCGGGCGATGCCTTACCGGGGATCGCCGTTTGGAGCTCCGGAATGCTGGGCCTGCTGCACCGACATCGCGGAGCTGTGGTTCACGGAGCTCCCAACGCAGGCGGCGCTGATCAACATCGCGTAGTCCTGCGACTCCGCCCGGCTCGGCCTGTGGAATTCAGGAGCCGCGGACTCCGGTGGAAAGTGGCTGACTTGGAGGTCCGGGCTGCTGAGGATGTTCTCCGTCGGGGTTCAGCGTCGGGGTTCCATCGTTCCCGGTGAGAGGGCCTGAGCACCAGGCAGCCCGTGGCGGTGATTGCGGGTGCTCGGGAGGCCCCGACCATGGGTGAACAGTTGGGATGATCGGCGGGGAGGCTGGCTGGACTATGGTACCTTCCTTAACTCTGGTGCCGCTGTGGAGTTATGATGTGTCGTGGACTTCTGTGTTTGTCCTTTTTATTTTATTTATTTATTTTTATGTTACATGACTGTAAGGAAAATCCATTTTGTTGTCTCTTATGAGATAATGACAATAAATTGAATACAATACAATAAGATCACCCCATCATCCTCCTGTGCTCCAAGGAATAGAGTCCCAGCCTACTCAACCTCTCCCTGTAGCTCACACCCCCGAATCCTGGCAACATCTTTGTAAATCGTCCAACCTTGACTTATTTCCTATTACATGGCACCCAGAACTAAACACAATACTAAATGAGGCCTCACCAATGTCATATATAACTGCAACATGACCTCCCAAAGTCCAGGGACTAAGAGTAAAATCGCTCAAAGATTAAGCAGAAGTCCAGCAATTCACATCACCATAGCATGTGGATGTTTCTCATTGCTCTCAAGGTCATCCACAGCCCAACAATCAAGGACCCATATCCTAACTAGGGCAAGAAATACATGCACAATTATCAAGGACAGAGATGCAGTCAGCATTGCCGGAAGGAACAGTAAACCACTCAACCATGTGTGTCATTGACATGGTTTCCTGATATATATCTTCATCTTATGGCCACTCTGGAGAGAAGTAGAGAACAGCAAAGCCACTTACGCACAAAGCCACTTTAACATCACTAGTGCTGTTAATTGAAGGGAATATCCAGCAACCTTAACAAATTTCATTTTTTCCCCACTGTCATCATGGATTACCTTCACAACCAATGGCATTGTTATCTTAAAATGCAATAATCACTCCAACGTTTTGTGTTCAGAGCCGTGTGTTTTTGTTTAAGGCAATAAGACATTAATGAAACAAATACACACAACCAATTAAACCAGTTTAGTCAAGTATCAGAGAAGACAAAGTGATGAAGTAATTTAACGGATCAGGCAGTCATACGTCAGCGGGTACACAAAAGGCTGGAGAAGCTCAGCGGATGCAGCAGCATCTAAGGAGCGAAGGAGATAGGCGACGTTTCGGGTCGAGACCCTTCTTCAGACTGGTTAGGGATCAGGGAAACGAGAGATATAGACGGTGATGTGGAGAGATAACAAACAATGAATGAAAGATATGCAAAAAAGTATCGATGTTAAAGGAAACAGGCCATTGTAAGCTGTTCGGCGAAACGATCGCCAAGCCTCCGCTTGGTCTCACCGATATAGATCAGCTGGCATCTGGAGCAACGGATGCAGTAGATGAGATTGGAGGAGGTGCAGGTGAACCTCTGTCGGACCTGGAAGGACTGCTTGGGTCCCTGAAAGGAGTGGAGGGGGGAGGTGAAGGGACAAGTGTAGCATTTCTTGCGGTTGCAAGGGAAAGTGCCCGGGGAAGGGGTGGAGCGGGAGGGAAGGGAAGAATTAACAAGGGAGTTGTGGAGGGAGCGGTCTTTGCGGAAGGCAGACGGGGGGAGATGGGAAGATGTGGCGAGTGGAGGGGTTATGTTGGAGGTGGCGAAACTGGCGGAGGACTATGTGTTGTATGTGCCGGCTGGTGGGGTGAAAGGTGAGGACCAGGGGGACTCTGCCCTTGTTGCGAATGGGGGAATGGGGAGAGAGGGCAGTGCTGCGGGGTATGGAGGAGACCCTGGTGCAAGCCTCATCTATAGTGGGGGAGGGGAATCCCCGTTCTCTAAAGAATGAGGACATTTGTGATGACCTGGTGTGGAACACGTCATCCTGGGAGCAGATGCAGCGTAGACGGAGGAATTGGGAATAGGGGATGGAGTCCTTACAGGAAGCAGGGTGGGAGGAAGAGTAGTCCAGGTAGCTGTGGGAGTCAGTTGGTTTGTAGTGGATGTCGGTCAGGAGTGTATCACCTGCAATAGAGATGGTGAGGTCAAGGAATGGTAGGGAAATGTCGGAAATGGTGTGTATTTGAGTGCCGGATGGAAGTTGGTGGTGAAATGGATGAAGTCAGTCAGTTGTGTGTGGGTGCAGGAGGTGACACCAAAGCAGTCGTCGATGTAACGGAGGTAGAGGTCGGGGATGGGGCCTTGGTACGCCGAGAACAAAGCTTGTTCAACGTGCCCGACAAAGAGGCAAGCGTAGCTAGGGCCCATGCGTGTGCCCATAGCTACGCCTTGTGTTTGTACGGGAAGGGAATGGAGGGGTATGGTCTGAGTGCAGGTAGATGGGACTAGGGGAAAATAAATGGTCGGCACGGACTGGAAGGGCCGAGAAGGCCTGTTTCCGTGCTGTAATTGTTATATGGTTATATGGAAATGTAAGGAGTCAAAAGAGAAGTTATTGAGGGTAAGGACCAACTCTGCTAGGCGGAGGAGGGTGTCAGTGGACGGGTATGGGTTGCTCCTCTGGTCGAGTCATATGTCAGCTATTTCCACGATTTATTGCCTAAATTCTGACATAATTGCAAATTCTGTAAATATTCAGGTCAGACATCTGTGTTAATGAAACAATTACTATTTCAGATGAATCACACACTTCAATCCCTGATCAAATACATCAAAAATAGGACCTTTCTTCAAAGTTGTCCCGCCTCCAGCATTTTCCGATTTCATGTTCACAGGTTATAGCAGCAGAATTCGCCAATTCGGCTCATTAGGTCTACTCCACAATTTACTCATAGCTGTTCTATCTATCTCTCTCAACCCCATCTCCTGCCTTCTCCCCATCACTCCCGACACCTACGTGTAGGAAAGAAGTGCAGATGCAGGTTTAAATCGAAGGTAGACACAAAATGCTAGAGTAACTCAGCGGGACAGGCAGCATCTCTGGAGAGAAGGAATGGGTGACGTTTCGGGGTCAAGATCCTTCTTCAGAACCCTGACACCCATACTAATCATGAATTTGTCAATCTCCACCTCAAAAATATCCATTGATTTGGCCTCCACAACCTTCTGTGGTAATGAATTCCACAGATTCACCACCCTCTGACTAAAGAAATTCCTCCTCATCTCCTTTTTAAAGGTACGTCCTTTTATTCTGAGGCTATGACTTCTTGTCCTATTGCCCCATTGATGGAAACAACCAACATAATCAGACTCGTCACACAAGGCTTAAATTATGTTGACTGCACAAGGATCCGGGATCCTTCTTCTTTTGGAAACATAAGTTTCCAAAGTAAACTGAAGTAGGATATATACCCTTCATTTTGCTCGCTGCATTCCAAAGATGCTCAACAACCAGAAAGGGATAAAGGTTATAGGGGCAAGGTGTGTGAAGTCTGGAAAAGAGAACAACCCTGTCACACAACAATCTGCTCCAACTCACGTTCATGAACAGAAATGCACAAGTCGTATAGCAGAAACGTTTTGGATAATGAAGTCTGGAGACGTCCCTGAATCTTTTGATGTACAGCGATGAAACCAAGCTATGTTACAGCCTGGGTTGTTTTTGTAACTGGAATGCTTGACAAAGGAAGTTCAAAATGAGATTGATTTTATTTAGACACTTATTCAGAGCAAGTGCAGTCATCAGTAAGTGTTTAATCCATTTGGAAGAAAGTCAGAGGATCGCTGTTGAAAGATCTGGCTACTTTCTGAACCAAAATCTGCTTCAGGCAAGCGCTAAGACACGGTGTGTAAGAAGGAACTGCAGATGCTAGTTTAAACTGAAGATAGACACAAAATGCTGGAGTAACTCAGCGGGACAGGCATCATCTCTGGAGAGAAGGCATAGATGACGTTTCGGGTCAAGACCCTTCTTCAGACTGAAGACTCGAGACCTGAAGTGTCTTTCCAGAGATGCTGCCTGTGCCAGAGTTACTCCAGCAGTTTGTGTCTATCTTACGCGCCAAGACACTGTTGATTATCCAACAGCAAGAAAACTAACAATTGGCTAAAGTACGGTTATAAATAAAGAACAAATATTGCGAACATTGCTTTGGAAGTTGCCACCAATTCAAGTAATAATTGCTAAGATTAGGAAAATGTGCAATTAACTCTATACTACATATTGTACACGCACAGGATTTGACAGTAAAAGAAAGGCCGACAGTGCTGGAGTAACTCAGCCGGTCAGGCAGCATCCCTGGAGGACATGGACAGGACTTTATAGTGTAGTTTTAAAGGGTGTGCAGGAATAGTAAGATTGAACGAGAACTTACCAAGTTTGAAGGTTGATCTTTATTTCATGAGGAGTTGCGGTGAGGGATTTCGTGAAGAGCCCGCCGGCACGCATGCGCGACATTCTTCAAAGCAGCGGTGTGGAATCACAGAAACAACAACAGAAATGACTTGGCAAAGTAAGATTTAAAGAGACTCTGATTACCAGCTGAAGATGATCGAGGGTTGGGAGCGGAGGGCACGAAATCCCTCACCGCAACTCCTCATGAAATAAAGATCAACCTTCAAACTTGGTAAGTTCTCGTTCAATCTTACTATTTCATTTCGGAGTCACGTGAGTGACTTCGTGAAGACTTCAAAGCTTCTGTGATTACACGCCCTGGACAACGTCCATGCAGACACACCACTAGCAAGGATGGATTGGAGTAAACAAGTTGATGAAACGAGGTTATACTGAAACAAAAAGAAGATTTATTAATAACACAACAAATAACGCCCTTTTTTCATCAGGGACATCCCCACGTTCACACCCGGCGTTCAGCACGGCCTCTGCAAACTGAAGGGGAGCAGCAACAGGCTTATTATAGAAACGCTGGAACACAGCTTCATTCGCCCATCCTGCTGTGGCGAGGATATGGTCCATGGGTACCTCCATGACCCTCGCCGCCGACGTAGATGCAGCCCTGGTGGAGTGGGATTTAAACACATTAGTGTCAATACCTGCCAGGACGATCCGGAGCCACCTGGAGATCGTCTGGACTGTCACTCGATGGTGAGGTCGTTTGTGAGTAACAAGCAGGTACAACTCCATTCCTCTGATGCTCCTCGTCACCTTGATGTAGTAACGGATGTGAGTGGCTAAACATAGCCGAGCATCTGCAGGGTATGCCGGGAACTTCAGCTGCAGCCCTGTGCACCCAGGTCTATGCTGCTTAAGTAGCTCATCGACGAAAAAGACTACTTCTCCAGGGGTCGACGTCATCCTGTCAATACGTAGTTTGTGGAGCGTCTGAACCCGCTGTGCTGAAGTCAGCGCTAGTAACATCACCAATTTCATAGTGAGTTGGTCCAGCTGTAACCCTTCCATGGGTGACCACGACCTGAGCAGGGTAAGCACATCCCTGACATCCCAGGTGATGTTGTAGCGTGGTGTAGGCGGATTCAGATTGAATATTCCCCGCATAAGCCTGGACACTAGCCTGTTCGATCCAACCTCGATGTTGAGGTAGAATGATAGCGCACTCCTGGCGCTGTTGATGGCACTATAACTCAAGTGCTCATCATGGTGCAACCCCGCGAGGAATTCCAGGACGTCGGCTATGGAGACATCGTCATAGGTGATGTGAGAGCGACTGCAGTAGGCTTCCCATTTGGTGATGTGGGAGAGATATCTCCGCCTGGTTGACTCTCGACAGGATGCTCCAATGGTGTTCATGGTCCGGGTGGTAAGGCCATACTGCATCCATGGCCTGGTCAGAACCTGCAAGCCAGTAATTTTAGATAGGCATGGCAGGGGTGTAACTCCCCTGAGACAGGGTGAGAAACCACATGCGGGCAACCCTCTAGAGGGACCCAAGGTTGACTAATCATGTCAGAGACCACCGGATACCAAGGCTGTGTAGGCCAGTCGGGTATGACAAGAATGCCTCTGGCAGTATCCATCCTGATTTTTTGTAATACCCGACTGATGAGGCAAAACGGGGGGAATGCATAGAAAAACCACTTCCCCCAGTCTAGCGAAAATGCATCAATCGCTAATGCCCCAGGGTCTGGTTCCCATGAAACATATGTCGGTACCTGATGGTTCAACCGGGACGCAAAAAGGTCGATATCCGTTTGGCCAAATTTGGCTGTAATTTGGGCAAATATTTGAGGATGCAGCATCCACTCAATACTATCATTGAATTTGCGTGACCTGGTGTCTGCCACAGTATTAAGCCTACCTGGCAAATAGGTGGCGGAAATCCAAATATCTCGATTAATACACCAGCACCAAATAGTATTAGCCAATTTGTCACAAGAGACTGACCTGGTACCGCCCATATGGTTTAAATATGCCACCGCTGTGGTGTTGTCTATTTGGAGACGGACATGAGTGCCACTAAGATGAGCACAATATGCCCGCAGTCCGTGAAATGCTGCAAGCAGCTCCAAATAGTTAATCCCTTGTACTAGCAACATGCTAGCTTCAAGGGGATCCCACCTGCCTCCACAACTAGAAGAGCTGTCCGCAGCTCCCCAGCCTAGAGAGCTTGCATCAGTTTGCAAATATACCACCGGATTGGGCACAACAATGGGTTTGAATGCCCTGCCAATATTGGACACCCACCATTGGAGCTCAACCTTAGCATCAGAAGGCAGCTCCATAGGTCTGTCAAAATGACCAGCGTTCTTTTTTAACGCAATAATTTTGGCCCTTTGCAGGTTTTGATAATGCAAAGGCCCAAACCGGGCTGCCGGAAATAAAGCTACGATTTTCCCAATTATCTTAGCTGTATGCCGAATAGATGGTATACTGGCGGATGCGAGATCCTGACATGCAAGGGAGACATCCTCCACCTTGTGAAATGGAATGGTGGCCCTCATTTGAATAGAGTCCACCGTGAAACCCAAATAATCCATAACCTGGGATGGGTGAAACTTCGATTTTTCTGGATGCACTATAAACCCCAGTTGCTGAAATATAGTAACAGTTGCTAAAACAGCGCTTTCAGCTGCTTCCAGAGTATTGCCAATAATCAGAATATCATCCAAATAAGCCATTACAATATGATGTTCTATGCGTAATTTGGCCATAATAGGTTTAAGTAATTTAGTAAAGAGCCTAGGGGCAGTAGTAAGCCCATTTGGTAAGGCTCGATATTGCCAGAGCTGATCCATCCAGACAAATTTCAAAAATTTCCGGTGATGTTTCCGGATGGACACTGAATAGTATGCATCTTTTAAATCAATACATGCCATAAAGCAACCATGCGAAATCAGTGATTTGGCTGTCTCAAAGGTGTCCATTTTGAAATGTGTATATGTTACAAAGGTATTCAACTGGGTCAAATCAATAATCACCCGACAACCTCCATCCTTTTTTGGTCTAGTAAATATATTGGAGACGAATTCAATGGGCTCGTGAATAGTTTTCTCTATCACGCCTTTTTGTTCCAAACGAAAAATTTCAGCCGTGCCTGCTGCCTGCTCAACAGCAGACAGCGTAAACTTCCGTTTAGGCATATGCTGGGATGGAGGAACTTTGCCGTGAATAAATTCAATAGAATGACCCCGAACATTTTGTAACACAAATTTATCCGAAGTAACTGATACCCAAGCTTTAGCAAAGAACCGGAGTCGCCCTCCCACATGTGAGATTAAAGGGGCAGGGGAAAGAAACCCAGACCGCCTTACCTCCATGGTCACCGGCGGTCCCTGACATACTTGGGTGGCCGAGGCGGTGCTGGGTTGGGCTGACGATAAGATGGCTTCATCTTCCACTGGGGTCGCTGTGTGCCTGACCCTAAAAAAGACCGCTGCTGCTGGCCCTGTTGGTAGTAGTGCTGAGTAGTAGCATATGGTCTTGATGCTGATGCGACCGGACCTCGCGGTCGAGCAGGGGGAGCTTTTGGCACCATCGGTCTGGGGGCGATCTGAGATCGCATAAGTCCCACCGTTTTGGCTACCTCGTCCAGCTCCTTGACCCTCTTCGGAAGGTCTTCCCCGAAGAGTTGTCGGGGCGGTGGGGGCGGCGGTGGCTTACACAACCCTGCAAATTTTGGGTTGATAGACGGACGGATGCTGTTCTTCCGGAAATCGTTGATTTCATGTTGGGTGGCACATAATAGTGCTAACGCATCCTCCTGATCCAATGACAGGTCCGTTCCATCGACCGACCGCGCAAAGGCGGTAATACCGGCCGTGAGGAGTTTGAGGATCCGCTGGAGTTTAACCTCCTGATGGCGGACAGCCACGCCGATGTTGCCCCATATGGGCGTATTGACCAGTGGCACGTTGAGGGCATTACAGTTGGACGGGGCCTTGTGGCGCTGAGTGGCCTGTGAGAGTACTTCCTCCTGCAACCGATGATTCGTGAGAAAGTCCACTGTTGCTGCCAGCTTTGGCTGGAGCGGAAGTCCAGTTGTAATTGGTGCAGCAAATTTGGCTGCCACGTCCAGTAACTCAGCTGTCGGTGGCTCCGACGGTGTTGGGGTGGGGTCAAACCCTTCTTCCCCTTGTGGCTCGCTGATGAGGGAAACCGGCGAGGCGGCCCTGTGCCTGACGATATCCGTGGGTGCGTACTGCTGTTGATTATGGAGTACCAGCTCCAGCAGCCGCTCGATGCGGTCAATACGCCCCCCATCCTGAACACTCGGATGGTCGGAGTCCTCCGGCTCAGAAAACATGCCGGGGCTCCTATCATCGGCCCGCACCTCAGAGAAGTGATCTCGGTGCCGGAATGGATCGCTTTCGGCCGCCGCAGCGAAACCGTGCGAGTCCCGTGCGGGCAGGGTGTCCAACCGCCTCTTCTTGGCAGGAGTAGAAGCCGTTGCCACAAAGGGCCCTGACGGCTTGGGGTCGACTCCAGCAGAAGCATGGAGCGACGCCCGCACAGGCTTGCCGGCTGTCCGCATTTCGGACGGTGCCGACGCATGGTCTCGTCCTCCCATCCATGGGGGACTCGGCGACCGAGGCGGGACCGTACCCAAGCCCCCCGTCCCGGCGGCGGGGGTTGGGAGTTGGGTAGCAGACCTTAACGACCCAGGTCCCGCCGTTGCACCAGACCGCTCCATGGCGGCTGGTGGAGCCTTGGCCCGGACCGGGTTAGGCTTACGGGCGCCTCTGCTGCCTTTTAATGAAGGGCTAGCGGAGGGGGGTCGGGCCGCAGCACGAAACCCCTTCCCCGTTGTCGCCAAAGGCGAACTTGTGGCAGGGTCCACCCTTTCAGGAGGCACCCCGACGTCCTCCTCCACGCACTCCTCCTCGGAGCTGTGGCGACTCAGCGGGTCCCGACCTGCAGCAGCAGACGGCAATGACTTCCCCGCCTTCTTCCCGGCCCCAGGTGGAAACGATGAGGGCGCCGGGCCACGACTTCTTCGTCCAGACATTCTGAACACTCCAATCCGCACCCTTGCTGAAAGACAAAACCGACAGCAAGGGCCAACCAACTTAAGGTGAGTTTAACTTACCTAAGCGGCTCCTTTTGAAGGGCTGGCGAGGAGCGCGCCCCACCGCCAGCTGTCGGCAGCAATGCGTTGCGACGATATGTCGCGCATGCGTGCCGGCGGGCTCTTCACGAAGTCACTCACGTGACTCCGAAATGAAATAGACTAACCAAATGTTTAAGATGTTAAATAAAATGTTTAACTGTTTTTTTTTTGCATATTAAGACATCCACCATCCTTAGTTTTGCAAATAGAGGAAAGGGCTATTAAAACAAAAAATAATGATGGTTGTCCAATATCATGAATTTCAAAGACGAGATAAAAGTGAATAGGCTTGATATTCAAGCAGCATTAGACTAGAGCGTGTAAAGGTGTCCTTGTAAAAGCATAGGAATTGCACCATCCTTCTTGCCCCACTCCTGCATACCAAGTGAAGCTGATTCACTAATTCTGCCACCGATGCTTTGCATTCAGTGCCCATGGCACAGTCCCCCGTGCAGAAAACCAAATGTTCATCGGATGACCATTACGTTGAACACCTCAATCACCATGAGTGTTCATTTGCCTGCTACTTAAATTCTCCGTCCGACTACCACTGACCCAGCTAGTTGTGTTCCATGCACTGCTTCCACGTACCAGGGCTCTCACTTAACTATTTTTCCCTGTTGCCAGCCGGGCAACCTCTGCAGCTTTTTAGGTTGCCAAATGACAGTTTAGGTGGTCATTTAAGACGGCTTGCAGGACGCGGGCGAAAATGTGCACGGACGAAGTGCGTAGTTATGGTCGATGAAGCTTTCACTTGTTATTTCTGCTTCAAATAAAGTCGCAAACTAAACATATTCACCAAGCAAGACATGATATACACCACAATGACATGCAGCAAAATTGCAATACAGAATCTCATCTCTTTTTACATGTTGCAATGAATGCAATTTCCATTATCTCTTTCCACTTCGAAACAAAAATCTAGTTGGATTATTCAGCGCTGATCAGCCTCGGTGAGACCAAGCGGAGGCTTGGCGTTTGCTTCACACAACACCACCGCTCGGTTCGCATTAACCAACCTGATCTCCCACTGGCACGACACTTCAACTCCCCCTCCTATTCCGAATCCTACCTTTCTGTCCTGGGCCTCCTCCATGGCCAGAGTGAGGCCCACCGTAAATTAGAGGAGCAGCACCTCATATTTGCTTGGGTAGTTTACACCCCAGCGGTATGAACAATGGCTTCTCCAGTTTCAGGTAGTCCTTGCTTTCTCCCTGCTTCCCCTCCCATACCCAACTCTCCCACAGCCTACTGTCTCCGCCTCTTCCTTTCTTTTTCTCGCCCCCCCCCCCCTCCCGACATCAGTCTGAACCCCGTAAATTGGAGGAGCAGCACCTCATATTTCGCTTGGGCAGTTTACCCCCCAGCGGTATGAACATTGACCTCCAATTTCAGGTAGTCCCTGCTTTCTCCTCCGCCACCCAGGTCTCCCTCAGCGCACTGTCTCCACCTCTTCCTTTCTTCTTCCCGCCCACCCCCCCCCCCCCCCGCACCCTCACATCAGTCTGAAGAAGGGTCTCGCACCGAAACGTCGCCTATTCCTTCGCTCCATAGACGCTGCCTCACCTGCAGAGTTTCTCCAGCATTTTTGTCTACCCAATCATTCCAGTTCTGTTATCCCACTTTCCTCACCCACTCCCTACACATTATGGGCAATTTTACAGAGACAAGTCAACCTACAATGCCAATGGATCTTTGGGATGTGGGAGGAAGCCCACACGCTTGCAGGGAGAATGTGCAAATTCAACACAGACAGTGCCCGAGGACACGATCGAACACAGATCCCTGGCGTGTGAGGCAGCAAGTCCACCAGCTGTGCCACTAGATTTTATTTTCCAACTCACAGAACATTATACGTTGATAACTTTGGTTACTAAAAAAAAAGAAATGATCAATTTTCAGTTTTAAATTGCTAAGTGATGCTATGTCCCCCTTTACAGCTACTGTGAGTTTTAATTCAGTTCAAGACTAATTCAGTTCAGTACATTGGCCATAAAGTTGCTGCCTAAAATTGCCGGAGACCCGGAATTGATCCTGAATATGGGTGCTGTCTGTATGGAGTTTTGTTTTCTCGTTTATAACATTGTTTACATAGTACTATGTTTACATATTCTGTTATGCTGCTGCAAGTAAGGATTTCATTGTTCTAACTGGGACGTGAGAGAATAAAACACTCTTGACTCACGTCTCTAATGTGTGGGATAGAACTAGTGTATGGGTGATCAGTGGTCGACATGGACTCGGTGGGCCGAAGGGCCTGTTTCCACGCTGTATCTTTAAATTAAACTGAAAACACTAAAACCAGAGGAAATCTACAGAAGGGTCTCAACCCGAAATGTCACCCAATTTCTTCTATCCAGAGACGCTGGCTGCCCCATGGAGTTCCCCCGCACAATTAAAGCATGGAATAGTCTTCACCCTACCAAAGGTGCCCAACCAGACACAACTAAATTTAAGGTACCTCTTTTTTCCCCCCAAGAACCCTTTTTTGCTTGTCCAAATCAAGAGTTAAGAGAGTTTTATTGTCATGTGTCCCAGAAAGGGCAATGAAATTCTTGCTTGCTGCAGCACAACAGAATATGTAAACATAATACAGAACAGGAGATAAAAGTTCACTGTGTCTATATACCATAGACCATATATCGACACAATAAATAAACAGATAAAATGCAATAGGCTGTATTTTTCAGAGGGTACACAAAAAGCTGGAGAAACTCAGCGGATGCAGCAGCATCTAAGGAGCGAAGGAGATAGGCGACGTTTTGGGTCGAGACCCTTCTTCAGACTGGTTAGGGATCAGGGAAACGAGAGACATAGACAGTGATGTGGAGAGATAAAGAACAATGAATGAAAGATATGCAAAAAAGTATCGATGATAAAGGAAACAGGCCATTATAAGCTGTTTGTAGTGTGAAAATGAGAAGCTAGTGCAACTTGGGTGGGGGAGAGATAGAGAGAGAATGAATGCCAGGGCCTGAGGGCTGAGGGAGAGGTGGGAAGGGGAGGAGGCAGCCAGGGTTAACAGAATTAACTATGTTATTTTTCAGAATTTGGAGTTTGGTTGTGGTGGGTCCACTCCAGTTTAAATTCCATTTGGAATATTTTAGGAGGACCAAGAAGCAAGAGTAACTCCAGGGAGTTACTCCAGCTCCAGGGAGTAATTCTGCGTTGGTTTTCAGCAGCTGCGGCGGCCGATTATGCGCTGGCAGTGGTTGTGCGCTTATGCAGAGGGAGGATGTGCAGGCCGTGGCAGTGCGCATGTATGAGGTGGCCGGACCGAGCGCAGACCCCAGAGCAGAGCACAGAGCGTAGACCCGAATGGCGGGCAGAGCGAGGGGGAGGGGGGAAGGGGGGAGGGGGGAGGGGGGGAGGGGAGGGGGAGGGGGAGGGGGAGGGGAGAGGGAGAGGGAGAGGGAGAGGGAGAGGGAGAGGGAGAGGGAGAGGGAGAGGGAGAGGGAGAGGGAGAGGGAGAGGGGAGAGGGAGAGGGAGAGGGAGAGGGAGAGGGAGAGAGCTCAGAATTAATGATAGGTGTCCCAGGTGCTTGCCAAGCCGGGCTAAAATGGCATGGCTTTCAGCCCTGCGTACACTGAACAGGGCAGAAAGGAAAAGATAGATGAGCCAAGATTGAACAGTAGAATAGACTCTCTCTCCCTCTCCCCCCCCCCCCCCCCACCCCCCGAACGTACAACCCTTCGCTCACTCTGCAACAACCTCGACTGGGTGATCAAACTTGCGACAAGGGAGGTGCCGTGGTAGTCTGGCGGTCTGAGGCCAGGCGCCAACTCTCAGGCACCTCCTCCTCCTGGACCATGACCCCCACAGACAAGCACCAGGCCATTATCTCAAGTATCATCACTGGCTTCATTGCTTCTGGCTCCCTGCCCTCCCAAGCCTCCAACCTCATCGTTCCCCAGCCCTGCACAGCCCGATCTTATCTTCTCCCCAAAATCCACAAACCGGACTGTCCTGGCAGACCCATTGTTTCTGCTTGTTCATGTCCCACCAAACTAATTTCCACATACATCGACTCCATCCTGTCACCCTAGCCAAATCCCCTCCCACCTATGTCCAAGACACCTCACACGCTCTTCGTCTCCTTCATGACTTCCGTTTTCCAGGCCCCACTCACTCTCATCTTCACCATGGATGTCCAGTCACTTCCACACCTCCATCCCCCATCCGTTTCTTCCTCGACCGCAGAACCAACCAATCCCCATCTACTAATACTCTCCTCAGCTTAGCGGAGCTGGTCCTTACCCTCAACAACCTTTCCTTTGATGCCACCCATTTCCTCCAAATGCAAGGCGTAGCTATGGGCACGCGCATGGGCCCCAGCTATGCCTGCCACTTTGTCGGGTACGTCGAACAATCCTTGATCGAGACGTACCGCGGCCCTATCCCCAAACTCTACCTCCGCTACACTGACGATGAATTGGTGCTACCTCCTGCACCCATGCAGAACTGACTCATCCATTTCACCACTAACTTCTATCGGGCCCTCAAATTCACCTGGACCATTTCCGACATCTTCCTACCGTTTCTAGACCTCACCAAGTCCATTGCAGGTAACAGACTACTGACCGACATCTACTAAACCCACTGACTCCCATGGCTATCTGGACTGCACTTCTTCCCACCCTGCTTCCTGCAAGGACTCCATCCCCTACTCCCAATTCCTCTGTCTGCGCCGCATCTGCTCCCAGGATGAGATGTTCCTCACCAGGGCATCAGAGATGTCCTCATTCTTTAGGGAACGGGGGTTCCCCTCTTTGACTATAGATGAGGCCCTCACCAGGGTCTCCTCTACATCCTGTAGCTCCGCTCTCACTCCCCCTTGTCCTCACCTTCCACCCTACCAGCCGTCACATACAACATATAATCCTCTGACATTTTCACCACCTCCAACGTGATCCCACCACTGGCCACTTCTTCCCATCTCCTTCCTGCAGAGACCTTCCCTCCATAACTCCCTGGTCAATTCGTCCCTTCCCACCCAAACCACCCCATCCCCCGGTACTTTCCCTTGCAACCGCAGGAAATGTTACACTTTACCTCCCCCTCGACTCCATCCAAGGATCCAAGCAGTCATTCCAGGTGAGGCAGAGGTTCACTTGCACCTCCTCCAAACTCATCTGTTGCATCCGCTGTTCCAGTTTCAACTGCTCTACATCGGTGAGACCAAGCGCAGGCTTGGCGATCGCTTCGCCCAACACCTCCGCTCAGTTCACAATAACCAACCTGATCTCCCGGTGGCTCAGCACTTCAACTCCCCCTGCCTTTCCGAGTTTCTCCAACATTTTTGTCTACTTTTGATTTTCCAGCATCTGCAGTTCTTTCTTAAACAGTAGAGTAGACTTAATGGGCCAAACGGCCCAATTCGGTTTCTATGATTTATAAACTCAAGGAAAAGTTCATAATCTGCCATGTTGCAACCTTTGGACTCAAATCATATTCAAAGACTTCAGGCGATTTGCTTTATCACCTTGTAGGTGATCATAATTTTATTAGCCAAGCATGGATTGCAACATACAAAGGATTTGATTTGCCACTACAGTCATACCAAAAATAGCAACAAGACAATAGCTACATAAAGTTTAACATAAAACATCCATCACAGCAGCTCCACCACATTCCCCACTGTGATGGATGGCAATAAAGTCTTATCTTTCCTTCTTTCCCCCCGCCGTCGGGGCAGTTAGGGCGGGTCAAAGCTATTTTAAAAAAAATTTTTTATTAGAGTTATTAAAGTTAGTTAGTTAGAAGATAGACACAAAAAAACTGGCCAGACTCCGTAAGTAACTTAGCGGCTCAGACGGGCATCTCTGGAGAAAAAAAAAAAAAGGTGATGTTTCGGTAAAGTTTCCTTTACCAAGGTAACTTTTTATTTCCATGTATTTCATTCATTTGTTTTATGCCTCTCTACATCACTGTCTATATCTCTCATGCCCCCTTCCCCTGACTCTCAGTCTGAAGAAGGGTCTCGACGTGAAACATGACCTATTCCTTTTCTCTAGAGATGCTGACTGACCCCGCTGAGTTACTCCAGCTTTTTGTGTCTATCTTCAGTTTAAACCAGCATCTGCTGTTCCTTCCTACACATAGCTAGTTATTTCGTGTTAAAGAAGGAACTGCAGATGCTGGAGAATCGAGGGTTACACAAAAAGCTGGAGAAACTCAGCGGGTGCAGCAGCATCTAAGGAGCGAAGGAGATAGGCGACGTTTCGGGTCGAGACCGAGACCCTTCTTCGGGTCTGAAGAAGGGTCTCGACCCGAAACGTCGCCTATCTCCTTCGCTCCTTAGATGCTGCTGCACCCGCTGAGTTTCTCCAGCTTTTTGTGTAACCTAGCTAGTTATTTCGTTTAGTTTAGAGTCACAGCACAGAAACAGGCCCTATGGCCACAGAGTCCACGTCGACCAGTAATCCCTGTACAATTATACTATCCTCAGGCATGATATTCACCTCCAGAAAAAAAGTAGAAAGTATTGGCTGGGGGTCCTCCGATGCCGGCTAGGCCCCCGGCGGGGTCCAGGGGGTTCAGGGGGCTCCTGCATTTTCAATAAATTGAAAGTAATTCCTAAGCTTTCTGCTGGGAGCTTACATAACAGTAGCCTAGAATTCTTCTAACACATAACCAGTAAAATAACCCCCAAAAGATAAATATTTCATGAAATAATTGACTTCATACAGCTAAAAAATCCTTTACTAAATATGTTACCTGAATTTCTGAATGACCAATTTGTAGAGGTGCCAAAAGAACACAAAAGTAAAACCTACACGTCACCTTAGAAAGGCATATTTATGCACAATACCACAAGGCATAGCTAACTGTCAATACACTAATGTCACATCTACAACGCTAAGGTAGAAACTAAAAACCTCTGCCAATAACAATGAAACAAAAATTCCAATATCAACAGAACATCACCAGAAAGGGGAGGGGGTAGCCGCTGCCCGGGAGGTTGGGCCCCGCATCTCCCCAACCCCCACTATCATCGCCGGTACCATTCCCTTTCCAGACGCAGCTCCATCTGGGAACCACAAACCACTGTCGTGTTTATTTATTTATTTGCCCCACAAGAGAGGGGGGGGGGGGTGGGGGGGGTCAACACCGCGCAGCCATCACCACCGTCTCAGCTGTCTGGGCGTCCTGCTCACCCCGGGCCTGCGCTCCCGTTCGTGGCCCCGCTCCCGTTCCCAGCTCCCCCCAACAAACAGGCACCGTCACAGCTCACACGGCACCGCGTCGCTGTGTTCCCCCCCCCCCCCCCCCCACCACCGGGCTGACCTTGCTGACTTCCATCATGAATCACAAGCTTGCCCGCCTCCAGACCGGTAGCTCCACTGACTCTCCTTCCCTCATCCTTTTATTTTACAATCTTTATTTTACCATCTAAACTGTGTCAAAATCAGACACAAAAAAAAATCAAAAATCTGATTCATTGTTAGGAAAAGAAAAAAAATCGGAATTCGATTTAAATCAGAAGAATATCAGTGCCTGTATCCTACACACTAGGGACAATTTAGCTGCTGCCAATTGTCCTGTATATCTTTGGAGCTGGGAGGAAACCCGGGGAAAACCCACGTGGTCATAGGGAGAGCGTGCAAAGTCCATACAGACAGCACCCGTAGTTAGGATCAAACCCGGGTCTCTGGCGCTGTGTGGTAGGAAATACTGCTGCACTACAATTATTCAAATTAACTCAGTTTTTTCTCACTCCTGACACCACCAGATTCAAGATTGGTTTAATGTCACATGTACCATAAGGTACAGTGAAATTAGACTTCCTTCATAATTCTGGAGACCAGCAACTGTCAAGGATGTGTTTTCTTCAATATCCCTTGATACTGTTTCAGCCATTGCGCCCCTCAGCGGCTGGTTGCTTCAGATTCCAGCAACTGCAGTCTCTCATGTATCTGTCACATCAGAAACAACTCAGTCATCCTGCCCTCAACCTCTCAGTGTTTTTCTCTTTGCCCATCAATCCCTCCTCCAGCCACTCTGCTATTTTCACTTTACGTCCTCAGTTCCGACAAATGCTTCTAACATGAAATGTTGCTATCGTTCCACTTTCCTGAAATGCTGAATCTTTGCTAAATTTCTGTTTCTAAGTGCAGTCGTGTTCCAATACATGAATTTGTACATTAGATACCAGTTATCCTCCATCCCAATCAAACCTTGCCAGCACAAGATCACAAGCTAGCTTTGTGCTTTAACTATATAAAAATTGATTTTCTTTATTTAGTACAGTGATTTCCTCTAACCTTTGGGGAGCGATATCTCTAGGTTTTTTTAACTACAATCCAGATAAAGATTGTCAGTGCTCCAATTGCCTCCATGTTTAGGCCTCTATGAACGATACTTGGGATAAGGCTGAAGGGCAATATTTTAAAGATGCTCTCTCATGTGTAGCAAGTGTATGACAATTGTTCATTCCCTCTGACAGATAAATAAATATTCTACTGAATCGAAGTTCTTGATATGATATGGAACAGTACAGCACAGGAATAGGCCCTTCAGCCCACAATGTCTGTGCCGATCATGTCGACATAAGCTAATATTTGATAGCTTGTTACTTTCCACATCCATTCTACTTGAGTCAGTTATACCACAGAACCAGGCCCATCAACTCAATGTCAGTGCTACTACTCGCCACACATTACTCACATCCCAATTTTATTCCTCCACATATTCATTACATTTCCCAGATTCTAACACTTCCCTACACACTAGTGAGTAATTAATCGACCAACCCAAACATATTTGCCCCATTAAAGGAAGGATGTGGAGGCTTTGGAGGGCGTGCAGAAAGTTTAGCAGAATGTGGCCTGGACCAGAGGGGATTATTAGCAATAATAGACAATAGGTGCAGAAGTAGGCCATTCGGCCCTTTGAGCCAGCAACGCCATTCAATGTGATCATGGCTGATCATCCACAATCAGTACCCCGTTCCCGCCTTCTCCCCATATCCGCTATCTTTAAGAGCCCTATCTAGCTCTCTCTTGAAAGTACCCAGAGAACCGGCCTCCAGCGCCCTCTGAGGCAGAGAGTTCCACAGACTCACAACTCTGTGTGAAAAAGGGTTTCATCATCTCTGTTCTAAATGGCCTACTCCTTATTCTTATAAGAGGAGGTTGAAGATTGTTTTCTCTGGAGCATCGGAGGCTGAGGGGAGACCTGATACAAGTATATAAAATGATGAGGTATGGATACACTAAACAGTCAGAAGCCATGATCCCCTGAAAGATATGTCAAAGACTAGAGGGCATACCTTTAAGGTGAGTGTAGATTAGTCTGTCTTTACTATATCTATTACTACACAGATGATGCATGCTGCACATTCCTTATGTAGTCCAGTCCAGATCTTCATCCCCACCCTGGACTGCTAGTCCTGTTAAGATAGCGCGTCACTGTCTGCCGGCAGAATTGATGCAGACCACGGGAATGAAAGCATGTAATGTTCCCTCCGCTTGTACTGCAATAAAGACTGAGTTATAACCTCTATGTGTGGGTCCCATCATTCAACATGGTGCCAGAAGTAGGATCGTTCCATCACTTGTTTAGCGCTCCTGACAGCACGTTCAGCCAGCCCGTTTGACTGTGGGTATTCGGGACTGCTGGTGATATGACGAAAATCCCAGCGCAGAGCAAAGTCTTTGAAGTACTGGCTGGTAAATTGAATGCCATCATTAGACAGTAGTCGATTCACAGGGAGACGGTCCAAACTCCACCCAGTCAGTGTCAGAGGCCCAGATTGAATCCAGGTTACCAATAATGTAAATCAGCAGCTCCACAAGTCTTCATCATTCCCCCGTCAGATTATGTCAATTCCTTGCCCCCCCAAATCCATGGTTTGCATCGATTTTTATTCCATGCTATTCAAAAATATAAACAAAATCATCCTGTCCCAGTTCACAGAGAACTGTGTAGCGGCAAAATGTGACAAAGAAATGCAGTGCAACGCAGCCGCCGAGAGGTAGGAGGAAGCCTGAAATGAATGCCGGTTGTACCACTCTTTTTGGATAGTGATGCTAACTAGCTGCAGCACAGGGATTAGAATGCATCAACTCTGATACTACTCAATATTGCTTCATATCAAGAGGCTTTAGGTTCAAGCTTGACACAGTGACCCGGGCACACAAACCAGGGTGACATATATGAAGGAACATTACACTGCAGCAAGATGTGTTCCTGGGAGTACACACCATCACGAGTCTCTGGCTGTCTTCTCAAATAGATGAAAAACAACCCATAGCACTGTTGCAAAGAACAGGGGCATTAGCAGGCGACAAAGTGATGGAGTAACTCAGCGGGTTACGCTGCCTAACCCACTAACTTACTCCAGTACTTTGGGTAAACCAGCATCTGCAGTTGGCGACTATTATCCGAGGGCACGACTCGGATTATAGTCGCATCCTTGCCAGGAAGTGACTGAAGGATGGTTTCCCCCTTACTCTACCCCCCCTCCCCCACATAAAATACTAAAAAAAAAACCACAAAAACATACTTCAAACATACTAAAAATAAAAAGATAAAAAGACAAACAGACAGTAGGTGGAGGCAGCTGTCAACAGTCCCACCGGATGTGTGAGGGTGTACTTGGGGTGGAGGCTGAGGGAGTGCAAGGGCAAACTGGCACTTGTTGATAGTTTAAGCACTTTTTGCTCTTCAAGTTGCATCCTCACTACAAAGTCTGTTTTGCAGTATTGATAGTTGTTTTACAATAGGAAGAAGCTATGTAAGCAACTACAACAAAACATGAACAATACAAAAAGATGCTTCAAAGTCAAAGCCAGTCAGCAATAGACACAAGGAACTGGAGATGCTGGCTGATAGAAATAGACACAAAGTGCTGGAGTAACTCAGCGGATCAGGCAGGACAAACGGTCCCAAGGTGGCACAGTGGCTCAGCTGGTGAAGCCGCTGCCTTACATTGCCCGAGTCCTTGGCTATATTTAAGAGGGAGTTAGATGTGGCACTTGTGGCTAAAGGGATCAGGGGGTATGGAGAGAAGGCAGGTACGGGATACTGAGTTGGATGATCAGCCATGATCATATTGAATGGCGGTGCAGGCTCGAAGGGCTGAATGGCCTACTCCTGCACCTATTTTCTATGTTTCTATGTTTCTAAGATAACCAAGAAGCAACAGTTGCCAAATAAAACTGCACCACTTGCTAGCCATCTAATTTCTTGCATTATGGATTGAAAGCTTAATTTCTTTACATGTTCTATTCCTTAATCCTTGGGTAAAACATGATCTTTGGAAAGTTAAGCCCTTGTCCCACTTAAACTATTTTTTTGGTGATTACAGGCGACTAGTATGTCACCATATGGTCGCGGGGTGACGCCTCTATGGTCGTGAGTAGTCTCCTCAAGTCGCCTAAAGAGTCGTAACATTTTTCTGGTCACCGCTGGATTTTGAAATGTTCAAAACTTTTCGGCAACTGTGGGCTTGACGTAGCTTGTCTTCTCCTTTCGCAAGTTGTCGCCAAGATGCCACAGGTTGTTGCCAGGTAACGTAGGTTATCGCTGGTGCTGCCTTCGGTGAATTCCATTGGTGACTACTTACTTCAACCTACATCAACCGGCGCCAGGTACCGGCGACTGAATTGTCTTCAGTTGGCGCCGACAGGGTCGTTGACGTGGGTGGACGTAGGTTGTAGGTAGGCGTAGGTGGACGTCCAAAGGGGTTGTCGGTAGCTTGCCGTAGTTTGGCGTTGACTTGGTGGTAAGTTGTCGCAGTTTGTCGTAGACATTGTCGTGGTGGGGGGGTCCAGTCGCCGCTTTTTTGGCAACCTGCTACGACTGTGACAGTCGCCGGCAGTCGGCAAAAAATCTGCCTAAGTGGGACAGGCCCTTTAGAAATTTCACATGCTGCCCCTGTTGCTAGTCTCTGGAACGATGAAGGGAGTTTCCTTATAATTGCTCTATTTGGGCAAATAAAACAACTAACATTTATGACAAAGGTTGCTCATGTCAACTTGTGTACATAATACCATATATTGTTAATTGCATAATAACTCACTCCCAAAATGATGGGTTTAGAATAGCAAGAGCAGACAGTTCAATAAACACAAAGGATATGAGAAGCATGTTAATTGCAATTGGGACATGCAGCTCCCTTGATAGCAACAGGATTACAACCGCGTCTATCCCTAGTGAATTATATTTTGTTATTTGTCTAATACAATGATTTGCTTTAGTCAGTCACACAAGAATCCTTGCCATGCAGATGAAGAAAAAAACATTGATAGTTTAAGCACTTTTTGCTCTTCAAGTTGCATCCTCACTACAAAGTCTGTTTTGCAGTATTGATAGTTGTTTTACAATAGGAAGAAGCTATGTAAGCAACTACAACAAAACATGAACAATACAAAAAGATGCTTCAAAGTCAAAGCCAGTCAGCAATAGACACAAGGAACTGGAGATGCTGGCTGATAGAAATAGACACAAAGTGCTGGAGTAACTCAGCGGATCAGGCAGGACAAACGGTCCCAAGGTGGCACAGTGGCTCAGCTGGTGAAGCCGCTGCCTTACATTGCCCGAGTCCCGGGCTTCATCCTGACCTTGAGTGTGGTCTTCGTAGAGCTTACACGTTCTCTGTGACCACATGGATTTCCTCCGGGTGTTTTGGTTTCCTCCCGCATACCAAAGACATGCGGGTTTGTTGGTTAATTGCCATGGTAAAATTGCCCCTAGTTTGTAGGTAGTGGATGATAAAGTGAGATAACATAGAACTAGTGTGAACGGGAGATCGATGGCTGGCATGATCTCAGTGGGCCAGTGGTCCCATTTCTATCCTGAATCTTTAAACTCTAAATGGACGTGAAGTGTCACTTGTTCATGTCTTCCAGAGATGTTCCCTGACCTGCCGAGTTACTCCAGCACTGTGTGCCTTTTTCAGTCACCCGTTGTGCAGGCAAGGATACTTGCATCATGTAAGTAAACCATGAAAGTAAGGAAGATGGATACATTGAGACTTAAAGATTGACTTAAAAATATTTATAAAACAATTCATTTTGCTCAAAATACTCCAATATTGTAGCGAAGGTTTCCAAGAAAAATTAATTCAGTTCTGCCTATTTACTTTATGTTTTAACTAAACATATTGCTACCCAGTTGCACACATACTTTTTCCTGTGGGGAAACAGCTTTTGGAAAGTCCAAGGTCACCACTTCTTCATGATATGGCTAAAATAAAAATCAGAGAAACCATTTCTATCTGATCTAATGTTGGCTCATCTCCTCCAAATCTTGAGCATAAAATAACTTTTTGTAGTAACGAAAAATAAAATTTCCAAATACTACCAAATTGTTGGCAATTTGAGATCTCCCAACTTACCCCACTAGAATCCACTGAGACTGCACAAACTTATTTCACATACGACCCCTGCAGGTGGAATAGAAAAAAGATCTTAATCAAATAAGCAAAGGCGATTTGAGGCCGGTAAACAGAACTGGCGAGTCTTTGGAAGTCTAGGAATGCCTGTGTTGTGCAATGTTGGGAATGAAAACAGCATTTTGTTTCCTGGAGAACTTAAATTGTGTTTTACATAAACTGCAACAATGGCTGCATCCATTTGGGCGACACGATGGTGCAGCTGTAGAGTTGCTACCTTGCAGCGCCAGAGACACGGGTTCGATTCTGACTACGGGGGCTGTCTGTACGGAGTTTGTGCATTCTCCCTGTGGCTTTCTCAGAGTGCTTCGGTTTCTTCCGCCACTCCAAAGATGTACAGGTTTGTAGGTTAATTGGTTTTGATAAAATTGTCCCCAGTGTGTAGGATAGTGTTACAGTATGGGGATAGCTGGTCTGCACAGGGCCTGATTTCACACTGTACCTCTAAGTAAAAATGTCTAAGTAATTTTAAATTTTCCGTAATTATATGGTAAATGACAGTTATAGCTCACCCAGCCACTGTATAAGCAAGAGACAAGGCTCAATAGCTACGGATTACCACCAGTGCTTCCCCCCCCCCCCCCCCCCCCCCCCCTCAGTCCCATCAAACCAATAACCTCAACAATCTCAAACTTGCTGTCTGATCTTCACTGGCCCCAGCTCCTGAGCAAATCTCCAGTCATTGTGCCGACAATCTCAGATCAAGCTTACGGTTGGATCATTATTTTAATGGAAAAGAATGGAAGGGAGCGAAGAAAGCAAATAGAATTACATGAAGAAAATGTAAAATGCTTCATTTGCTTTAATGTTACTAATTGTTATTAAAAATAAAAGTTTAATTAATTGACTTGTCTTTAAATGTTTTTGAATGCAAAGTATTTGAAATCCTTGACAATTGGCAATGTAGGTGTTTATCTGACAATCTTAACTCTGCTCAAATTCATCTTGGGGGGAAAAAAACTTCCCTTCTACGTTAATTTTCATGATTTTTATTATCCATTGTTTAATTTAGTTCTATCATTATATCCATTGTCATAGATTTTGTTTTCTAAATACAAATACTGGATAAATAGTTTTCCAGTTTTCAAAGTATTAGGTTTAGAATTTATTCAAATCACAGTTAATTTTTTTTCCATCCCTTTAATTCCTATAATCTCTCTAGACCACCTACACAGGGAAATATTGATGCAGTCCTTTCTACGCTATAAAATCAGACACTGCTTCAAAACACATTATCCATTAGCCATCTAATCACCAGCCCGTGTCCCCAACTGCTAGGACTACTTATGATCGGAGTGCTATTAGATGAACATCAAATATGATTACCAACTGAACAGTCAGCAAGAATAGAACCTCTAACTTTGTGGAAAATAATTTAATTGCCTGAAAATCACAAGATATTGTGTTATCGTAGGTACGCACTATCCCAATTTTTTTTTTGCATTTGCGCTGTATATGAACATTTCTCTATCAAATCTTTTTCTACTAATTCTGGCTTCTAGGTCTCTTTTCTGTCCCATAATATTTAGAAACATAGAAAATAGGTGCAGGAGTGGGCCATTCGGCCCTTCAAGCCAGCCATTCAATATGATCATAAATGATCATCCAAAATCAGTACCCAGTTCCTGCTTTCCCCCCCATATCCCTTGATTCTGCTAGCCCTAAGAGCTAAATCTAACTCTCTCTAGAAATCATCCAGTGAATTGGCCTCCATTGCCTTCTGTGGCAGAGTATTCCACAAATTCACAACTTTCTGGGTGAAAAAATGTATTCTTAAGAACAGGGTCATGGAAATTATGCAGACATGATCATGCGGGAGTGATGGGGAGGGGGCTGTACAAGTCACATTTTAAAGTTGTTTATTGTAAACTTGCAGATCTATTGAATTCAATTTATCTCCAAAAAACATGGATAGATAACATTTTGGCTTGGGACTCTTCCTCAGATTTTGACAGAGGCAGAAAACCCTTTTCTTTTTAGCACTGCATGGCATTCACTGCCCGGTCCATGTCTTACAGTGAGGGGGACCAGCTCAAGAGCCAAGATCATAGAACGGAGTGGGTCAGAGGACGGTGGATAACAAGACAGTGGGCGGTGGAGCTTACTGCTGTGTCAGCGCGAGTAACCTCAATTGGTCCCTTGATCGCGAATGCCATGCAGTGTCACCCAGCGCAGCAAGTGAGGCCATGTCCTGCTCCTGGCGGCAGTCAGAATATAAGGATTTGCGGGAAGCAGCTGACATGAGCGAGGCCGGCGAGCGGCAGCCGGGACCGGACAGTGGAGCGCCGTGGCAGTGGTGAGTGAGTTGCTGGCATGATCCCCGACCCCTTCCTTCTCATCGCTCCTGCCCATGCTGACCCGGGCCAGACTCCCCACACACTGTGAAAGGGCTCTTCACTCCCCCACCCCCCTCCAGCAGCATTGTCCTTTTACAGCCTCTTCCCATCAGCTGCCAGCAATGAGGGATAGACTTGGCTATCAGTACAGTAACATCATTCTTCATGCAGGTACATTTTCATGCCTTAAATTTAGGTCAAAAGTGCCGGGAAATACGGTAATTTCCTCTGCGCCTTCCAAATACTGTGTTCCTTTGATAGATTTCTGACCTAAATGCATGTGGAATTATTTTATTAAATAAAACAAAGATTCACCCATGCAAAGCAATAGATGACTAATTACAGAACAAATCTTTACATATAAATTGGAATTAAACTAAGTGAGAACACAAAACTCAAAATATATTCATCATTTGTTCTAGTTACAAGGACGGTTTCTGAAACATTGAGATACGAGGAACTGCAGATGCTGGCATATAGAAAAAAAAGACAAAGTATTGGCGTAAATCAACAGGTCTAAATAAGGGTCCCGACCCAAAACATCGCCTATCCATTTCTCCAGAGATGCTGCCTACCTGCTAAGTTACTCCAGCACTTTGTGTCTTTTTCTGAAACCGTGCGATTTTGGTTACCTCTACAGAACTAGTAGAAAGGAGCACCAGAGTTGACGTCTTGAAAGAGCTTCCTCAGAAATCCAGATGTTTTCTTCTCTCTGTTGTGCATTGCTACATTCAAGTGCCAGCCATTTTCACAATGCAAGATCCCGCCCAGCACCTTGGCTACAATGTTGCCATATAGGATCACTAATACCACTCTAACCTAAGCGAGAAAGAAACAAGAGTGCTGGAGTAACTCAGTGGTTCAGGCAGCATCCCTGAAGAACAAGGATAGGTAATGTTTCAGATTAGGACTCTTCCCCACACCGATTGCATGGGTTTTGAGAGGGGGGGTGGAGGGAATTTTTTGATAGGCTAAATGAGAGTGTCTTACAAGTTTTTTAATACAATCCTAAGACATCCAAGCATTAACATTGTCTCTGTTAAAAATAGTCAGTTATTAAATGGAATAAACTATAAACAAGGCTTAGAGCACAGAGGCAATGCCCAAAAGATTATACGCTGCAGCTCCAGCTAAACACACGGCTCGATGTCACGCAAGTGCCAGCTCTGCACAACAACATCATGGATCCCTGATTCGGCCATATTCTATTACATAATACAACCTGATCTCCCTCCCCCGAGGCTAAAGTTCAGGGGGGATCCAGTCACACAGAATGTCATCCAGAAGGTGCACTACTCTCCCTGATCACAGAAATAGGGCAGAGACTAGAGGTAGGTTGGAGTGTTTGAAAGCCATTTAAAATGAATGAAGATCAACATCATAACAAAACCTGATATAATGTAATGCTCACTCCCCCCATCCGTTTCTCCCCATCCCACCCCTCCTGCCCCCAGTCACACTATTCCCTTCCCCTCCTCCATACACTCACCTCCCTTCCCCTATTTTTCTATTTACACTTTAGCCCCCCCACTTTCTCCTCTTCCTTTCCATTCCACCCATGTCCCTCCCTCCAGATTTACATTTCACTTCCCCTCCTAAGGAGAGACCTTGTTCATCACCCTCGTCTTCTTTTCAGTCCTTGTCACTTACTCCACCCATCTGCCAATCAAACCCCCCCCCCCCCCCCCCCCCCCGTCAGCTATCCATGTCAACCAAAGATACGGCCTGACCGCAGTTACTCCAGTGCTTTGTGAACCAGCATCTGCAGTCCCTTGTTTAGCTTAGAGAGATACAGTGCAGAAACAGGCCATTCGGCCCGCCGAGTCTGTGCTGACCCTATCCCACACACTAGGGACAATGTACAATTTGACCAAAGTCTATTAACCTACAAACCTGTACATCTTTGGAGTGTGGGAGGAAACCGGAAAAAACCCACGCAGGTCACGGGGAGAATGTACAAACTCCGTACAGACAGCACCTGTGGTCAGGATCAAACCCGGGTCTCTGGCGCGGTAAGGCAACAACACTACCGCTGTGCCACCGTGCCTCCGCCTATCATTTGCCAAGCTTTGTCCCGCCCCCACCTCTCTTTTCCAGCTCTTTCCCCCATCAGTCTGAAGGAAGATCCCAACCAGAAACATTGTCCATTCTCCCCTGAGGTGTTGCCTGACCCGCTGTGCTACTCCAGCATTTTGTGCTTCACTGATATATAAACACTTCTGCGTAGATCATGAATTCAGTTGTCGTTACTAAACTACAATCTTTCATTTAAATGGCAAACTGGAACTGACAAACAAAATATTAATAAATACAATATTGTGCAGAAATATTTTACTTATAATGCTTTTAATGTAGTAACACTGTTTCAAGGGCTTTTACAGGGTCATTACTAAACCCAAACAAAAGTATTCTTTCCATATTGAACCAAACTGCAAGCCAATATTGTACTTCAAAATAAAAAAACATAAAATGCTACAAATAGCAGTTCCAGTAGAGAGAAAAATAATTAACATTCCAAGTGCTTGACTTTTCATCAGAACCTGTGATATATCATACATGTTTTGAAGTTGCAGAGACGGGGAATGGAGGAAGGCAATGCAAGTGTCTATGAAGCTGAAATGAGAGTAAATAATAGAAATGGTGGTGTTGCCAGGTTGTTAATCACAGATGATTTAAGCAGATGGATACCAGTTGAGAACAAATAATAAAAACAAAACTGTGGGATGCAAGCACTGGAAGAACTCAATAGATCAGGCAGCATCTGTGAAGAAAAGTGTTCCAGGTCGATTAGCTTAGAGATACAGCATGGAAACAGGTCTTTTGGCCCACTAGCCCATGCCAACCACCCGTTCACACTAGTTCTATGTTATCCCATTTTTCCATCCACTCCCTACACACTAGGGGAAATTTACAGAAAACCAATTAACCTGCATGCCCACACATCTTTGGCATATGGGAGGAAACCCGTGAGGTCACAGGGAGAACGTGCAAACTCCATGCAGACAATCCCGAGTCTCTGGTGCCGTGAGGCTTCGGTTACATAAGATAATCAGCCTTTGAGGTTTGTATCAGAACCAAAGTCTGATGAAATATCAAACTGTGACGTTAACTCAGTATTTTCTGCCAGAGCAGACATTGCGTGACCTGATGGTAATTTGCAGCAAAATTTGTTGGCTGCATTTCATAATTCCAGCACTGTTTTAGTGTGTCTCTCTCTCTATCCTCAGTCCTCTCCTTTTATTGCATCTCCCCTATGATTAACAAGCCTTCACCACTCACCAGCTCAACCACATGTCATTCTCACCGACTCAGATATTCATTTGTAATTTTTCTACTTTCTAAAACATGATTGATTCCTAACTTTTCCTTTTTTTAATACTGGCCTCAATTATTAACCCTAACCCATTATGTATTTATGATATTTCCTGGTTTTATGTCACAACTCTTAGCTTTACGAACCATATTATGTACACAAAAATACAGTGCTGGTGCAACTCAGCGGTTCGGCCAGCATCCATGGAGAACATAGACAGGTGATGTTTCGGGTCAGGGCTCTCCTTTAGACTGAAGGGCCCAGACAAGAAATGTCACCTATCCATGTTCTCCAGGAATGCTACCTGACCCGATGAGTTACTCCAGCACTTTATGTCTCTTTTGACAAGTCAGCACCTGCAGTTCCTTGTTTCTACATACTGTACTACTCTCCTACACTACGTTAAGATTACTCAACAGCAAATCACCTAAAAGCACAAATCACGTATAAAAGAGTTAAAGATCACTTTGGACTTCCGCCGTAATTTCCAAAAACACTGGCCATGCTCCCAAAGCTTTTAAATCACCGTTGGGAGTTTCTACTGAACCCATGCATAACAGCTTTAGAACATACTGCATCTTACTGAGAAACTAGATTTCTCATATGTCATTCTCAGTAAACTGAAACCAAACTATTAGCAAGCGTGAGAGGTTGACACAAATTTAAAAATAGCTTACTACTTTCTGATAATTCCATTTTTGGTTGTCTTAATCCAACTTCAAGCCACCACATCAATAATTTTCATTTGTTAAAATTATAATTTAAAATTATGCGTGGTTGAATCAAAGTGTGATATATTTTGCCTTTGACAATATCCAACAAGGGTCTGAATGGAGACTTGACAAAAAACATGCTCAATGGCATACGTTGTACCCCAATCAGGCCCAACCGAACTTAAACCATCATCTATGGAGGCCACATAAAATTTTAAGTGGATCAGAAATTGGATCAAACTCAGGGGGTAAAAAATTATACTCATTAATTCACAGTTGCTGTTACATTTGAAACAAAGTTTACAATAATAATGAATGAGAGAAATGATTGAATTTAACCCTTAATAATATTTTCAATAGATCTGAACACGTTGTTTTTATTGAAGTCACTGAAAATTATCTGCATACAAAATCCAAATAAAACAATTTGCAGTATCTAAAATAATAAAACAAAAATATTCAAAGTTATAGTCAAAAGATGGAAAGATGAAAAGATGTAAAACTGTATCTACCTATTAAATGTCAGATCATTATCCTTTAATCATAAATGCTTGTCAACCTTAAAGGAACCTGTATCATGCCACACATTGCTTCTAATGTGCACTGAATATGGTTTCCAATGTAGAGCAGGCCACATGAAGCATGAAAAACAAAACTAATGATAATCAGATGTGAATAAACAAAATATTTCACAGGTTGAGTAATGGTATTTTAGTTACTTGAAACACCGTACAGTAAAATACAATTGGACTTTTCTACATTGAAAGTGAAACAAATTGAAAAGACCGTGATGGCGGATGACGCTTGCTAATGTGGACAAATATGGCGTAGGTGGGTTTCACAATGAGGACTCTGGAGTCCAAGGAGGCAATCAGAAAAAGGCAAAACATAGATGGTAAACTCATTTACAGGATTCCAGGGAGAATGGTTCCAGAATCTAAACAGTCAAATACCGACATGCCCCATTAATTCAAACATGAAAATAAACAATTTAATTGTGATGCCTTTCCCCTCAAAAGGCATACAAAAAAAGGACAGAAATTTTATGTTTCTGCACTTATCTTGATTGACTGAACACGATTTTTAGAGATGCAGTGCAGAAGTAGGCACTTCGGCTCACCGGGCCCACACTGATCACTCATTCACTCTAGTTCTACATTATCCCTCTTCCTCATCCATTCCCTGCACACTAGGGAGAGTTTACAGAGGCCAATTAACCTACAAACCCGAACCACTCACAGGGAGAACGTACCAACTCCACACAGACACCACCCGAGCTCAAGATCGAAGTCGGGTCTCTGGCGCTGTGAGGCAGCAGTTCCACCACTGCCCCATTGTGCCACCCTTTAAACTGGACACAATTTAACTAAACACAGCTGGTCCAGGCGATAAAGCAGATGCAATTCACAGACAATTTGAAAATAATCAAAGCAACAATGTTTCTTTGGTTAGAGGGAGATTGAGAGTTGCTAATATAAAAAATTCACTGCAAATAAGTGAATGTAGTTATTTTTTCCTTTCCCCTCAAAGAACAGGCAACAATAACAATCTAATGGAAAGCACAGACATGCAGACTGTGAAAAGGTTCCTGCCTGATCTTTGTGAAACCGACATTCACTCTGCACACTGGAAAATGAAATGATATATAGTTTACCTAGACTGCTACAAACCGCATAGTACTTTAAAAAAAAGATTACAAATCAAGTTCAATGCACTGAGGAATCAGGATAAACATTGGCATTAAGAAATATGTACAGCTATAGCTTCTATATAGATAGGAAAAAATGTTGAATGAGTTGCCCCAAGCAGCAGTGTAGGAATATCGAGACACAAGAAACCATAAATGCTCTAATACAGCATAAAAATCAAAGTGCTGGAGTTAACCAGCCTCTGCAGTTCCTTCCTACACAAAGTGCTAGAGTAACTCAGCTGGTTAGGCAGCATCTCTGGAGGTCATATTTTGGGTCGGGAATCTCCTTTAGTCTAAAGCAGGATCCTGTCCTAAAATGTCACCTGTCAATATCCTCCAGAGATGTTGCGTGACTCGCTGAATTACTCCAATAGTCATGATTTCCACTTTAAAAAATTCACACCAATGCAAATTTACAGACAACGTCCAACAAGGAAGCAGATGACAGAGGACAGACACACGGTAAAACTCTGATAATTCATTAATAAATGGTTTAGAAATCTCGTCGTTTCAACATGTCCTCTGCCACACCAGGACCCTAGTTCCTACTGCCCCTTCTGACTGGCCGGGACCCTATGTCCCCAGACCATATTGGAGGCCTCGCCAACAGTCTGTCTGTCCCTTCCTTCTTTATTGTTTGTTAGGGGGGGGGGGGGGGGGGGGGGAGTTGGGGGAAACTTTCTCTAATCTCTTATCTCGATGGAGATGCGATTGTTTTCCGTATCGTATCTCCGTCCGCACTGCGGCCTCACATCGAGGAGTTGGCGGTCTTTGGTGGAGACAAATTTCGAGAGCTCCACCACAGGAGCCTGTGGACTTATCATGGAGCTCGCAATCCCTGTCTGGGATCGACTTTGAGGCTACAGCCGCGGGAGCCTGCGGACTTTAACATCAGAGAGTCGTGGTCTCTGGTTAGAGACCGACTTTGGGAGCTCCGAGCCGCAGGAGCTTTAACCACCCAACGCGGGAGCTTGCATCACCCCGACACGGGAGCTTTGACTGCGGATGGTTCAACTGCCCAGGAGAATAAAAGAGGTCAAAGATTGGACTATATTGCCTTCCATCACAGTGAGGAACCCGGGGAATCCGCTGTGGTGGATGTTTATGTTAACATTTATGTAGTTGTGTGTCTTGTTGCTTTTTTTAGTATGGCTGTATGGCCATTTGAATTTCATTGTACCTTAATTGACACATGCGACAACTTGAAATCTTGACACCTTGAACTCACAGAAAATGTATTCGTTTTTTAAAAAGTTCAGGGCATTGTGCTGTAGTATTAATGGAATAACATTCCATTTTCTGGAAATCTGTTAGTCTGGCACCAAAGGCACATGTTTTATTGGGATGCATCACAGCAATTGCAGCGAGTTGCGGACATAGCCCAGACCAACACGCAAATCCATCTCACTTTCATGGACATCCAGCTAGACCACGCTTTCACGTCACGGCCACCAGCATAATCAAGGAACAGTCTCACCCCGGCTACTCCTCTCTCCCACCTCCTTCCCAGCTGCTGACAGACAAGTGAACCGTCCTCTCACCAGCTAGACTGCGCTCCTGGCCTCCCAACTACCGTATTGGAGGCCTTTAAACTATCTTCAATTGGATTTTACCTTGCACTAAATGTTATCTGGAAACTGAGCAGCTTGATTGTAATCATGTTTAGCCTTTTCTTGACTGGGTAGCTCTCAACAAAAAGCTTCTCACTGTACCTCGGAACACGTGCCAATAATTAACTAAACTAGCATGCAAATTGTTGAATATAATGGCAGAATAATAATAATAATAATATCTTTTATTGTCATTACACACAAGTGAGTATAGAATATAAGTGAGTATAGAAGCTGGGATGTAATGTTAAAATTGTACAAGGCGTTGGTGAGACCAAATCTGGAGTATGGTGTGCAGTTTTGGTCGCCCAATTATAGGAAGGATGTCAACAAAATAGAGAGGGTACAGAGGAGATTTACTAGAATGTTGCCTGGGTTTCAACAGCTAAGTTACAGAGATAGGTTGAATAAGTTGGGTCTTTATTCTCTGGAGCGCAGAAGGTTAAGGGGGGACTTGATAGAGGTCTTTAAAATGATGAGAGGGATAGACAGAGTTGATGTGGACAAGCTTTTCCCTATGAGAATAGGGAAGATTCAAACAAGAGGACATGACTTTAGAATTAAGGGACAGAGGTTTAGGGGTAACATGAGGGGGAACTTCTTTACTCAGAGAGTGGTAGCGGTGTGGAATGAGCTTCCAGTGGAAGTGGTGGCGGCAGGTTCGTTGGTATCATTTAAAAATAAATTGGATAGGCATATGGATGAGAAGGGTATGGAGGGTTATGGTATGAGTGCAGGCAGGTGGGACTAAGGGAAAAAAGTTGTTCGGCACAGACTTGAAGGGCCGAGATGGCCTGTTTCCGTGCTGTAATTGTTATATGGTTATATGGTTATATGGTTAAGTGCAAGGAGATTTGGTTTGCAACTCCATCCGATGTCATAACTTAAATGAGTAATAAACTTTACGTTTAGATACCCCGAGAAGAGAATTATGATACCTAATGCCATCTGAAAACTTACATACAGAAATCTATTTTTCATAATTAGATGTTGACAAGCTGAAACTCGATTGCAGGATTCTTGCTTCCAATTCAATCAGAACTAACTCTTTCTCTATCTTGCAACCAACTTCCCAGCCAACTAAATAACCCACCACATTAGAAAGTCATTCATGTCCAATTCAATGCACTGTTGTTTTGCTGATATACAGCACCAGCCTCCAATATCAAATAGCACATTTCCATTAACCATTTCCTGGTAACCTTAAATGCAATAATGTTTTCCAGACAAATTATTTGATGAATCATCTCTCAATCATAATTCAGGACACGGACAATATATGTAGCAGCTAAATTAAAAGCGAGTCCTCACATTGCGTTGCTCACATCTTTACGGCTTTTGCAACTTAATTGATCTTTGCTGAATATCAAGACACTTACCAAAGATATTGGTCGAATGGCCCTTCCTTGAAAGAGGTTTCAATTCATTGTGCCCCCAAGCATACTGTCTATAGTTTCCCCAAGCATGCTTCATCATCTGCAGAAAAATAAATATTTAATGTTAATAAATGCAAAACGCATAACATGCGTCAGACAGCATCCTAGATCAATGACATTTCTTCATCTTGTTCTCCACAGACACTACTTGACATGTGAGCATCTTTAGTATCACTTTTTTGTTTACAAAATTTAGCTTCTGCAACATTTTCCTTGCAGAAAAAACAGTAAATTAACATTTTTTAAAAAAATTCTGGCAAAATAATCAACGACCTCAACTAAAGATTTATCCGAGAATATCCATTTTCAGGCATATCATTGCTCACAATTTAAATATTCTAACCTGCATATATGAGCTCTTGAATGCAGAAACAAGGAACTGCAGGTGCTGGTTTACAAAAAAAGACACAAAGTGCTGGAGTAACTCAGCATGTCATGCAGCATCTGGAGACCATGAATAGGTGATGTTTTGGTTCGGGAGCCCTCTTTAGATGGATGGGGGGGTGGAGAGGGGAGAGAAAGGCCAGAGATGAAAAGCCGAAAGGTGTGAGATTTCCCCCCCCCCCCAACACAATCAGTCTGAAGAAAGGTCCTGAACCTTTCCGGCATTTTGTGCTTTTTTGTAAGCCAGCATCTGCAGTTCCTTGCATCTACAAGGTTACCACTCAGTTGCGGTCTCTGTACTTTAAATCACAGCCCCTGCTCATTCATCTGGGAAATGATGAATGAAGAATGCAAATCTGACAGTCAAACATTAATGGTAGACAAAAATGCTGGAGAAACTCAGCAGGTGAGGCAGCATCTATGGGGTGAAGGAAATAGGCAACATTTCGGGCCAAAACCCTCCTTCAGGCGGATGTGAGGGTGGGGGGGGCGGGAAGAAGAAAGGGAGAGGAGGAGCCAGAGGGCTGAGAGACAGCTGAGAAGGGTAGGAGACAGTAAGGATTACCTAAAATTAGAGAAGTCAATGCTTATACCGCTGGGGTGTAAACTGCCCAAGCAAAATATAAGGTGCTGCTCCTCCAAGTTCCAGTGGTGCTCACTCTGGCCATGGAGGAGGCCCAGGACAGAAAGGTCGGATTCGGAATGGGAGGGGGAGCTGAATTGCTGAGTCACCGTGAGATCGGGTTGGTTACTGCAAACCGAGCGGAGGTGTTTGGCGAAGCGATCGCCAAGCCTACGCTTGGTCTCACCGATGTAGATCAGCTGACATCTAGAGCAGCGGATGCAATAGATGAGGTTGGAGGAGGTGCAGGTGAACCTCTGCCACACCTAGAAAGACTGCTTGGGTCCTTGAATGGAGTCAAGGGGGGAGGTAAAGCGACAAGTGTAGCATTTATTGCGGTTGCAAGGGAAAGTGCGCGTAAAGGCGGTGGTTCAGGTGGGAAGGGATGAATTGACCAGGGAGTTACGGAGGGAGCGGTCTCTGCGGAAAGCAGACAGGGGAGGAGATGGGAAGATGTGGCAAATGGTGGGGTCATGTTGGAGGTGGCGGAAATGATGGAGGATTATTTGCTGTACGTGACGGCTGGTAGGGTGGAAGATGAGGACTAGGGGGACTCTGCCCTTGTTACGAGTGGGGAGAGAGAGCAGTGTCACGGGGTATCGAAGAAACCCTGGTGAGAGCCTCATTTATGGTAGAAGAGGGGAACCCCGTTCCCTGAAGAATGAGGACATCGTTGATGCCCTGGTGTGGAACACCTCACCCTGGGAGCAGATGCGGCGTAGACGGAGGAATTGGGAGTAGGGGATGGAGTCCTTACAGGAAACAGGGTGGTAAGAAGTGTAGTCCAGATAGCCATAGGAGTCAGTGGGTTTATAGTGGATGTCGGTCAGAAGTCTATCACCTGCGATGGAGATAGTGAGGTCAAGAAATGGTAGGGAAATGTCGGAAATGGTCCAGGTGTATTTGAGTGCCGGATGGAAGTTAGTGGTGAAATGGATGAAGTCAGTGAGTTGTGTGTGGGTGCAGGAGGTAGCACCAATGCAGTTGTCGATGTAGCGGAGGTAGGTCGGGGATGGGGCCCTGATACGTCACGAACAAGGATTGTTTGACGTACCCTACAAAGAGGCAGGCGTAGCTGGGGCCCATGCGCATAGCTATGCCTTGTGTTTGGAGGAAATGGAAGGAGTCAAACGATAAGTTATTAAGGGAAAAATTTATAACATTAATGTCAAACATTAATAACTTGATGTCAGGATGCTTAAAAGCCTTTGTCTTAATAACCCCTCCATTAACAAAACTGGTTAATATAAAGCGAAAGGGAACATGACACAGCAAATTCGATAGAAAAGTCTATGAATACTTGGGATGTCTATAATTCTTCAGAATTGATTGCTAAATTGATGACAATAGTTAAGCTGAAACAAAATAGTGGCAGGTTCGTCTGACGCCACAGAAACCACATCTATAAAATGTTTTGCACGCCTTTGTGAGATATGGATCCGAGCTATTAAGTTCTGGATCAAAACCTGCAGGAAAAAAGTCTAGACCATAAGTTAAATGAGCAAAGATCATAACCTAAAGACAGCCTCCTTGACCGTTGTTGAGAATTCTAAATATGGCACGAGAGAATGGCCGGGGCAGTACACACAAATTCAATGATCATAGATTAGTTCAGCACAGGGACAGACCCTTGAGCCCACTGAAACCCCAATAGAGATCTCTGCTGAGATACTTCTTGGTATAACCTCTCAAAAGAGAAACAATTGGAAAATATAATTAGCCCTAATAAACAGAATTCCACTCAGGCTAATAACCACCCAATCCAAAGCCTGTATTTTCTGCGTAGGACGACTCGCCTCTTGACTCCCTGAATGTTTCCCACATGGCACAAGTCTGTTGTTTGCTGGAAAACACAGGAACTGTCTCTTCCCCTCAGTTATCAGGCTTCAGAACTGTCCTTCCCTGTCCTTCCAGGGTATTTATCACCTCTACCCCATTGCGGACATTGGACTTTGTCTCTGGAACTGATGCGTTACAATGCTGAGAACTACGGTGCCCTCCATAATGTTTGGGCCAAAGACCCATTATTTATTTATTTGCCTCTGTACTCCACAGTTTGAGGTTTGTAATTGAAAAAATCACATGTGGTTAAAGTGCACATTGCCAGATCTTATTAAAGGCCATTTTTATACTTTTGGTTCCACCATGTAGAAATTACAGCTGTGTTTATACATAGTCCCCCCCCCCCCCCCCCCAATTTCAGGGCACCATAATGTTTGCGACCCATGGCGTCACAGGCATTTTGTAATTGCTCAGGGGTGTTTAATTGCCTCCTTAATGCAGGCATAAGAGAGCTCTCAGCACCTAGTCTTTCCATCACCTTCGGAAAACCTTTATTGCTGTTTAACAACACAAGGATCAAAGTGCCAATGAAAGTCAAAGAAGCCATTATGAGACTGAGAAACAAGGAAACAAGAGAATGATCAATGACCACTGTCTGCAGAAGACTTCATGAACAGAAATACAGAAGCTACACTGCAAGATGCAAACCACTGGTTAGCCGCAAAAATAGGATGGCTAGGTTACAGTTTGCCAAGAAGTACTTAAAAGAGCAACCACAGTTCTGGAAAAAAAGGTCTTATGGACCAATGAGATGAAGATTAGAGCGATGGCAAGAGCATAGTATGGAGAAGAGAATGAACTGCCCAAGATGCAAAGCATACCACCTCATCTGTGGAACACGGTGGTGAGGGTGGTATGGCCTGGGCATGTATGGGTGCTGAAGGTACTGGCTCACATCTTCATTGATGACACAACTGCTGAGGATAGTAGCAGAATGAATTCTGAAGTGTACCTTCAGCACCCATACATGCCCAGGCCATACCACCCTCACCACCGTGTTCCACAGATGAGGTGGTATGCTTTGCATCTTGGGCAGTTCATTCTCTTCTCCATACTATGCTCTTGCCATCGCTCTAATCTTCATCTCATTGGTCCATAAGACCTTTTTTTCCAGAACTGTGGTTGCTCTTTTAAGTACTTCTTGGCAAACTGTAACCTAGCCATCCTATTTTTGCGGCTAACCAGTGGTTTGCATCTTGCAGTGTAGCTTCTGTATTTCTGTTCATGAAGTCTTCTGCAGACAGTGGTCATTGATCATTCTCTTGTTTCCTTGTTTCTCAGTCTCATAATGGCTTCTTTGACTTTCATTGGCACTTTGATCCTTGTGTTGTTGAACAGCAATAAAGGTTTTCCGAAGGTGATGGAAAGACTAGGTGTAATTTCTACATGGTGAAACCAAAAGGTATACAAATGGCTTTTATTTAAATCTGACAATGCGTACCTTCTATTACAAATCTCAAATTGTGGAATACAGAGGCAAATAAATAAATGATGGGTCTTTGTCCCAAACATGATGGAGGGTACTGTATATTCTGCACTCTCTGCTCTACCTATTATATTTGAGTTTGACTTGATTGCAACAATGTATAGTGTAATCTGATCTGTTTAGTCAGCATGCAAAATAAACCTTTTGCTGTACCTCAGTACACATGACAATAATAAACCAAAACCTCTTCACTTGGCTAAACTGCATTCAAAATAACTATTGGGTTCACATTTTACTTTCAAACATTAGCTGTGGCCATAGTTCCACTTAGAAACATAGAAACATAGAAAATAGGTGCAGGAGTAGGCCATTCGGCCCTTCGAGCCTGCACCGCCATTCAATGTGATCATGGCTGATCATCCAACTCAGTATCCCGTACCTGCCTTCTCTCCATACCCCCTGATCCCTTTAGCCACAAGTGCCACATCTAACGCCCTCTTAAATATAGCCAATGAACTGGCCTCAACTACCTTCTGTGGCAGAGAATTCCAGAGACTCACCACTCTCTGTGTAAAGAATGTTTTCCTCATTTCGGTCCTAAAGGAATTCCCCCTTATCCTTAGACTGTGACCCCTTGTTCTGGACTCCCCCAACATCGGGAACAATCTTCCA
Organism: Raja brachyura; assembly: GCA_963514005.1. The sequence goes on from OY740792.1 coordinate 66,905,745, forward strand.
GCATCTAGCTTGTCCAACCCCTTAAGAATTTTGTAGGTTTCTATAAGATCCCCCCTCAATCTTCTAAATTCCATCGAGTACAAACCGAGTCTATCCAATCTTTCCTCATATGAAAGTCCTGACATCCCAGGAATCAGTCTGGTGAATCTTCTCTGTACCCCCTCTATGGCAAGGATGTCTTTCCTCAGATTTGGAGACCAAAACTGTACACAGTACTCCAGGTGTGGCCTCACCAAAACCCTGTACAACTGCAGTAGAACCTCCCTGCTCCTATACTCAAATCCTTTCGCTATGAATGCTAACATACCATTTGCTTTCTTCACTGCCTGCTGCACCTGCATGCCTACTTTCAATGACTGGTGTACCATGACACCCAGGTCTCGTTGCATCTCCCCCTTACCTAATCTGCCACCATTCAGATAATAGTCTACCCTCATGTTTTTGCCACCAAAGTGGATAACCTCACATTTATCCACATTGTACTGCATCTGCCATGCATCTGCCCATTCACTCAGCCTATCCAAATCACCCTGCAGCCTCCAAGCATCCTCCTCACACCTAACTATACCCCCCAGCTTGGTATCATCTGCAAATTTGGAGATGTTGCATTGAATTCCCTCGTCCAAATCATTAATATATATTGTAAATAGCTGGGGTCCCAGCACTGAGCCTTGCGGCACCCCACTAGTCACTGCCTGCCATTCTGAAAAGGACCCGTTTACTCCTACCCTTTGCCTCCTGTCTGCTAGCCAGTTCTCTATCCACATCAATACTGAACCCCCAATACCGTGTGCTTTAAGTTTGTATGCTAATCTCTTATGCGGGACCTTGTCGAAAGCCTTCTGAAAGTCTAGATATAACACATCCACTGGTTCTCCCTTATCCACTCTACTAGTTACATCCTCGAAAAATTCTATCAGATTTGTCAGACATGATTTACCTTTCGTAAATCCATGCTGACTTTGTCCAATGATTTCACCACTTTCCAAATGCGCTGCTATCCCATCTTTAATAACTGACTCTAGCAGTTTCCCCACTACCGATGTTAGACTAACTGGTCTGTAATTCCCCGCTTTCTCTCTCCCTCCTTTTTTAAAAAGTGGGGTTACATTAGCTACCCTCCAATCCTCAGGAACTACTCCAGAATCTAAGGAATTTTGAAAAATTATCACTAATGCATCCACTATTTCTGTGGCTACCTCCTTGAGTACTCTGGGATGCAGACTATCTGGCCCTGGGGATTTATCGGCCTTCAATCCGTTCAATTTACCCAACACCACCTCCCGGCTAACCTGGATTTCACTCAGTTCCTCCATCTTATTTGACCCCCGTTCCACTGCTATTTCCGGCAGATTATTTATGTCTTCCTTAGTGAAGACAGAACCAAAGTAGTTATTCAATTGGTCTGCCATGTCCTTGTTCCCCATGATCAATTCACCTGTTTCTGACTGCAAGGGACCAACATTTGTTTTCACTAGTCTCTTTCTCTTCACATATCTATAAAAACTTTTGCAGTCAGTTTTTATGTTCCCTGCCAGTTTCCTTTCATAATCTATTTTCCCTTTCCTAATTAAGCCCTTTGTCCTCCTCTGCTGGATTCTGAATTTCTCCCAGTCCTCTGGTAGGCTGCTTTTTCTGGCAAATTTGTATGCCTCATCTTTTGTTTTTATACTATCCCTGATTTCCCTTGTTATCCATGGATGCACCACCTTCCCCGATTTATTCTTTTGCCAAACTGGTATGAACAACTTTTGTACTTCATCCATGCAGTCTTTAAATACCTTCCATTGCACATCCACTGTCAACCCTTTAAGAATCACCTGCCAGTCTATCTTGGCCAATTCACATCTCATACCTTCAAAGTTACCTTTGTTCAAGTTCAGAACCCTTGTTTCTGACTTAATTTTGTCACTCTCCATCCTAATGAAGAACTCAACCATATTATGGTCACTCTTGCCCAAGGGGCCACGCACAACAAGACTGCTAACTAACCCTTCCTCATTACTCAATACCCAGTCTAGGATAGCCTGCTCTCTCGTTGGTTCCTCCACATGTTGGTTGAGAAAACTATCCCGCATACATTCCAGGAAATCCTCTTCCTCAGCACCCCTGCCAATTTGATTCACCCAATCTACATGCAGATTGAAGTCACCCATTATAACCGTGTTACCCTTGTTGCACGCATTTCTAATTTCCTGTTTGATGCCATCCCCAACTCCAATACTACTGTTAGGTGGCCTGTACACAGTTCCCACTAGCGTTTTCTGCCCCTTAGAGTTTCGCAGCTCTACCCATATCGATTCCACATCCTCCACGCTAATGTCCTTCCTTTCTATTGCATTAATCTCCTCTCTCACCAGCAACGCTACCCCACCTCCTTTTCCTTTTCGTCTATCCCTCCTGAATATTGAATATCCCTGGATGTTCAGCTCCCAACCTTGGTCATCCTGGAGCCAAGTCTCCGTGATTCCAACTATAGCATAGTCATTCACAGTAATGTCAGCTGGGTCGTGAAGTTTTTGATGTTTTCCATATGCTCCATTCTGAGTTATTTTCAGCTTTTATTGGTGGTTGGCAAATCTGTCAATTCTGTTTAAAAAATTACAGTATTGAGGGATATCAACTTGTATAATCTAGCACTGTGCTGAGAATATATTCAAATAATTTCACAAATTGCCAGACATGTAAGTAATTAAGCCACAAATACTGTAAATAAACATTGGTCAAAGGCTGTCTTTCCCTTAGGGTGACTCCCCTGTTGACAGAGGTAGAAGAACCAAGAAGTGGAAGACATGGCTTTAAGATGAGGGGGGAAAGATTTAACAACTGCCTGAGGAACAACTTTTTCCACACAGAGGGTGGTGGGTACATGGAACGAGCTCCCAGAGGTGGTAGATGAGGCAGGTACCACAACAGCATTTAAAAGTCATTTGGACAGGTTCATGGATAAGAAAGGTTTAGAGGGATATGGGCCAAATGCAAGCAGGCGCGACTAGCTTAGATGGGGCATCTTGGCCCTGTTTGACCCCAATGCTGCCGAAGAGGAAACAATTTCCAGAGTGGCCATTATAATAGTCCTGTTATTATTGCATTATCATAAAATGTGACTAGGGCACCAGCTACTTCATCATCATCCATCTCTCACCTTATAGAGTCATAGAGTGATACAGTGTGGAAACAGGCCCTTTGGCCAAACTTGCCCACACCGGCCAAAATGTCCCAACTACACTAATCCCACCTGCCCATCTTTGGTCCATATCCCTCCAAACCTGTCCTATCCATGTACCCGTCTAAAATATTGGGATAGTCCCTGCCTCAACTGCCTCCTCTGACAACTTGTTCCATACACCCACCACCCTTTGTGTGAAAAAGTTACCCCTCAGATACCTATTAAATCTTTTCCCCTTCACCTTAAATGTATGTCCTCTGGTCCTCAATTCACCTACTCTGGGCAAGGGACCCTGTGCATCCACCCGATCTATTCCTCTCATGATTTTATACAGCTCTATAAGATCACTCCTCATCCACCTGTGCTCCAAGGAATAGAATCCCAGCCTACTCAACCTCTCCCTATAGCTCAGACTTTCAGGTCCTGGCAACATCCTCATAAATCCTCTCTGTATCCTTTCCAGCTTGACAACATCTTACCTCTAACATGGTACCCAGAACTAAACACAATATTCAAAATGCGGTCTCACCAACGTCTTATACCACTGCAACATGACCTCCCAACGTCTAGACTCAATACTCTGACTGATGACCAATGTGCCAAAAGCCTTGTTGACCACCCGATCTACCTGTGACTCCACCTTCAAAGTGACCTGTACTCCTAGATCCCTCCGTTCTGCAACACACCACAGAGCCCCACTATTCACTATGTAGGTCAGGCCCAAAAAGCAACACCTCACATTTTTCTATACTAAATTATATCAATCATTCCTCAGCCCACCTGGCTAATCGATCAAGATCCTGCTGCAATCTTTCACAACCATCTTCACTATCTGCAAAACCACCAACTTTTGTATCATAAGCAAACTTGCTAATCCTGCCCTGTATGTTCTCATCCAAATCATTGATGTAGATGACAAACAGTAACGGGCCCAGCACCAAACATAGAAACATAGAAATTAGGTGCAGGAGTAGGCCATTCGGCCCTTCGAGCCTGCACCGCCATTCAATATGATCATGGCTGATCATCCAACTCAGTATCCCGTACCTGCCTTCTCTCCATACCCTCTGATCCCATTAGCCACAAGGGCCACATCTAACTTCCTCTTAAATATCGCCAATGAACTGGCCTCAACTACCCTCTGTGGCAGAGAGTTCCAGAGACCCACCACTCTCTCTGTGAAAAAAGTCCTTCTCATCTCGGTCCAAAAGGATTTCCCCCTTATCCTTAAGCTGTGACCCCTTGTCCCAGACCTCCCCAACGTCGGGAACAATCTTCCTGCATCTAGCCTGTCCAACCCCTTAAGAATTTTGTAAGTTTCTATAAGATCCCCTCTCAATCTCCTAAATTCTAGAGAGTATAAACCGAGTCTATGCAGTCTTTGTTCATAAGACAATTCTGACATCCCAGGAATCAGTCTGGTGAACCTTCTCTGCACTCCCTCTATGGCAATAATGTCTTTTCTCAGATTTGGAGACCAGAACTGTACGCAATACTCCAGGTGTGGTCTCACCAAGACCCTGTACAACTGAAGTAGAACCTCCCTGCTCCTATACTCAAAAGAACCCTGAGGCACATCACTTGTCACAGGCCTCCACTCCGACTGGACCCTGGCCATCTTTATTATTAACCATCCTGCTGTAAAACTGATGGGCATGTGACAAAGTTCCGGTTACAACAACTCAATTTCACCACAGCTCATGAAAGCTGCCCATTGATTCAAAATTTGCACCTCTCCCCAAGAGCATTTACAAGTGACATCAGTTTCGCCCTCGTGATCGCTTTTCATTTAACTTTTCTTTTTAAGTGATATTTGTACTATACTAAAACTTGAGACTGGATTATATACATATTTTAATTTCTACATATTATGCACTCTGTGGTGCTGCAGTAGAGTCGCTATTTCACAGAGGCGGAGACCCGGGTTTCATCCTGACTACAGATGCTGTCTGTGTGGAGTTTGTACGTTCTCCCTGTGACCGCGGGGGTTTTCCCTGGGTGCTGCGGTTTCCTCCCACACTCCAAAGACGTACACGTTCGTAGGTTAATTGGGTTTGGTAAAATTGTAAATTCTGCAGGGATCACTGGTTGGTGGGCCAAAGGACCCGTTTCCATGCTGCATCTCTAAAGATTAGCCTATGGACAACAGTGCAATATTTACAGACTAGTTCCATTTATCCAATAAAACCTTTCGCATTATATGACCACCCCCATCTCCTTTCTTCCCAAAAGGAGCTAGCTCCTTTTGCAACTCTCCCTCCTCCTCCTCTTCTTCTTCTACTACTACAGCAGCTGTAGTAAATGTGCACTGGCAGGTCAAGAGTGTTTAATTGTACGACACACCGAGCTGCTAATCCTGTCCCTCCATTAGCCCTGTTTCTGCAATGGCTCTGTTAAACCGGTTCCACAAACCTATCCATGCCCTCAGTTCATCCGCCTAACCAACCAGGCCTCTTGCACTGAAATAAGTGCAATTTAATCCAGCCGTCTCTCCTTGTTCCCTGCTGGCTCTTGTCCGTCTTGTATACTGAACTTGCTGCTGTTGGCTTCTGCACCAACTTGCAGGCTCTCATCTGTCTCGGTACTGCTTTGATTCCCACCCACTTGCCAATTTAATTTCAACCCTCCCTAGAAGCACTAGCAAATTTGCCTGCCAGGATATTGTTTCCCCGTCAGTTCAGATGCAGCCTGTTCCTCTTGTTCAGGTTACCAATGCCCAGAATAAATCTCAGTCATCCAAAAATCGGAATCCCTGCCCTTTATGTTTACTATAAGGAAATGCTATGGCAGGAAGATTAAACAACTTTTGCTCAATTTTGCAAAGTTCCAAAGCAAGGCAATAAGTGAATTGTGCACAGAAATTTAGTTTAGCTTAGAGATACAGCGATCACCTGTTCACACTAGTTCTATGTTATCCCACTTTCTCATTCACTCCCTACACACTATGAGCCAATTTTACAAAGGCCAATTAACCTAGAAACCCGAACGTCTTTGGGATATGGGAGGAAACCGGAAATAGGGACAACATGCAAACTCCATACAGACAACTCCCAAGGTCAGGGTCATACCTGGGTGGCTGGTGTTGTGAGGCTGCCCACTCTACTGGCTGCAGCACTGTACTGCCCTTTGATGTACCTAAGCATTTCACACAAATAAAGGCCCTTTCCCACTTTCCCCAGTTACTCATAAACTCTCCCGAGTTTTCCCCTTGATTCGAACTCTAGGAATGTTGGGGAATGTCCGTAGCGAGTCCGTAGTAGGCCGTAGGTGTCCGTAGATGTTTTGTAGTGGCTCGTAATGCCAGCCGTAGGGACTCGGGGCATCAGGTAAGTCGGGACGATTTTTCAACATGTTGAAAAATGTCCACAAGTAAACAAAATAGCTCCGAGTACCTACAAATGGCTATTACCGTAATTCTCCGAGTTCAAATCAAGGGGAAAACTCGGGAGAGTTTGTGAGTAACTCGGGAAAGTGGGACAGGGCCTTAAGACTACATTGTAACCAACTGCTTAAGTGCCAGACTGCTAGATATGTGCGGTGAATTGTGAATGGAAGTACATTCGATCAAGAAATTACATGTCAACAAACAATACAAAACAATTCCTCATATGAATATAGTCTGAAAATTTAGCACTACCATTAATTTACTGTTCAAATCCAGGCCACACCACACAATGTTTAAATTAACATAGCAACTATTAACCCCTACAAGCAACAAAAGATTATTGTTGAAATCCAGATGGAGGGGGTCAGAGAAAATTGTCAGGTTGTGAATGTATAAAATATTGAAAACAACATAAAGTAATGTTGCTTTCGATCATTTGTCCAATTCCAACTCAGACTTCTGTTGCGATGTACTATTTTTTAGTCTATCATTCTAAAACAAACTTTGTCAATCACCAAATTATATGTTTTCAAGCAGGTAGGAAATGTATGGTGACGCACAAGGCATTAAATTGTGAGCACAAGGCTGGAAAGATTGGATATTTGAAATGGTACAGCCAATCTGTAGACAGCAAGGAGCCACTAAGAGCCCTGAAGATATTACAGCAGAATATACTGTAATGAGAACTGGGAGGTTAACAGCAATCATTGTTATTATGTATGAATCGGACAGAATCATTAGGCAAGCAGAGCAAAGCACAAACATTTGGCTGCTGCTGTCTTCCATAATTGCAAGAAAATTGAATTTTGTAGTGTAAATTTCCTGTACTTGCAAGCTGGATTAATAACAATTTTTAGTCCAAATAGTCCTTTTGACAAGATGCCATCTCTTAAGAATTGGCAATCCATCCCATTGCCACCAAACAAAATGCAAAGGAGGACTTCCATTCCTTCTAACCTTATCGTCATTGGAATTAAAAAAAAACGTTTAAAAATCCTCTTCTTTTCATTTCTTAATGTAACCTTTCCCTCGATTTTGATTTCTGTAGCTGAATAAGCAAAGACAAGCCTTCCAACTGGTCACAGACTCAAATTACCTGTTTTTACATTGTTGGATCAGATAGAGATATCGGCCAGGGCAATGACTAGGAAAATTACCACGTTTCTCTTTGACTTTAAAGATACAGCGTGGAAATAGGTCCATCGGACTCCCAAGTCTGCACCGACCAGCGATCACCTCACAACACTAGCACTATCCTACACACTAGGGACAATTTACAATTTTTACCGTAGCCAATTAACCTACAAACATGTACTTCTTTGGAATGAAACCAGAGCACCTGGAGGAAACCCACGCAGTCACAGGGAGAACATGCAAACTCCGTACAAACAGCACCCGTAGTCAGGAGCAAAACTGAGGTTCTGGCGTTGTAAGGCCAGCAACTTCACTGCTGCGCCACCGTGCCGCCCCGGATAGCATTATAGGATCTTTTACATCCACTCAAATAGGACTAAAGATCTTTGGCTTTAGACCTCACCCAAAAAATTGCATCCTTAAAGTGCTCAGGATCCGTCATCCAGGCCTGGATAGAGTGAATGTGGAGAGGATGTTTCCACTAGTGGGAGAGTTTAGGCCAGGGTTCGGCAACCTACGGCCCCCAGGCCGAATGGAGCCCGTAACCCAAAACCATCCGGCCCGCAGGCAGATTTTCTTTTCCTGTAATCATCCGGCCAGGCTCCCCGAGCAGCAGCCGGGCGCCCCGAGCAGCGGCCGAGGTCTGGCTGTACCGCATGCTGTGCAAAGCCGCCGGCACGGCCACGCACCTTCTGTGAACACATTTAAGAAAGAACTGCAGATGCTGGAAAAATCGAAGGTAGACAAAAATGCTGGAAAAACTCAGCGGGTGAGGTGAGACATGCAAAGATTGCATGAGGCTGCATCACCCGCTGAGTTTCTCCTGCATTTATGTCTACCTTCTGTGAACACGTGATTTGATGCCTGCCATTTGATGCAGGCTGGGCGTGGGATCCATGTGTACAGGTTATAGATGTGGCCTGCCGTCCACTCACAGACATGCGCCCTGGCCCCTATGCAAAACAAGGCTGTCAACCCCTGGTCTCGGCTCAGAGGCCAGCGCCTCAGATTAAAAGGACGTCCCTTAAAAAGAAAATATGGAAGAATTTCTTTAGTCATAGGTTGGTGAATCTGTGGAATTAATTGCTGCAGACAGCTGTGGAGGCCGTCATTGGATGTTTTGAAGGTGGAGATTGACAGATTCTGGATTAGTAAGAAAGAGTGTCAGGGGTTACAGGGAGAAGACAGGAGAATGGGGTTGAGAGGGAAAGATAGATCAGCCACGATTGAATGGCGGAGTTGACTTGATCAGCCAAATGGTCTTTGTTCCTAGAACTTATGAACTTAAATTTATGGACTTATGAACTTAAATCCACATCCTTCTGATTTGCAGTGAAAGTATTATTGACGGAGCTACGGCACTTGCAGAGATACATAATCATTATGCCTATGGAGACACTTTAAGCAGTATTATTCAGTTCTTCAATAAACACAAGCGGTGAAATGGTTTCAAGGAAAATTAACAGCTACTGTCATTCCATTTAAAACAATACAAGCTTTTCATGCATCTTATATATTACCTCTTTAATCTTCTCTTGCTTTTCTCTCGTTTCTGGATCACCAGGGTCTCCATTATTGATTCCCACCAGTTTTGGAATAGGTACTTGCGGTAACTGTTTGCCTTCCCTTTTCTTTGCGTCTTGCGCCACTCGATTTTTCTCTGTTTGAATCTCCGCACGGATTTGATCTTTGGATTTTTTCAGCTTTTCCTTGGCCTCCTCTAGAGCCCTCTCGTGATCTGCCCTGATCATTTTCCGCAGTTGTTCCTCTTCCTCCCTAGGGAATGGATGAAGACTTCAATTTTTCAGTAACAGAATCCTCACATCAACGACTTAAGTTAAAATCACCATTTCAGAATCTAAATGTTACAAGCCTAAGATTAACATTACCTTCTCGATACAAGGATACTGCAGATGCTGGTTTACAAAACAGAAAGACACAAACTTGCTTAGTTGAGAAAATGAAGTAACTATCAAAATGTATTTTTTCAAATTATAACAGTCAAGAGGCAGAAATTCAAAACTTGGCATCTCATATTTTTAGCCTTCCATCAGATAGGTTACCAAAGGCAACATCAATGCCTCATGACAGATAGGTCTTTATATGCAAGATATGCAGTCTTCCCAAAATGTGAAGGCAAATACACCCTCAACATATTAGCTTAAAATTTGCATGGGCTTTTCAATGAAGAGACACAAAGTGCTGGAGTAACTCAGCGGGTCAGGTAGTATCTCTGGAGAAAATGCGTGGGTTACCAGAGGTGCTACCTGACCCGCTGAGTTACTCTAACAGTTTGTGTCTATCTTTGTATAAAACAGCATCTGCAGTTCATTTTCCATATCTTTCAATGAAGATGGGTGTGAAAACCTTAGCTGACAATTGCTCTGGATGTAGACTTAAATTAAGAGTATAAGCAGACGGTCTAACTAGGATATCTTTTTAAACTGATGTTACTTGAAATAAGTACAGGTGGACAAGGCAGTTGGTGGAGAAACCAAGAACATGAAAAGACCTTGAGGTGATTACAAAGATCGGACAGATTTGAAAAAAGACAGAATTTGGAAAGGAAACACCAGAGAACTCAATCAATTCAAGATGACCGCAGGCCAGGCAGCATCTCTGGAGAAAAGGAATTGGCGACGGCTTGGGTCGAGACTCTTCATCAACTATTTATTTTCTCCAGAGATGCTGCCTGACCTGATGAGTTACTCCAGCATTTTGTGTCTATCTCAAAGTCAACCCTAATGTCACCTCAGAGATATTATCCCTTCCTGACCTCCCGGTGGCTCAGCACTTGAACTCCCCCTCCCATTCCGTATCCGACCTCTCTGTCCTGGGCCTCCTCCATGGCCAGAGTGAGCAACACCGGAAATTGGAGGAACAGCACCTCATATTCCGCTTGGGCAGTCTGCATCCCGGTGGCCTGAACATTGAATTCTCCCAATTCCGTTAGCCCTTGCTGTCTCCCCCCCTTCCTAGCTCTCCCTCAGCCCTCGGGCTCCTCCTCCTCCTTTTTCCTTTCTTCCACCCCCCACCCTCCATCAGTCGGAAGAAGGGTTTTGGCCCGAAACGTTGCCTATTTCCTTCGCTCCATAGATGCTGCTGCACCCGCTGAGTTTCTCCAGCACTTTTTGTCAACCTTCAATTTTCCAGCATCTGTAGTTCCTTCTCAAACAACTTGTTTTCTCCCTTTCTCTGTTTTGGCAAGGGGTCTAACCTTGACTGGTAACTTTGTTTCTTTCCACACATGCTGTCTAACCTGCTGAGTGGTACTAACCTTTGTTATTTCATATTTCCAGCAGCTGGAGTTCTATTCTGACTTTAAGCTTGAGAAAATTCCTTTCAATTTCGACTGGATGCCAACAACTGAGATAAAGCTGGAGACAGATATAAGCAGCCACTGTAAAGGCTGTGTCAGTAGTAAAAATGTCAGTCGTTTAGCTAAACAAAATAAGAGAATAAAATGACTGCAAGACTAACCAGAGCCATCATTAATCAACAATGTTAAAAAGTAGGGTTTGAACAACTGAATCAAGTTAACATGGATTTTATTTGGCAGCACAATTTCTAGGCCCCGACCACGGGTGAACAAAAGGAGGAAGACTGACTGAACTTTATTGCCTTCCATCACAGTGAGAAATGTTGATTCCACTGTGGTGGATGTTTATGTTAAACTCTATTGTGAATTGTGTTCTTTTTATCCGTATGGCTGTATGGCAACTCAAACATCACTGGACCAATTGGTGCATGTGACAATAAACGTGAACCTGAACTTGAATTTCTCAATTCCTTGATTACGAGAACGGCATTCACTGCAGAAAGTCCCAAACAATCAGTTTTTCAGAACAATTCCTGGCCTGACAATCTAGAGAACGAGAAGGCTTTTTTCAAAAATACTTCTAATAGCCATAAAGTTATTGGAAAGCATGGAGGGGAAGGGAAATCACTTCAAGAATGAATTGGATAACAAGATGCTTATATCACAGTTGGCCAGACATAGAAGTGTTAGGCAACAGATGGCAGAAGCATGGGGCAAGCAACTCAGACCAACACATCCAGAAAGGTGCCCAGTATTGATGCTAGTACCTCTATTGCCTAGCAACACACCTCAACACAGGGATTCTGGAAATGATATCTGAACCACAGAAATTAAACATCGCATCATCGGAAACGCAAGACATTATATTGCAATTCACATATACGGTAATCAAATAAAGTTTATCAAAATATTCTGATAGTCTTCTAGACTGCGGAAAATAAATAATTCAATTTGCTATGTCACATTAGACACAGCATGCTGGAGTAACTCAGTGGGTCAGGATCTCTGGATTTCACAGCAGTTTGTGTCTATCTTCAGTATCTCCAGCAATGTGGCCTGACCACCTGAGTTACTCCAGCATTTTGCGTCTATCTTCAGTATAAACCACCATCAGCAGTTCCTTCCTACCCACTCACTTGTTTTCAACCATTCATAACTCGAGGACATTCCATAGGATTCTCATTTAATGAATAGGACATTTTCTTAATTCATATAAACCTCAAAACACCCCAAAGGCTTACATGGAATATCATTAATTGCTCTACTAATGAGGGGGAAAATAACATCTGAATGTCTGCCGATAAAGCAGTTAAACCAGCAGTTAATGTCAAACATTCAGAATTTACATTTTCATTAACATTTCTCTCAGAAAGTGGCATCTTTGAAAATGCTTGAAGTGATACAAAAGACCAGAAGAAAATATGTGAAAGTGCAGGGAAAACCAAAAGGCTTTTGCAAAAATAAAATGTAAAGATCTGTTGAAAAAAAACAGTAAGGTAGAGGCAGACTGGAACATTTGCCATTCTTACTGATTTTGATGTATCTATGGAATGCAGACACCAAAAACAGATAATGTATTTATTAATAACCAAAGGTACTCATATTTTCAACACCACCGTGAAAAACAAAAATTAACTGATCCCACACCTAAACCAAAATGTAATACCTGTTACTAGATGTATGAATGATAATTGACCAGTTTTAGTGTAAGAAAGAGCTCCAGATGCTGGTTTAAATCTAAGGTAGGCACAAAATGACCAGTTTTAGTGATGTTCACTGAGACGGGTAATATTGATGAGAACACTTATTTCCCTGGTATTCTTCAAAATAGGATCACAGAGAATATAATGTCTGACAGGAGGATAAAAACAGTACTTAAGGTATTGCAGGTAGACACAAAAAGCTGGAGTAATTCAGCGGAACATGCAGCATCTCTGGAAAGAAGGAATGGGTGACTTTTCGAGTCGTGACCCTTCTTCAGGTATTGCAGCTCTCCCAAGGCAAGGTCATACAAAGTGATACATACCATCGATGATCGGCACTTTGTATGACTCGGGCCCGTGGGGGGGGGGGGGGGGGGCCCGTGGGGGGGGGGGGGGGCGCGGGGGGGGGGGGGGGCGCGCGGGGTGGGGGGGGGGGGGGGGCGGGCGCGCGGGGGGGGGGCGGGTGCGTGTGGGGGGGGCGGGTGCGTGTGGGGGGTGGCGGATGCGTGTGGGGGGGCGGGGGTGTGTGGGGGAGCGGGGGTTTAAACCTCGCTAACTTTTTTTTGCGCAAACCGAAAGACCGCCAAACCGGCAGATAACAAGATCAGTTTTAGTTATGTATAGATGTCCCGGGTGGGACAATGAAATTCTTACTTGCTGCAGCACAGCAGAATATGTGAATATGTAAACATTGTACATAACGGGGGAAGGGAAAAAAAAGAAAAAGTCCAATAAATAACAAATAATAAGTCTTTTGCAGTTCAAAGCTTATTCGTTGTTGTGTTTAATAGCCTGATACCTGGAGGGAAGAACCTGGACATTCGTTTTCAGGCTCCTGTACCTTCTTCCCGATGGCAATGGTGAAATGAGTGTGTGGCCAGAATGGTGTGGGTCCTCAATGATTTTGGCGGCCTTTTTGAGGCAGCGACTACGATAGATCTTCGACGGTGGGGATGTCAAAGCCAGTGATGGACTGGGCAGTGGTCACAACTTTGTGTAGTCTTTTTCACTCCTGGACGTTCAAGTTGCCGAACCAGGCCACGATGCAACCAGTCAGAATGCTCTCTACCGTGCACCTGTAGGAGTTTAGGAGAATCCTCTTCGACATGCCGAATCTCCGTAATCTTCTCAGGAAATAGAGTCGCTGATGAGCCTTCTTTATAATTGCATCGGTGTGCTGGGTCCAGGACAGATCTTCGGAAATATGCACGCCCAGGAATTTGAAATTATTGACCCTCTCCACCATCGCCCCATTGATTAGAACATGATTGTGGGTCCTCATAGGTCTAGTTGCAGTTGTATATGACGTTGGTGAGCAGCATTTAAACTATTGCGTTCAGCTCTGGGCACCGTGTTGTAGGAAAGATGTTATCAAGCTGGAAAGGGTGCAGACAGATGAGATTAACTCCTTCCTCCTTGCAAAAATGGGATAACATAGAACTTGTGTGGACGAGTGGTCAATGGTTGGCAACAGGCCAAAGGGTTTGTTTCCATGCTCTTTAGAGCGGTAGAGACATACAGCGTGCGGATTAGCAACCAATCTTTCCAAATGGTACCTTTCGATCAATTTAATTAATCAAACATTTGGGATGTGCACCACATCCCTAGAATTGCCAAAGAAAACCTATCAACATTTAAATTCAGTGGTTGAAATTTTCTAATTTGCAGGCCTATTGGTAATGGGCAAATAATGATCAAATAAAATCAGCAATGTATGTTCATACTTGGCATCACAATGAAAGAGTTAGTAATTAATTGATTGTTGTCATATTTAAGCTTTCCTATGGTAAAAAGCCAATTGTAATGCATGTTGGGATTTGGACAACTTCCATCATGACAAGGTTTTTTTTAAACTTAACTTGAATAGTTCGCAGCCCTCTTACAAATTTTTTAATGTAAGTTGAAGAGATTAATCAGATAAGAAGGGGCCAGAGGATGCCATTGGGATGACTGGCTTTTGGCAAAGAGTAAAAAACAACTCCATATTTGTAGGTGGCTGATGGTTTCTTGTACATTACATCATGCAATTGGTTTTATGTCTGTAGGTATATAAATTCCAGTTTTCTGGTATTTTTTTGTGTGTGCTGCTGGAGATTCAGACGTAAAACTGTTGCCTCTGGGTCTCTAGGTCCACGCTCGTCAGACATTAAAATAAAGCTTTGTATGGTCTTAAGAATTTTTACTTTGTCTATCTTTTTAAGTGAACTTTTACAACAATTATTTGCTATGCAATGGTCTTCTATAAAGAATAAATCGAACCTAAATATAAGAACTACATCTTCCAGTGGGAGAAACTTGAAACATGGGGCCTGGATCAGAATCCAAAGAAGATTCAAGGCAAAAGCAATTTAAGTGTTTACAATTATTCCAAACTCAGTTTAATTTTTATTTTCAGTAGCTTTTCAATGGATTGTCGGATGTGTTTTATCAAATTCATCTGGGGAAACCAGCCTCTAAAACCATTGACAACACTAAAGCGATATTGCAGCATTACTAGTATTTTGTATTCTCCGCACAGAATTTGTCCCAAATCAAACGTAGAATTTGCACAACTCTCTTGTGGCTCCATTACTTACAAATGCTGGAATAAAGTCCATACTCCAGTTTTCAAGGATCCTGTTTAGCACATCTGTTTTTGTCGCTGCAGAGCTTTATAGAAAGCAAAAACTAATGCAACGGTGCCAAAAGAAAAATTGATGATGTTTTTCATTGGCCTGGCAACAAACACTCTGAGAACATTACGCATTTTAGGATAAGGGTGCACACATAAAATTGTTTATTTCTGTTTTTATTCAAGATACTCAAGGGAAACAACCTTTTATAACTGGCACAATAGACCATAGGTGCAGGAGTAGGCCATTCGGCCCGTCAAACCAGCACATATATTCATTGTGATCATAGCTGATCATCCACAACCAGTACCCCATTCCTGCCTTCTCCCCATATCCCTTGACTCCACTATCTTTAAGAGCTCTAACTCTCTCTTGAAAGCATCCACAGAATTGGCCTCCACTGTCTTCCGATGCAGAGAATTCCACAGATTCACAACTCTCTGGGTGAAAACGTTTTTCCTCATCTCCATTCTAAATGGTCTACCCCCTATTCTTAAACTGTGGGCCCTGGTTCTGGACTCAAACATCAGGAACATGTTTCCTGCCTCTAGCCAAAATAATCATATATCCCTTAATAATCTTAAATGTTTCAATAAGATCCCATCTCATCCTTCTAATGCCAGATTCAACAGTAAGTGTCTACTTTTAAGCTTCTGGAAGCCTGAAAATAAAACTTTTGCTACTTTGAATGTTGTTTCACATAGGTGAATATCTCTACTATGGGAAAAATATGTTTGGCTCAATCTTTTAGAGAATGTAATTTATTTTTTCCCTCTTTTTTCAGGTTACCCATTGCATTCAGTCATATCTTTATGATGAGCAACACTGCAAAATATAACTGATTTAAGAATATAAAATCAAATTTTTGTCGCAGTCTTTCATATTATAGAAACATAGAAAATAGGTGCAGGAGTCGGCCATTCGGCCCTTCGAGCCTGTACCGACATTCAATATGGTCATGGCTGATCATTCAACTCAGTATCCTGTACCTGCCTTCTCTCCATACCCCCCTGATCCCTTTAGCCACAAGGGCCACATGTAACTCCCTCTTAAATATAGCCAATGAACTGGCCTCAACTACCTTCTGTGGCAGAGAAATCCAGAGACTCACCACTCTGTGTGAAAAATGTTTTTCTCATCTCGGTCCTATAAGATTTCCCCCTTATCCTTAGACTGTGACCGCTTGTCCTGGACTTCCCCAACATCGGGAATAATCTTCCTGCATCTAGCCTGTTCAACCTCTTAAGAATTTTGTACGTTTCAATCTTCTAAATTCTAGCGAGTACAAGCCAAGTCTATCCAGTCTTTCTTCATATAAAAGTCCTGACATCCCAGGAATCAGTCTGGTGAACCTTCTCTGTACTCCCTCTATGGAATGTCTTTGCTTAGATTTGGAGACCAAAACTGTACGCAATAATCCAAGTGTGATCTCACCAAGACCCTGTACAACTGCAGTAGAACCTCCCTGCTCCTATACTCAAATCCTTTTGCTATGAATGCTAACATACCATTCGCTTTCTTCACTGCCTGCTGCACCTGCATGCCTACTTTCAATGACTGGTGTACCATGACACCCAGGTCTCGCTGCATCTCCCCTTTTCCTAATCGGCCACCATTCAAATAACAGTCTACTTTCCTGTTTTTGCCACCAAAGTGGATAACCTCACATTTATCCACATTATACTGCATATGCCATGCATTTGCCTACTTATCCAGCCTATCCAAGTCACATTGTAGCCTCCTAGCATCCTCCTCACAGCTAACACTGCCACCCAGCTCCGTGTCATCCGCAAACTTGGAGATGTTGCATTCAATTCCCCGTCCAAATCATTAATATATATTGTAAATAGCTGGGGTCCCAGCACCAAGCCTTGCGGCACCCCATTAGTATACCAACCAATTCTCTATCCACATCAATACTGAACCGCCGGGGGCAGGGCTGTAGCTAGGGTTGGGGCTAGGATTAGGGTTAGGGCTGGGGCTGGGGCTGAGGCTAGGGTTACCTCCAATCTCCAGCTCCAGTTGGTGAAACATTATGTGAAGGTTACCATTCTTGGTGAAAATCACCACTTTTACTGGGGAACAAGGGCTGAAGAGGGCCAGGCATGGAGAGGGACATTGGGTCACGGGAAGATGCGGCCCCATGTCCCTCTCCACACCTCTTCAGCCCTTGTTCCCCCGGGGGAGGGGGGAGGGGAGGAACAAGGGGTGAAGAGGGCCAGGCATGGAGAGGGACATCAGGTCACGGGAAGATGCGACGGCTTTGTGTCCGGCTGGGGCCGGAGCTGGAGCGAGATCTGGGTTAAGTTGCAGATGAGGCCGTGACGGGAATGGTGGCCCAAGCTTTAGCCCAGGATGGCCTCACTGGAAGGCCAAGCCTGGCCGTATTGTTTGGACGAATGGCACATGGTACGATTTGTTCTCCAGAACAAATCAAAAAAGAATGATTCTTCTTTATTTTCTAAGACTTCAGCACCGTTCAGGAATGGCACTGAATTTTGGTACGTAGCCGCTATGCAGCAAGAAACGGAGTTTTCACACGCTTCTCGTCCCACGAATCAGGAGAAATTCACAAGGTAGGGGACTTTTGAATTCCGCGGTCTTTTGAGATCGGAAGCTCGTGTCTATTCTATTTATAGCCATGTGGGACGGCTCAACAAAGCTGCCTGATGGTAATGACTCCAATCATCGGGCACGGAATTTTTAAAAAAACGGTGAGCTTTATAATTTTATCAGGATTTAAGGGTGATAAATATTTTAATTATTATTACCTTCCGTTTAAAAGTATTTTTCATTTCAGATAGATCCCCCATTAAATAAATAAGCCGACTTGAAATTTCACTAGTAACCATTGGGACATGTGGTTTTCGTGGGGGAGGGGCCCCCATCAAACATCACTTTGTTCATTAGCAAGAATGTCCTTCCTCAAATTTGGAGACCAAAACTGCACACAATACTCCAGGTGTGGTGTTACTAGGGCCCTGAACAACTGCAGAAGGACCTCTAATCTCCTATATGGAACCTTATCAAATACTTTCTGAACGTCCAGGTACACTACATCCACTGGCTCACCCTTGTCCATTTACCCAGTTACATCGTCAAAAATTCCAGAAGATTAGTCAAGCATGATTTCCCATTCGTAAATCCATGCTGACTTGGACCAATCCCATTACTGCTATCCAAATGTGCCGTTATTTCATCTTTTATAATTGACTCCAGCATCTTCCAATGTCAAGCTAACTGATCCATAATTCCGTTTTCTCTCCCCCTCCTTTCTTAAAAAGTGGGATAACATTAGCTTCCCTCCAATCCACAGGAACTGATCCAGAATCTATAGAACATTGGAAAATGATCACCAACACGTCCATGATTTCTAGAGGCACTTCCTTAAGTACCATGGGGATTCCATCAGGCCCTGGGGATTTATCAGCCTTCAGTCCCATCAGTTTACCCAATTTACCCATTTCCTGCCTAGTGTGAATTTCCTTCTGTTCCTCTGTTACCCCAGATCTTCTTGCCACTAGTACATCTGGGAAATTCTTTATGCCTTAGTGAAGACAGATCCAAAGTACCTTTTCAACTCGTCTGCCATTTCCTTGTTCCCCATAACAAATTCACCCGTTTGTCTTCAAGAGTCCAACTTTGGTCTTAACTATTTTTTTTCTCTTCAAATACCTGAAGAAGCTTTTACTATCCTCCTTTATATTCTTGGCTGGCTTACCTTCGTACCTCATAATTTCTCCCTTTTTAGTTATCTTCTGTTGCTCTTTAAAAGTTTCTCAATCCTGTGGCTTCCCGCTCATCTTTGCTATGATATACTTCTTTTATTTTTATACTGTCCTTGGCTTCCCTTGTCAGCCACGGTCACTTCTTACTCCCCTTAGAATCTTTCTTCCTCTTTGGAATGAACTGATCCTGCACCTTCTGTATTATTCCCAGAAATACCTGCCATTGTCGTTCCACTGTCATCCCTGCTAGGGTCTGTTTCCACTCAACTTTGGCCAGCTCCTCCTTCATGCCTCCATAGTTGCCTTGTGTTCAACTGTAATACTGACACTTCACATTTTCCCTTCTCCCTCTCAAATTGTAGATTAAAACATTGCATATTATGGCCTCTACCTCCTAATGGCTCCTTTGCCTCGAGTTCCCTTATCAAATCCGATTCATTACATTACACAACACTAAATCCAGAATTGTCTTCTCCCTGGTAGGCTCCAGTACAAGCTGCTCTAAGAATCCATCTCGGAGGCACGCCACAAACTTCCTTTCTTGGGTTCTAGTACCAACCTGATTTTCCAAGTCTACCTGCATGTTGAAATCTCCCATAACCACTGTAGCATTACCTTTGCGACATGTCAACTTTAACGCTTGATTCAATTTGCACCCTATATCCAGGCTACTGTTTGGGGGCCTGTACATAACTCCCATGAGGGTCTTTACCCTTACAATTCCTCAGTTCTATCCATACTGACTCTACATCACCTGATTCTATGTCACCCCTCGCAAGGGACTGAATTTCATTCCTTACCAACAGAGCTACCCCACCCCCTCTGGCCACCTGTCCGTCTTTTCAATTGGACATATATCCCTGAATATTCAGTTGCCAGGCTTGGCCCTCTTGCAGCCACGTGTCTGTAATTCCCACATCATCATACTTGCCAATTTCTAACTGAGCCTCAAGCTCATCCACTTTATTTCTTATACTTTGTGTATTCATATATAATACTTTTAATCCATTACTCACCTCACCTTTCACATCGATTCCTATTTCACTTGGCCATACTCTCCTATCCCTTCGTGAGCTTTCTGCCCCGTTAATTCTGGAGTCTTTCTAAACTTTTCCTGTACTCCCTTTCCCTTTAACTCCTTCCTTGTATTTCCAATTTGTCTCCCCCCCCCCCACTATTTAGTTTAAACCCACCCGTGTAGCAGTGGCAAACCTGCCTGCCAGAATGCTGGTCGCCCGCCTGTTAAGGTGCAACCTTTTGTACAATTCACCCTTACCGCAAAACAGATCCCAGTGGTCTAACCAGGGTTTACACAACTCACAGGACTCTGGCGAAGCCAGTGAATGCCAAGTTATTTTCACCATAATAAACAGCTACAACCCCACAGTCAAAAGTATATTTATGCTCTTGCTTTGAAAGACAGATCACAAAAGTTAAGTTCAAAGTGTTACACTATACTGAATGTTTGGGAGCTAATACAATGTGCAAGCATAACTTTTCCAGGCTGTAAGGTACATCTTTAATAACCTTCATAAAGTGTTGATTGGAACCCAATTTTTTTTATCACAAAGCATTTAAAAAGTAATAAAATGAAAGAAAAAGTTCCCTTTAAACCAAACATTAAAGAAAGACGTCAGTACTACAAAAACGATAATGAAACACCTAATGTTTGTTGGAATGAATAGGGAAATTGTGAAAAGGGATTAAGATATCCCTGTATCCGGGTTACTTGAGCTAATTTAGGATATCTGCAAATGTAGGAAGCCATAGTCATACAGCACAGAAATAGACCCTTCAGCCCACCATACCCATGCTGACCATCAAATACCATTCCATATTAATCCCATTTACCAGCACTTGGTCTGCAACCTTCCACATGCTGGTAATTCAAATGGTCATCTGGGTATTAAAGGTTTTGAAAGTATTTGCCTCCACCACCCACTTAAGCAGCGTGTCCCAGTCCAACCATCCTCTGGGTGACAAATTTCTCCCTCAGTTCAGAGAGCTCTACACGAGGAAAATGCTTCTAACTACCCTACCTCAGCCCCTTATAATCTGAAACATTGATCACATCACCTCTCAGGTTTCTCCATTCCATAACAAAATGATAATAGAAACATAGAAAATAGGTGCAGAAGGAGGCCATTCGGCCCTTTGAGCCAGCACCGCCATTCATTGTGATCATGGCTGATCGTCTGCTATCAATAACCCGTGCCTGCCTTCTCCCCATATCCCTTGACTCCACTAGCCCCAAGAGCTCTATCTCTTAAATCCATCCAGTGATTTGGCCACCACTGCCCTCTGTGGTAGGGAATTCAATAAATTCACAACTCTCTGGGTGAAAAAGTTTTTTTCTCACCTCAGTCTTAAATGACCTCCCCTTTATTCTAAAACTGTGGCCCCTGGTTCTGGACTCACCCAACATTGGGAACATTTTTCCTGCATCTAGCTTGTCCAGTCCTTTTATAATTTTATATGTTTCTATAAGATCGCCCCCTCATCCTTCAAAACTCCAGTGAATACAAGCCTAGTCTTTTCAACCTTTCCTCATATGACAGTCCCGCCATCCCAGGGATCAATCTCGTGAACCTATGCTGCACTGCCTCAATCACAAGGATGTCCTTCCTCAAATTAGGAGACCAAAACTGCAAATGACCAAATGCTCCAACCGAATCAACATTCCAATGTGGTCCTTTCCAGCCTCACCAGTGCAATTGTAGCACCACTACGCAACTAATGTTTTATGTTGCCGTACCATAACCACTCTGCTTGGTTTTATTGCCCCGACATACAGTTGCATCTTATTTGCCCTTTTCCGCTCTCTGATCTACAGATTTATAGAAAGCCCCTTTCAAGGATCATTGGAGTTGTACATGGAGTTCCTTCTGTTCCTCAATACTTCCTCGGGCTTGGCCAATCATCGTGTTTGTCCTACACTTATTAATCTTCCCAAAGCGTGTCACCATGCACTTATCAGGTTGAAATTCCATCTGTGACAATTCTGTCCATCTTACAAACTGATCAATATAATTCTGCAGCTTCCAACTAACCTCTTCGCTGTCAACAATTCCGATCATTGTGTCATCTATAAATTCTTGTATTACATCCAAATTGATAATGTGCACAACAGTATGGGTCCCATCACTAAACAAAAGGGTGAGATTTATGCTGAAGGAAAGCGAGATCCATTTCCCATCTTTCCATCAACATTGTTGCGCATCCAGCAACAAACAATATTTTATGCAACAAGGAACTGCAGATGCTGGTTTAAACCGAACATAGACACAGAAAGCTGGAGTAAAGGGCCTGTCCCACTTGGGTGTCAGTTGCGCGTCACGCAGATGGCGTGCGAAGATTTTATACATCCCAAAATCCCGGGGCGCCGCACGCAGCCTCATGTCACTGACTACGCCACCACGCACCATGCGCGTGACGCATAAATGAAGCGCAAAAGGGACAGGCCCTTTACTCAGCGGGACAGCGGCATCGCTGGAGAGAAAGAATGGGCGACGTTTTGGGTACACCCTACTTCAAAACAATATTTTATAATTGGGGTAAACATCAATTGAATGTGACCCTTTAGCAATTGATGTATTAAGAATAAGATTGCCTTTTTAAAACAAACTCTTGCTCTTTCCATCTATCTATTTATAGCGTTCACTCCAACTCGGGGTTGAGTGGTGCCATCTGCTTCATGATGTCATGGTGCTGTGTTAGCCATTCGTCATGATGCAGTTTCACTCATAAGTAAGCTAGGCGTATGAGCAGTCCTCTCCTAGCAAGAAAGAAAGAACTCAATACATAACAGAATTCAACATAAAAAATTAAACATCCACCACTGCGGAACCAGTACTTTCCGCTACGGTGGAGGGCACAAAGGTCCAGTCAATCTTCTTCCTCAGTTCACCCGTGGTAGGGGCCGTGAACCCTCCGCAGTCGCCGCTATGGACGGCCCGATGTACAGGCCCTCTCGCCGGGGCGATCGAAACTCCGACATCCCGTGGAATTCCAGAGTCGGCCGCTTCTTACTGGAGATTGCGGCTTCATGATGCCAAGACCACAGGCCCCACGGTTGGAGCACTTCTTTTGGCGATCCCCGGCAAAGGATCGCAGGCAGCTCCGCGATGTTAAAGTCCGCGCAGCGCCCACGGCTAGGAAGGCCGCACCAATCTAGTTGTTAGACCACGAGAGGGGTGAAAATGCGACATGGAGAAAAGTCACATCTCCGTCGAGGTCAGTGACGGCGGTTTCCTCTATGTCTCGCCAGCACCCCCCATACAAGACACACTGGGAGACATACATTCAGACACGCTGAAAACTACAACAAGTCCTAAGAAACATACGAGCAGCTGGCGAGGCTGCCGCGTGCGGCACCACCTTGGAAGAATGAAACAGAAAGTTTCAGAAAGAAACTCTTGCTCTTTGTTAAATAACAAATATTTCCCATTGTATACGGCTACCATTTTTTGCATTTTTGGAGATTACAAAATCACATATCCGTCACACAAAACTTTGTAATGTCAAGTAAATACGTAATTTAAGATGCACTTTAGGATCTAATCATAGAGCATACAGCATTTTTGGCTCACCTCATCCATGCCAACCATCTTTGCTAATCCCATTTATAGTCATAGTCATAATGTCTTATAGTGTAGAAACAGGCCCTTTGACCTAACTTGCACACACCGACCAACATATTCCATCCACATGCGTTTGGCCCATATCCCTTTAAACCTGTCCTAACCATGTACCTATCTAAATGTTTGTTAAATGTTGCAATAGTAACTTCCTCCTTGTTCCATACACCCACTGTCTTTTGTGAAAAGGTTACCCGTCAGGTTCCTATGAAATCATTCCTCCCCCCACCCCCCCCCCCCCCTCCAACCTTAAACCCATGTCCTCTGGTTGTTGATTCCTACTCTGAGCAAGAGACTGTGGGACTACCAGACTATTCCTCGCATGATTTTGTACATCTCTATAAGATCACCCCTTATCATCCTGCGCTCCAGGGAATAGAGTCCCAGCCTGCTTAACACCGCTCTATAGCTAAGGCCGTCAAGTCCTGCCAACAACCTTGTAAATCTTCTCTGCACCCTTTCCAGCTTGCAACATCTTTCCAAAACTGAACATGATACTCTAAATGCGGCCTCACCAACATCTTATACAACCTGTAACATAATATCCCAACTTCTACACTCACATCAGGCCCATATCCTTTTACGCCTGTCCCATTCAAGTACCTGTTCAAAAGCTTTTTAAATTGTAGCTGCTTGCACCAGTATCACCACTAATCCTTCACAGAGATGTAACTGAGTTTGTTTAATGGGAACATTCCCACATTGGAAGCTGTAATATGGATTATTAGATGTTAATTACTACGAACTGTATAACTCAAGTTATGTTAAATTTGTTGACAACAATTTATTCTGCACAGCAGGCTTTTAACGACATTAGCTTGCTTCCTATTTTCCCAGTGCACAGATTTTCATTAAAGATTGAATCACAATCTCATTCAATACCTTTAATGTAGACCCTCTCAAAATCCCGTGTTCAATGCTAATACTTTCTTCTTCAGATGTACTCTGAAGAAGATTAAATACATCCATCTCTTACTCTTTCAATATTTTAATGACAGGGAGGAAGGAAGTAATTGGGCTGCAGTCAAATTAGGAGATAATCCAATAAGCAAGCATGTAGGAAACTAGGGGTATGGCACAAACAAATTACAGGGATATTCTGATAGGTTGAGTGGGCAAATGCAGTATGTGAGAGAACATGTTGAGAATATCCTAGTTAATAATAAATGATAATGTAAGGTATTTTATTCAGTAAAGATTAATTTGACTTCTTTGGGTTCTGAGTAAACTAAAGCTTTGTAATTCCGTGCTGTAGAAGAGCTGGGTAATCAGGAAATTGGAGGCCAGCATTCAAACTGCATCCCGTTATGCCCAAGCAAAAAAACATTTCAATCGTGAGAGGATGTATTTCCTGAGAAGGTGGTAGCTTCTGTAAACAGATGGTAGCTGACTGATGATTACATTGTTAAGACAGAATTGTAAATGTTGACTAAGTTCCTGTTGTTTCGAAGTTTGTGATTGATAGAACCACAAGTGGACAAGTGTATTGTATTAGTGACAAGTGTGATTTATTCGTATTAAACGTCATTGCTCCAACACTGTATAAACATGTGACTACGTTTCCAAAATACTATAAAAAGATGCTGTGTGTCTTTGTTCATTAGAGTGGTGGCCCAGGAGGGGTAAGTATCTGTTGCATACTTGACTTTATATCCCTGGAACTCTCGTCGGCTAATGATCAGTAAAGCTTGTGTTGGTTTACCTAACCTATTGTGAGTTGTCTATCTTTAGCAAATGAACCTTAACAATGTGGATATTCACTTTAAAAGAAGGAATAATGAAATAGATTTACATGTAGAAAGACTGAAGTAAGCTGCTGCACAAATGGGTTGTAGTGTCTGAAGCAGAAAGGCAGCATAGTTGCAGCTGCTAATCTTGACTGAAGATATTCTAGGTTTTCAGTACAGTAATGAGTCTTCCTGCAACTGCACAAAGTACTGTAGGTTCCATGTCTACAGTTTGGGTCCACTTATTTAAGGGAAAATATTACTGGAGGAGGTTCAGAAGGACATTCCCAGATATAGAGGGATTGTCCAATGAGGAAAAATTGAATAGTTTGAGTCCATACTCCAGAGTTCAGAAAAATGAGTCCATTTTTATTTATAGATTATTTATATTTATAAACAAGATTTATAGGGGCCTAACAGAGCAAATGCCAGGAAAACATTCCCACTCACTCATGGGAGAGTATAGGTTGAAAGAGTATGGTCTCAGAATAAGGGAACAGCAAATTAAGACATAGCAACAAATGTCTTGTCTCATCTGGTCGATAGTCTTGGGACTTCCATGCACCAGAAAGTTGTGGTGGCTGAATCCATGAATATATCCAAGGCTGAGAAAGATAGATTTTTTGTTAAAGCATAAGGGAAATCAAGCGTTGGAAGGGTAGGCCGGGAAAGTAATGACCAAAGCTGGTCGAACTATTGAAGGGCCAAACTTTTTTTTAATTAAAAGTTTTATGGTCATCCACAACTAATATCCAAGCCTGCAGTCACACAAAAAAATTGAGTTTGAAATGTTATTTCTAAATTTAAGTATGCATCTAAAAATTTAGTTTTTTGATCATTCGTTGACACATCCTTCACAGTTGTCTTGTGCTCTCTCACCCATGCTCCCCACCATAAATAATACATTCAATCAACACAAATGTTGTTGATGTCACCAAGCAGGAAGGAATACTTCTCCACCCCATCAACAAATATCTATGTCTGTCACACTCATCAAATCTCTGCAGTCCAGCCTCATCAGGCCAAGTCTGCAATGGACAGCTAACAGTAGGAGACAGATACAGTAACAGTCTGAAGAAGGGTTTCGGCCCAAAACGTTGCCTATTTCATATAACCATATAACAATTACAACACGGAAACAGGCCTTCTTGGCCCTTCCAGTCCGTGCCGACCATTTATTTTCCCCTAGTCCCATCTACCTGCACTCAGACCATACCCCTCCATTCCCTTCCCGTCCATATACCTATCCACTTTACATTTAAATGTTAAAATCGATCCTGCCTCCACCACATCTGCTGGAAGATCATTCCACACAGCCACCACTCTCTGAGAAGTTCCCCCTCATGTTACCCCTCAACTTCTGTCCCTTAATTCTCATGTCATGCCCTCTTGTTTGAATCTTCCCTACTCTCAATGGGAAAAGCTTATCCACGTCAACTCTGTCTATCCCTTTCATCCCATTTCCATCGCTCCACAGATGCTGCTGCACCCGCTGAGTTTCTCCAGCACTTTTGTCTACCTTCGATTTGCCAGCATCTGCAGTTCCTTCGTAAACACGATACAGTAACATCCTCTTTCTCGGTGATGCCGTGGACCAGCATGCGGCTTGTAAAGACAAACCCAAGGCATTCACAATCGTAATGGTAACTTGCTTATGGCTGCCCAGTACGACTTGGCTCTAGATCTTTTAAGTCCACATGTACAACATTTGACTATATTTGAATACCATCAAGAAGTCCAAGTAAAACTAAAGCTAACAGACATCATTGAGGAAACACTGTAGCTGGAGTCATTCCTCCCACAAGATGACTGCGCTTGTTGTGACAACTCTGTTTAGTTACGGTGTGGAAACAGGCCCTTCGGCCCACTGATTAGCGATCGCCCATACCCTAGTTCTATCCTACACACCACGGCCAACTTACTGAAGTGAATTAACCCACACACCTTCATGTGGGAGGAAACCAGAGCACCCGGAGAATACCTATGGTCACAGGGAGAACGTAAAACTCTGTTCAGGAAGCACCCATAGTCAGGATCAAACCCAGGTCTCTGGCACTGTAAAGCAGCAACTCTAATGCCACCCATTCAGTCGCCTTCCCCAATCATTGGACAACAATACTCAGATTAGAGCCACAGGTCCATCCATCTTCAGCCACGTCAATGAACACTGTCAAAAATAAGGTGGTTACACAAAAAGCTGGAGAAACTCAGCGGGTGCAGCAGCATCTAAGGAGCGAAGGAGATAGGCGACGTTTCGGGTCGAGACCCTTCTTCAGACTGGTCAGGGATCAAGGAAACGAGAGATATAGACGGTGATGTGGAGAGATAAAGAACAATGAACGAAAGATATGCAAAAAAGTATCGATGATAAAGGAAACAGGCCATTGTAAGCTGTTTGTAGTGTGAAAATAAGAAGCCAGTGCGACTTGGGTGGGGGAGAGATAGAGAGAGAAGGAATGCCAGGGCCCGAGGGCTGAGGGAGAGGTGGGAAGGGGAGGAGGCAGCCTGGGTTAACAGAATTGAGAAAATTCAATGTTTAAGCCCAGAGGATGCAGACACCCCAAGCGGAATATGAGGTGCTGTTCCTCCAACTCGCGGTGTTGCTCACTCTGGCCGTGGAGGAGGCCCAGGACCAAGAGGTCGGATACGGAATGGGAGGGGGAGTTGAAGTGCTGAGCCACCGGGAGGTCGGGTTGGTTATTGCTGACCGAGCGGAGGTGTTCGGCGAAATGATCGCCCAGCCTCCGCTTGGTCTCACCAATATAGATCAGCTGGCATCTGGAGCAACGGATGAAGTAGATGAGGTTGGAGGAGGTGCAGGTGAACCTCTGTCGGACTTGGAAGGACTGCTTGGGTCCCGGAAAGGAGTGGATGGGGGAGGTGAAGGGACAAGTGTAGCATCTCTTGCGGTTGCAAGGGAAAGTGCCCGGGGAAGGGGTGGAGCGGGAGGGAAGGGAAGAATTGACAAGGGAGTTGTGGAGGGAGCGGTCTTTGCGGAAGGCAGACAGGGGGGGGAGATGGGAAGATGTGGCGAGTGGAGGGGTCACGTTGGAGGTGGCAAAACTGGCGGAGGGCTATCTGTTGTATGCGCCGGCTGGTGGGGTGAAAGGTGAGGACCAGGGGGACTCTGCCCCTGTTGTGAGTGGGGGAATGGGGAGAGAGGGCAATGTTGCGGGGTATGGAGGAGACCCTGGTGCGAGCCTCATTTATAGGGGGAGGGGAATCCCCGTTCTCTGAAGAACGAGGACATTTGTGATGAATCTGGTGTGGAACACCTCATCCTGGGAGCAGATGCGGCGTAGACGGAGGAATTGGGAATAGGGGATGGAGTCCTTACAGGAAGCAGGGTGGGAGGAAGAGTACTCCAGCTAGCTGTGGGAGTCAGTTGGTTTGTAGTGGATGTCGGTCAGGAGTGTATCACCTGCAATAGAGACGGTGAGGTCAAGGAATGGTAGGGAAATGTCGGAAATGGTCCAAGTGCATTTGAGTGCCGGATGGAAGTTGGCGGTGAAATGGATGAAGTCAGTCAGTTGTGTGTGGGTGCAGGAGGTGACACCAAAGCAGTCGTCAATGTAACGGAGGTAAAGGTCGGGGATGGGGCCCTGGTATGCCGAGAACAAAGAGCTACAAACAGCTTACAATGGCCTGTTTCCTTTATCATCGAAACTTTTTTGCATATCTTTCATTCATTGTTCTTTATCTCTCCACATCACCGTCTATATCTGTTAAAGAAGGAACTGCAGATGCTGGAGAATCGAGGGTTATACAAAAAGCTGGAGAAACTCAGCGGGTGCAGCAGCATCTAAGGAGCGAAGGAGATAGGCGACGTTTCGGGCCGAGACCCTTCTTCAGACTGGTCAGGGATCAGGGAGACGAGACATATAAACAGTGATGTGGAGAGATAAGGAACAATGAGTGAAAGATATGCAAAAAAGTATTGGTGATAAAGGAAGCAGGCCATTGTAAGCTGTTTGTGGTGTGAAAATGAGAAGCTAGTGCGACTGGGGGGGGGGGGGGGGGAGATGGAGAAGGAATGTCAGGGCCAGAGGGCTGAGGGAGAGGTGGGGGGGAGGCAGTCTGGGTTAACAGAATTGAGAAAATTCAATGTTTAAGCCCAGAGGATGCAGACTCCCCAAGCGGAATATGAGGTGCTGTTCCTCCAACTTGCGGTGTTGATCACTCTGGCCGTGGAGGAGGCCCAGGACCGAGAGGTCGGATACGGAGTGGGAGGGGGAGTTGAAGTGCTGAGCCACCGGGAGGTCGGGTTGGTTATTGCAGACCGAGCGGAGGTGTTCGGCGAAACGATCGCCCAACCTCCGCTTGGTCTCACCGATGTAGATCAGCTGGCATCTGGAGCAACGGATGCAGTAGATGAGGTTGGAGGAGGTGCAGGTGAACCTCTGTCGGACTTGGAATGACTGCTTGGGTCCCTGAAAGGAGTGGATGGTGACCCCTCCACTCGCCACATCTTCCCATCTCCCCCGTCTGCCTTCCGCAAAGACCGCTCCCTCCGCAACTCCCTCGTCAATTCTTCCCTTCCCTCCCGCTCCACTCCTTCCCCGGGCACTTTCCCTTGCAACCGCAAGAGATGCTACACTTGTCCCTTCACCTCCCCCATCCACTCCTTTCAGGGACCCAAGCAGTCATTCCAAGTCCGACAGAGGTTCACCTGCACCTCCTCCAACCTCATCTACTGCATCCGTTGCTCCAGATGCCAGCTGATCTACATCGGTGAGACCAAGCGGAGGTTGGACGATCGTTTCGCCGAACACCTCCGCTCGGTCCGCAATAACCAACCCGACCTCCCGGTGGCTCAGCACTTCAACTCCCCCTCCCACTCCGTATCCGACCTCTCGGTCCTGGGCCTCCTCCACGGCCAGAGTGATCAACACCGCAAGTTGGAGGAACAGCACCTCATATTCCGCTTGGGGAGTCTGCATCCTCTGGGCTTAAACATTGAATTTTCTCAATTCTGTTAACCCAGACTGCCTCCCCCCCACCTCTCCCTCAGCCCTCTGGCCCTGACATTCCTTCTCCATCTCCCCCCCCCCCCCCCCAGTCGCACTAGCTTCTCATTTTCACACCACAAACAGCTTACAATGGCCTGCTTCCTTTATCACCAATACTTTTTTGCATATCTTTCACTCATTGTTCCTTACCTCTCCACATCACTGTTTATATCTCTCGTCTCCCTGATCCCTGACCAGTCTGAAGAAGGGTCTCGACCCGAAACGTCGCCTATCTCTTTCGCTCCTTAGATGCTGCTGCACCCGCTGAGTTTCTCCAGCTTTTTGTATAACCGTCTATATCTCTCGTTTCCCTGATCCCTGACCAGTCTGAAGAAGGGTCTCGACCCGAAACGTCGCCTATCTCCTTCGCTCCTTAGATGCTGCTGCACCCGCTGAGTTTCTCCAGTTTTTTGTGTAACCCTCGATTCTCCAGCATCTGCAGTTCCTTCTTTAACACTGTCAAAAATAAAGTTGTCAATGTTTGGTTACATTCGCACTATTCATGAAATAAAGTCATCCACATCCATGACATGCCCCAAACAATACACAAACATGTACAGGCAAATTAAAAGTAATATCTGCACCACAAATATACCAGACGATGATCACAAACAGTCAAACAACATAATCCTGACATTGCGTAGCAAGACTGTCACCCAGCCTCCCATCATCACTGCCCTGATATCATTAGGATCTGAAACTCAGATAGACTGGCAATGTTAACATTGTGACTGCGACAGCAGGTTGAAGTGACACTAAGCCACGTGTCTCCTCCAAGTGACTAGACAAAGCCATTCCACAATCTCAAGCCGCAAATCAGGAGTGTAATGGAATATTTGCCACTAGTTTGGAAAAGAGCTTGCAACCATGAAGACACAGCTACCACTTGATTGACTCTCCATTCATCAGCCAAAACATTTCTTTTCACCAACATTACACCGTGCTGCAATATGTACCGCCTACAACATACACCACAACTATGCAGCTTGGCCACTCCAATAGCACCTCTCAAGTTGGCGATAAATACCATACAGGAAGACATGGGCAACAAATAGGTGGGAACGCCACCAGAAAGGTACAAGGAACTGCACATGTTTGAATCCTGAGCAAGTGATGGAGGAACTCAGCAGGTTAGGCTGCATCGGTGATAGAAACGTGACTAAAATCTGTCCTGTCCCAAAATGTCAGAACACCACCACGATTAGGTTTCTCTCCAAGTCACAGATCATATATACACACATGCGCTTTTATGTTGACCAAGTCTAAATCTTGAGCATGGTGGAAGCAGCTTTGAAGGGCTAAAGCAGTTCAATAAGTTAGCTCATCACCTTCCCAAAAGTAAATATAGACGATGGGAAAAAATGCCAATCTTGTCAGAGATGGGCAAGTGACAAGAAAATTTATTTTCAAAATGTATTTTCAAAAAATAAAGACAGACAGGAAAATAAATAGTTCAAGAATAATAGCAAGTCTGTCGACTTCCTTCAAATACCTTTTCTCTAGCTCTGTTCATCGATAGGGTTACAGCAGAGAGCACAATGACTGGAAGCACCATGGCCTGGTTCAGTAACTCAAGTACACAGGAACAAAGACTGCAGAAAGTGGTAAACCTTGTCTGATTTATCATTGGTACTGGCCTCTACTGTGAAAGGGATTGACAGGAAGTCTCAAATATCAAAGACCCACACCAATCTTGCCAATGTCTCACCTCACTACTATTATTGGGAAGGTAGTACTTGAGTGCCGTGACCTCACAGTTCAAGAACAGTTTCTTCACAACAACCTCTTGAACACTACAAAACACCAATCCCTGGATTTTGTTTTGATATTTGAGCTTCATGCTATTATGGTCTGGTCACGCACATTACTGATTAATAATGCATTGTATTCTCAATTATTGTATTTATATGTTATTACAATAATGGGCCTGTAAAACAGCAGAAAATAAGAATTTAATTGTTCCACAGCCAGTACACACACCAATCAAACACTCAAAACATTGATCTTAAATTATAGAAATAGTTCAAATTGAAGGTATAAGAACAAACAATACAGCACTGGAACCGGCTCTTTGGTTTATAATGTCCATGCCAAACTAATTCCAAGTTAAACTAATTTCCTCTGTCTGCATGTAATCCATATCCCTTCAAATCCAAGTGCCTATCCAAAAGACTCATAAATGCCACTATCATGCTTGTCTCCACCACCACCCTGGCAGCATATTCCAGATCCCCACCACCCTCCTTTAAACTTTGTCCCTCTCACCTTAAGGCTATGACCTCTAGCCTTTGGCATTACCACCCTGGGGAAAAGTTCTGACTGTCTTAATTTTATAAACATGTCAGCTCTTCCCCTCAACCTCCAAGTACAAAGAAAATCTATTCCTCCCAGTGATAATATTTAATCAAAATGAAATAAACAACCTTCATAAAATCTGATCCCATGAATGTAACCATCCCCTTGTCCCCCAAACTCCAAGCACAACACAAGTACCAGAAAATTACCCATGTTCATTTGTAATGGCCGATGATGGCCTACAAAGCGAAGGCAAGAGGGGACAAAACCAAGTCTCTCTAAAATATAATGTACAGCACCAACGTATCCATAATTTAAAATATATTCCAAAGATAAAATCTGAAAGAGGGCCTGACAGAGTAATGATATCTTTAGTAAAATCAAAGATGATCAAATTTTCAGGCATATTGTGGTTTCAAAACAAGTTGAAACCACAATATGCCACAGAAGGTAGTTGAGGCCAGTTCATTGGCTATATTTAAGAGGGCGTTAGATGTGGCACTTGTGGCTAAAGGGATCAGGGGGTATGGAGAGAAGGCAGGTACGGGATACTGAGTTGGATGATCAGCCATGATCATATTGAATGGCGGTGCAGGCTCGAAGGGCCGAATGGCCTACTCCTGCACCTATTTTCTATGTTTCTAAGTTATCCTAATTACCAAGATAAAAACATTAAAATTGAGTCCACGTGCACGTATCAACTATTGTGCTTTTCCAAAATGCAAAGTCCATCAATTTTCAGAGAAACAAGTTGATAAAAATAAACTCTGTCGATTTATTTCCTTGCCTTCCTCCCACAAAGTTTGCGAGAGTGAATTTTATTCTTCATGTCAAATTTTAGGACAGTTGTGTGTGAATTCCATAAGCAGGGCTCTCGCTTAACTTTTTTTCCCTGTTGCCAGCCGGGCAACCTAGGCAGTTTTTTAGGTTGCCAAATGACAGTTTAGGTGATCATTTAGGACGGCTTGCATGACACGTTCGATAATGTGCTCAGACGAAGTGCGTAGTTACCCGTCAGAAATATGGTCAATGAAGCATTCACATATTATTTCTGCTTCAAATAAAGTCACAAACTAAACATATTCACCAATCAAGACATGATATACACCACAATGACATGCAGCAAAATTACAATACAGTATCTCATCTCTTTTTACATTTTGCAATGAATGCAATTTCTATTATTTCTTTCAACTTTCAAACAAAATTCTGGTTGGATTATTCAGCGCACCTTACCTTAATGAATATCTTAATGTGCGAAAAAAGTTAAGAATGAAATATAGCAACTTTTGGCTACTCTCCAGAAAAGGAATCAGTAACTTTCAGTGCCAGTAACAAGGTACAATGGGAACCAATCTTAATTTGACCTTTGCTCAAGTAATATAAAATTCCAGAGACACAAAAGACTGCAAATGGAATCCTGAGCAAGACTGAAGAAGGGTCCCGGCCCAAAACATCATCTATTCATTGCCCTAAAGAGATCCTGCCTGGACTACAGAGTTCCTCCAGCAGTTGTTTTTGCTTAATATACTGTCTCAATCTATGCAAAAACATTGGATGTCACAGCAAAAGAAATAACCATCCATGCCCATCTCCAATTTATTTGAACACCCCAACTATTCTTTTCTATTCCTTTCTGCTGCTGTACCTACTTAGCATGAAATTGTCAACAATACCAGGCAATGGGTGCCAGAGGTACATTCTGGCTTAATTTTCAAACACCTTGTGTACGTTTTAAATAAATATCTTGAAGATCACAGTGCTAATCACAAATGGTTCTGTGGACCAAGAGCTACAAAACAAAAATCTATATTTTGGCCCCATGGACATAAATTAACTCCACTTGTGCTTTTGACTAATAAGATGGGGAAAAAATCAGATTCCAGTTTTCTTTATCAATGCATTCCATATGTGGCATATGAGATGATTGCATGAAAATCTCATCTTTCTCAATGGCAAATTAGGTCACCCTTACTGAAGAAGATCACCCTTGACATTTCATTAAATGGTGACTATTTTAAACAATACATAAACAGTGAAAGTGTGTGTGATTGAATGGCTGTTTGAAGCTCAAGTTGAGTTAATTTATGTCCATGGGGCCAAATTAACTCACCCATTCATCAAAGAGTCAGGTATTTTATTGTCATATGCTCCAAAACGGAACAATTAAATTCTTTCTTGCAGCAGCACAACAGATATGCAAACTTAGTACGAAGTAACAAGTTTTATTCTTGGCTTCTACCTAGAATTATTTCAAATTTGAAATCTTCATATTTCCTTTACTCCATTTCAATTCTGCCATCGCAAATTTCTTTAATGTCAAAGATAACTTTTATTTGCGTTAAAACAAAAACCGCGTAAAACTCTTAATATATTTGTGTGTCCACATTCAATTTTGCTAACGTTATACCGAGTAGTACTAGTATCTCTCTTTTTTCTTACACATAGCACAAGTGCCACATGGCTCCCTGAGGTGATGTCCCTTCCCTTGTTTGAGGGGTGCCTGTGTAAAATGAAGAAAAAACGGCTCAGACACATGGAACAGCAGCACAACAATTCAGCAGGTTGTGCCACATCAAGTTCAGATCGACACGAGCAAAACACAAAGCTGCGGAGGAACTCAGTGAATCAGGCAGCATCTGTGGAGGGCATGGATAGATGACGTATTGGGTCAGAACTATGAGATCCGCACTCTTCTGAAGTCCAGACACCATGTTTTGTTCATTTTACACATTCATGTCTGAAGGTACCGAGGACTACAAGAAGTCCAGATACAACCTTAGTAAGCAACTTCTGCTCCAAGCTGGAGGATGAGACGGATGTTCGACAGCTGTGGTGGGGCCTGAATGCAATCACCTCCGACAAGGCGAAATCAGGAGGCAGCACACATGTCGGCGAAACATCACTCCCTGACGAGCTCAATGCGTTTTACGCACGCTTTGATAGGGAGAACACTGATGTGCCTTCTCGAGCCCCCATTCACTGTGATGGTATTTCAGTCACAGTCACAGAGGTCGACGTCAGGAAATCCTTCAGAGGGGTGAACCCTCGAAAAGCGGCTGGACCTGATGGTATACCCGTCGTGTTCTAAAAACCTGTGTGGACCAACTGGCTGGAGTTTTTACGGACATTCTCAACCTCTCACTTCTGAGGTTCCCACCTGCTTTAAAAGGGCATCAATTATGCCCAAGAAGAACAAGGTGATGTGCCTCAATGACTATCGACCAGTGGCACTAACGTCGGTGGTGATGTAAACATAGAAACATAGAAATTAGATGCAGGAGTAGGCCATTCGGCCCTTCGAGCCTGCACCGCCATTCAATATGATCATGGCTGATCATCCAACTCAGTATCCCGTACCTGCCTTCTCTCCATACCCTCTGATCCCCTTAGCCACAAGGGCCACATCTAACTCCCTCTTAAATATAGCCAATGAACTGCTTTGAGAGGTTGATCGTGGCGCAAATCAACTCTTATCTTGACAAAAACCTGGACCCACTGCAGTTCGCTTACCGCCACAACAGATCAACGGTGGTTGCAATCTCGCTGGCTCTCCACTCCACTCCGGACCACTTGGACAACAAAAACTCATATGTCAGGCTGCTATTCATTGACTACAGCTCGGCATTTAATACAATCATCCCCTCCAAGCTGGTTACCAAACTCTCAGAACTGGGTCTCTGCACATCCGTCTGCAATTGGATCCTCGACTTCCTCATTCACAGACCACAGTCTGTCCGTATTGGTGGAAATGTGTCAGCCTCGATAACAATCAGCACGGGAGCACCTCAAGGCTGCGTGCTCAGCCCTCTGCTGTACTCACTCTATACTCATGACTGCATAGCCGGTCATAGTGCGAACTCCATCATCAAGTTCACTGACGACACCACTGTTGTGGGACGTATCACTGATGGAGATGAGTCAGAGTATAGAAGTGAGATCAACCGTTTGACCAAATGGTGCCAGCACAATAACTTGGCTCTCAACACCAGCAAAATCAAGGAACTGATTGTGGACTTTGGAAGGGGTAGGATGGGGACCCATAGTCCCGTTTATATCAATGGGTCGATGGCGGAGAGGGTCAAGAGCTTCAAATTCCTGGGCGTGCATATCTCCGATGATCTCTCCTGGTCCGGGAATACCGATGCAATTATAAAGAAAGCACACCAGCGCCTCTACTTCCTGAGAAGATTACGGAGAGTCAGCATGTCAAGGAGGACTCTCTCAAACCTCTACAGGTGCACAGTAGAGAGCATGCTGACCGGTTGCATCGTGGCTTGGTTCGGCAACCTGAGCGTCCAGGAGCAGAAAAAGCTGCAAAAAGTTGTAAACAGTTCATCATCGGCTCTGACCTCCCTACTTCCATCGAGGGGATCTATCGCAGTCACTGCCTCAAAACGGCACCAGCATCATCAAAGATCCACACCATCCTGTCCACACACTCATCTCCCCGCTGCCTTCAGGTAGAAGGTACAGGAGCCTGAAATCTGCAACATCCAAGTTCAGGAATAGCGTTCTTCCCCACATGCATCAGGCTATTTAACTCAACTCAAACAAAACTCTGAATATTGATAGCCCATTGCACTTTATCTGATTATTTATGTGTGTATATATATATATATTCAATAGGATATGGTCACACTGATCTGTTCTGCATTTATTTATGCCTACTATATTCTGTTGTGCTGAAGCAAAGCAAGAATTTCATTGTCCTATCTGGGACACATGACAATAAACGCTCTTGAATCCAGACTTATTCTGAACAATCATAGGCATGAAGAAGTGGAACAATGTTCTGAAGACAGATGCTACCTGACCAGTTGAGTTCCTTCAGCACTTGGTGTTTTGCTCAAATTCCAGCATCCGTATTCTTCTCAAGGAACCATTACATTATAGCAAGACACAAGGAACTGCAGATGCTTGAATCATGAGAGAAAAAAACAACGTACAAGGGGAATTCAAGAGTCCCAACCCGAAGAAAGGTCCTGATGCGAAACGTTACCTGTTCATTCCCCACGCAGATGTTGCTTGACCTGCTGAGCTCCTCCAGCACTGCGTGTTTTGCATTACATTACAGCTCTCTTTTATCAGAAAAATAACTTTTCACTACCGTCATTTACTTCCTGAGCCTGGGTCAGCAATGCCTTCTTAATCGCAGTCCCTACCAATACAAGTGTTATTTCTACATCTCTTATGTGGTAATCCAGCAACTACAAACTGATGGTCCTATTTTATGTTGGAGGCACAAGGAAATGGAAATGCTGGAATCTTGAGCAAAACACAAAGTGCTGGAGTCTGAAGAAGGGTCTCAACCCAAAACGTTGCATATCCATTCCCTCCACAGATGCTGCCTGCCCTGCTGAGTCCCTCCAGCACTTAGTGTTTTGTATTTAATTGCAGCTATTGAAAAATAACTTCTACCTCATGAGCCAAGGCTAATTATATGCCTTTGTAAACAGTCCCTTTCAACTTGAGGGTTTCTTTTACATCTGTTATGGATATTCCAGCAAATATGAACTGAAGAAGGGTCAACAATTCTGCACCCAAGGATTCCGATTCCATTCTAGTAAGACCCGAGGAACTGAAGATGTTGGAATCTTAATTAAAACACAAGGTGCTGGAGAAACCATTGTCTATCCATTCCCTCCACGACTGTCATCTGCCCAGCTGAGTTCCTTCAGGGCATTGTGTTTTGCTCAAGATTCCAGCATCTGCAGTTTCTTTTCTCTACAGGCCATCAGTCCATTGAAAGAAGAGCAACAATCCTAATTCTGATCTAAAGGGTGCATTATATTACAGTTAGATACAAGGAACTGAAAATCCTGGAATTATGAACAAAACACGTGCTTGAGAAATGGCCAGGCTGCTAGCCCATGGGATTGAAGGGAAGATACT